>JAVTVJ010001589.1:0-428393 GCA_034509425.1 Eopsaltria australis
GCAAGAAAATAAACTGTGTCAAGCAGTTCTCCAATTTAGAAAAAAACCACATTTTTTGAAGCTGAAAATTTGACCACATAGGCAGTCTTGGAGCATTTAAAAATACTAACCTACAGTTTTCTTTCAGAGTCACAATACATTGCTGAGTACAAATACACCCCGCAAGCAAGGGGAGAACCATGACATTCAAAGAAATGAGAACATTACCTGCAGAGATCTTGCTTATATCCCAAACACGCAGCCCTTCCTGCTCTCCTCCAAAGGCAAAGACAAATGGGAAGTCAGGGCAGCAAGCTGCACAGAACAGAACTCCCTGGCAGGGTGGGAGAAAGAAAGAATTATTTTTTCAATCCTAAAATGCATTTGTCATCTGAAAATACTTTCACCAAGCCAGTTTTAACAAACGTAATCTAAGATTCTGAAATTTCGTTTGTGAAGACACAAAATGGAAGTCATGAGCTGCTAATTATGAGCAGTTAATCACATCTTTGTCTTGAATGTAGCAGATGCAAGCTGGAGCACCCACAGTTTACTAAGAACATTGTATCTGGGATTTGGGTCTGAGGCTTTGAAACAGTCTGCCAATTCCATGGGGAGTACTGCACTGTAATGAGAATGATTTACCCAGGATATACAGATGTTTTTATTTTTTTCCCCTAAGAGGTGTTACGTAAAGCAAGAGTCAAACTAGACAAAAAAATTAATCAGACACAGTTTATATATAAAACTTACTAGAATCAAGAATAAATACTACTATACCATTTTCATATCCCTGGAATGGACTAAACTTGGTCTGTCTCCCAGGATATCCCAAATTTTCACATATTTGTCAGCAGATGATGTCACAAGGCACCCTTTGACCTGACTGCTCAGCTGCAGCCCTGGAAGATGAAGAGTGCAGCAGGGTGAGAGCAACAGGCAATCCCCATTTCACAGAGAGAAGGATACATTTTGAAGTGAAAACATGAGAACAGCCCAAATATTCTCCCCACAATAAACTCCATTCCAGAACAAAGGAGCAAAACATTAGTGGAAGTTCCATGCTGCCACTGTAGTGAGAGCCAAGGGAACCATGCAAGCCTATTTTGCCTCCCGATCCCCCCAGCAGAGATTTGTTTCACAGGCCAGCTACCATGATAAGTATGTAACTTATTTGTTAAACAAGGAATCACTACCACCTCAGTCGTATGGATTAAAGGCATTTTCGAGATGCGCCCTGGCCACAAACAGGACACAGGACACACAGGCAATTTACCTGACACCTCTTCATCATGAGCTTTCAGAGTAAACAGGGGCTTATCAGCACGAGCATCCAGACAGTACACAAAGCCATCGTCTGTGCTTGCCTGAGGAAACCACAGCATTTAAAAAAAAACCAGCCACAGTCATCAATTTGGGAAAAAACCTCCAGTGAAATAACACCCACCCTCTGGTAAACCCCTCTGATCTGCGGCAGACACTGCTTCTCCCTAGGACATGTTACACTGTTCCTAGGCCTGCACCCTCAAAGTCAGGCTCCACCTCGCCAGTGCCCGAGCTGTATGAACCTCAATTATGCTGCACTGATGACACAGAAGCCTTAATCCCATGCAAATTTCTTAAGTGTATTCTGAAGAGAGCTGCCCCACTAAGTTTAGCCCTCAGGTCAGGCAATGAAATACAGAGCCTTCAGTCTCTTCACTGTCAGTTAAAAGCTTTTGGAGCCATCAGTGGCTGCAAATAGTCCTGTGCAAAGCTAAGTGCGATTACACCAGGAGAGATCCACACCATCAGCCCAA
Source organism: Eopsaltria australis (assembly GCA_034509425.1). NCBI lineage: Eukaryota > Metazoa > Chordata > Aves > Passeriformes > Petroicidae > Eopsaltria > Eopsaltria australis. Next base: position 1,779 of record JAVTVJ010001589.1, read on the forward strand.
GAGAGCTGAGCAGCCACTTCTGTTGGCTGTATACACAAAGCAACAGATAACCAGACAGCCACTGAGGTAACAGAGGATTTGTTTTCAAATTCTGTTGCAAAGTTCTATTATAAAAAACTCAACAAAACAAAGATATTTTTACTTTATACTCTAGATGGGTTTTGGTCTCTTCTCACAGGTAACAAGCAATAGGACAACAGAACACGGCCTCAAGTTGCACCAGGGGTGGTTTAGATTGGACATTAGCAAAAATGTTTTTATTGAAAGGGTTGTCAAGCACTGGCACAGGCTGTCCAGGAAGTGGTGGAATCCCCACCCCTGGAGGTATTTAAAAGCCATGTAGATGAGGCACTTCTGGACATGGTTGAGTGGTGGACCTGGCAGTGCTGGATTAACATTTAAACTCGATCTCAGAGGACTTCCCCAACCTAAAGGAGTGGATCACTCCATACCTGCCAGGAGGACAGTGCCCTCTAGCGCTGACGTGAAACACTGAATTAATATTCAGGATCTCAGTTCCTATTAGCTACTTCTCAGCTCCAATTGCTTCATTGCATGAAACACAACAGCAACTACACAAAGGAAAATATATCCCAGCCACTGAACACTGCAACAACATGATCAAGATGCCCCTTCTGGAGTGAAAAAGCACCGGCATCAATGGCTTTTCTACTGTCACAGTGAAGACACCAAATAAGTAGCTCGTCTAGAGACACTTATTGAAAAAATTACCTAAAAACATCCTCCCCAAGACTGCATTTTTATAATAAGCAGCACAAACTATCCAAATGTCCATTGGCTCCATTCTGATTCAGAAACATTATGAACACTAAAATACAGGTTAAATGACATGGCAACAACCAAGCAGAACAGAAAAGCGTGGACTCACCAAGAAATGGCAAGGTGAAAAATGATTCCAAATTACTCTCTCAACCTGACCACTGAACTGCCACACTCGATGGCTGTCCTGGGGGTTTCTGCAGTCGTACAGCACTGCTGATCTAGGGGACAAAGGGACAGGAAATAAAACTAAAATAAAAAAAATTAGGGCAGAACTCTATGACATAATTTGTTTTCCCACTGGCATCTACAGAAGCTTCATGTAAACTATAATTAAAACATTAAATGGAAACAACTTCACTACTTAGTCTTCCAATTCAGTAACAGGTTAAAATCTTGCAGATAAGCATGAGCTTTTTCCATATGCTTTGATGTTTCATCTTGGTTACCAACAGTCACTCTATTGAAACTGAGCAGAGCTTGAATTTACTCAATACATAAAGATACTTATCACACAGCAGACCATAATTATGCAAATATATCACTTAATTATGAACAGGCTTCAGTAAAGTCAAGTAATGATGCACTAATTAGGAAATAATTTTGTCATACATATGCATACATTTTCAAATATGCTTAATAAAAAGAAATAATATTTAAAAACCCCACAATCTTTACAAATAGTTGGAGAAACACTACTCCACAAAGGGGAAAGAATGATGGGAGTTTGTGGGTCCTCTGGGATTCTTTACAGGCACGTGCTCGGCTGGGTGGCTGCAGAATCTGTGCCAACTCAAAAAGCTCCTGGGTGCAAATGCAAGGGAGGAGTGGTCATGTTCCTCCAGCAACATCTCACACTATCAACATTCTCTGTGTAACCCACTCCCACTCTATCCTGTAATTAAAGAAATGTGGTATAGGTTTCCTAGCTCCTTTACCAGGTATTTTCCACACAATAGTTTCTTTAACAGTCTGATTTTCAGGCTATGAAGGCATCTTCCAATGTTCACTGAACTGTCTGTGGTTCTGCAAGACTTTGCAGGAAAAATCCAGAGGAGAAGTCTATGAGTTTACAGATAGCACAGTGGTTTAGAAGTGTCCATGGCACCAAAGGGGCAGCTAAAAAGGGATCAGCAGCTGGTCACTGCTTGAACTTAATGCTTCTTTTTATCAAAGGAAGTCAAGAGGGAGCAAAAAGACAGAAGCAGCTTCCTAACAATAGCAAAAGGTCCTCCTCCAGTACTTCCACTTTGGTAGATGCAGCTAAAGCTTAACAGAAGCCAGCGAACTTGAAGGCTTGGCTAAAGATTGGCAAGTCTATAAATTATTTTAAAGTAAGGACAAAGTCTTAAAAGCAGAATAAAAATATCAACCTAAGAAAATCATGACGATAGAACAAATAAAAAAGTTATCCCATTGAGATGAGAGAACAGAGAGGGAGTTTTTGCTGGCAGGACTTATAAGAACTGGCAGCTGCAGAGTAGTCCAAGTGTGCAGACACAAACCATTTCCCAGCATCTCCAGTCTACAATCACAGGAGACAGCCCATTACACTTTGGCTGTGCCCACAGAGGCTGGAGGGAGAGAACTGGGATTTTGAAGTTCCTCATGCCTCCACCCTGGCCTTGCTGGCTGGCAAAACCTGGGCAAATTTTCACAGGAATAAACAGTGACACATTCCCAGTGCAGAAAATGCCATGAGGCCAAATTAAGAAATAAATTCAGTTTGGAGCAGGCAGACATGTGGCACAGAAAACGTCAATCCAGATCGTTAAAGCATTTTCTACCTCTGAAAAAGAGGTAAGGAAAACTACATCCTGGCCATATAAAACCTGGCTTTCTTGCTGGAAAAAAAACCAGCATTATTCAAATTGGCACAGTTACAAAAAAATGAAAGAAAACACAAGGCTTAATTGAATAGGAATCCCCTCCCCAGGTGCAACATGTGAGAACATGATCCTGACATACTTATCGAATGATCCAGAAATGAGGGTCTGAGCTTCAAACGGATGAAACTGCAACGTCTGGACCTGGAGAATGGAAGATTTTATAGAACACACGTACACAGGAACTTTCTTGGAACAAAGCACAACCATCCCTCCCCCAAGCCAGCACACAGTCCTCCCCAAAAAACCCTCCTATTAAGCTTCTGGATACTCAGATTGCTCAAAAAACAGTGTAAGCGATGCACATTACTTCAAAGACCCCCAACTGGTGAAAACAAGGGATTTTCCAATATAATTTGACTGAACAGAATCCCATGCCCCCTTTCTGCCCTAGATATTTAAAAAAAAAAAAGGTGGAGGAGGTAAAAGAATATCTGCTTCCAGTCTGGGGAAAAAAGCAGATGGTAACAAAAAGGACAATCCAGAGTTTGTCAAGGGCAGCGACTTTGTTAGCAGCAAAATAAGGTTACAGCTATTAATAGCTGGCTTTCACATTTTAATTACTATGAGATTAATTAATTTCTGAAGCACCCATCACTATGGTATTTTAGTATCATTTATTTTAAACCTTTTTCACCCAGAACAAACTGTAACTGACACTCATTGTTTCCTTATGAGAGAGTTACAGTTTGACCTACGTTCAGACATCTATTTTTGTAGCTTACACCAGCACTATTATATTCCCCATCATTAGGACCTTCGTACAAAAGGTATTTTAAAAACTGTTACAAATCTTTACTAACTTTCTAAAAGACAAGTTAAATAATATTTTAAAAAGCAAATATAGTGCTGTTTGCAAAAGCAACTAATTCATTAATTTAAACAATTCTGCAGAGGTGTTAGAAAATTAGAGAATTGTTGTTCTGAGGGTTCACTACCAAGCAGCTAATGAAAAAACTGCAGTTACATTTTTGTCTGTATTCTACAGTGGAAGAAACACAACGATTATTCCATACCTTGTCTTTATGTAGAGTCAGGCTGGCTGCTGGCTTACCCACAGCCATGTCCCATAAAATCACTGTGTTGTCAGCAGAGGCACTTGCTAAAACATTCCTGATAATGGATCAAATATCCATTTTAAAACTATTTATCCAGATACAAATAACGGTCAAAAATCCAAAATACATACAGAGCCCTATTCTCAGAACAGTACACTGTGGTCTATAGATTATTCCTCTCAAGCCTGAGGGATAACTCCCTGAAGACAATTCTAAGTTGTAAGTAAAAATTACAAATAGGCTATATTACATTACTTTAGTAGAACACTCATAACAATGACAGTTCTGCTTCTATTTCCCCTGACATTACTAACAATACTCAAAGATTTCTTGAAAAAAACCAAAGTAATAAAGGCTTTGAAGCACGTTCTTTCCTTTGACATTAAACGGTATTTTTAAACATTACCTATGCTACTTCATTGTTTGCATATGCATGCAGCCAAGAGCCTGACAAACCTGTTTGTGAAATATTTTGCTCTCTAATATCTGTTTATCCACCTACTGAAGACCCAACACTGTACCTTTGTAGACTGCTGAAAGTAACCAGTAAAACTTCAGTTAGTTTACAGACCCACATTTCAATTTAAATTTGACCAATTGTGTTAAGAGCAATAAACAGAGTCTGATCGGAAAAAAAAAGAAAAAACAAAACATCCCCAAATGCCTGTCAAACACATGTTTCAATTCCTACAATTGCTTCATTGCTCATAAAATCAGATTTATTACCTCAACATGTTGTTTTTGATTGAAACTGCTCCCCCCTCTTCCCCTTTTTGTATTAACCAAGTGTTTCTGACTGAAAGGGATAACATTCTCCTGGAAATGCAGTTTTCCTAAGCAATGTTACGAGGGTAAGTTAAGAAAATGCGTAGTGAAGGCTGTAAGAACATTTTACAGTTACACCACTATGACCTACAGGCAGATAGTTATTTGTAGACAGCTGTCACAACATGCCTTGCTGAAAAGACAGAAATAATAAAAAAACATTTTTTATACAAGCTGCTCCAAGGAGTTCCCTGTTTTGTCCATAAGCTGCCCACTTCAGGGTTGGCTTTACTACCTGAAAGACCTACCAATATCAATGAATTTGACACTCAGCACATTACAGAAATGCATAATTCTGTAGCTATTATTTTTTTTATATTTGTCTCTATATTACCACTAGTCAATCATTTCTAGGTACATGAAAGCTACTCTTTTGTAAGAGTGATGGCCTGATTACTGTCACACTCTGTGCAAATGTGTGTAACTTAAGAACAACAGACACTACCCTGTAAATTATTTACACTTACTGAGGCCCGTGTGGGTGTTTTCTTCATCAGTATCTAGATAAGAAAGCAGGGCAAGTGAAGGCTCACACCTGCTCATCAGAATATGCACAGCTGACTGCATACATCTTCAAAGGCAGAGGAATTTATTACAGCAAGAAAATAAAAATTTGAAAAATCAGCCAGTGTCTGACTGAAGCAGTTTCAAGACCCTTGCTGAGGATCCTATGACAGATGAACTGTTAACAACCACCTAAGTGATAAAAAACCAGCAGCATCTTTACTTCAGTCAGCACACTGTCTTTGACCTTTGCCCCAAGATGGGCCAGCTTTGTGTTGCTTCAATTGCAGCACTTCATTTCTAGTTCATTCAGGAAACAGAGAATTTTCTCTGCCTAGAGGCCAGAGGCATTTCTACAACTGTGCTATTAGGGCTTTTACACTTTCTTTTCTGTTCACAGCTTTGGGGCAAAAGCCAGAAGAAGAAAACAAAAAAAACCAACCAGAATAGCAAGGACTTTCTTCTGTAAATCTACTTGTCTCTGTTGAAGTGGTGGTTTAGGCCACTGGTGGATCAGCATAGCTCAGGGCAGCCCTTCTGCTTCTGCAGTTTGAACAAGTGAAATGTAGACAATTTATCAAATGGCTTACACCCACCTTTGCCTTGCCTTCAGCTGGACAACCTGCAAATCAAAAGTGACCTGCAGCAATACACAAGTACTTAAAAAAATTAAAAATCAAGAGCGCTTGTTAAAAAAAGGAAAAAAACCCCAAGGGTGTATTTTTTAGAATGGATTCATTTCAGCACTGCTTTCAAGTTTTCGCATTTTGTGTGAAAATTGTATGCCTAATTAAGACTGCAAATTTGTAACATCCACTGAAATACTGAAGTATTCTTTTTACCTGCTTTGTTTATTCCACGAAAGATCAAGCACAGCATCAGTATGTCCTTCCACAGTCCCTTCTGAAGATAAACTCTGTGTACACACGACATAAACAGACTTTTGAAAATTACAGCTTCAATGCAAATCAAGCATTACTCCACGTTAGTATGAATTCCCTAAAGCCTTCACAAACAAGGTCATATTAAATTACTCTCACTTGCTACAACACAGCTTTTGAGAGGACTGTCTCTGCACCACCTGCACCCTGCCTCCTACCCCAGATCTCAGATTGCTCCAGCTGCTAGGTTTACAGAACTGGTTACTCCCTTCAGGCTAGTAAAAGAAATCTCATTATTTCCAGCTAATGTGCAACTTCTTCAGCTTCTTTCTAAACACTTCTGGCAGTTCCCTCTCTCTCCTTCCAATTAACTGAGCTTTGGGTCCTTGCAACTGCCAGTTCCTGCAACTTCTCATTTTACATAGTTAAGATTCAAAGTTTACTGGGACACCACACCATTCCTGCTCTGCTCTTAATTCTAGGCTTTAGTTATTTAGAGAACAATTACCATTTCAAATATTGTAGGGGGAAGAAAATAAAGGCATTATCCCTGCTCCAAATTTCCTCAATCCAGCCAGGTAAAACATTTTGCAACACTTACTTTCTTGCCCTTCTTTTTCTTCTTTTTCTTGCCTCCAAGAGAAAAGACTGGTTCCAAGGATTCTACTACATCAAGGTCCCAAATGTCAATGACTGGGGTCATGTTACCCACAGCAACATAATTTCCTACAAACAAAAACCCAAACGCAACCACGTTTATTTAGTTATGAAACAGCGTATTTGAAATCCAGATGTTGCTTCTTTCTTTGGTTAAGTAAAACTTATGTGCCACAATCTTCTATTTGAACATATTTATGTTTATAACTGGCAAGGAGCAATTTAAAAATAACAGCAGATGTCGCCAGAAAAAAAATCTACTGGCTCTCCTTCCCCTTCAGTACAAAGAGCTGTTCAAACAAGCTGTATGAAGTTGCATGTTTTGTTGGTTTTTGTAAGAAAAAATAAACCAAAACTAAACCACATCCCCTGTACTATGGAAGAAAAAAAAAAATCTATCTGTGAAACACAGGAAAAATGCTACTAAATACATAAATATATAAGTTTTGCTGTGGTTTACATTTAATTAACTGCATTGGACACAAAGAGACTGAACAAAAGCAACCTTTCATTTGCAAACAGAAAATAAAGCAGATTTTAGAGATTGCTCCGGTCTGCTAACCAACTGCAACTTTATTGTTTGTAATAAAATCAGTAGTTTAGTAAAATCATTTGTTACAGAAATATCACTAAGATGACTGTATCAACAAGTAAAAATACCTGATGTTCACTTCTTGGTTATCTCAAGTCAATATTATCCTGCTATAAACATCTTGATTTTATTTCTCTTTGTACTGCAGGAAGAACTTACTTAGTGACAACATTACACTTACATGCTTTTCAAGCAAAATTTCTTTAACAAAGGACACTTGGAGTATCCTTTGCAATTTACCTGTTGATTCATCTGGACTAGGATCAAAATTCAACCACTCCAGACTCAGAGGATAAGCAGGCAAGATAATGTCATGATGCACATAAAATGAGTCCTCTTCATGATTATAAACTGAAAAATAATGAAAGTTATGCAACACATCAGTGAAGAGGGGAAGCAAACAACTACAAACAGATCACTTCTACGAAAGGCAGTTGTGGCACACACTAAATTGCCAAGGAGATGTAAAAAGTAAATTCACTGAGTGTTCAGTTTCACTGTAGAGGCCACACCCTCCAGGTACAAATGCTGTACTTCACAGAATTATACAAAATAAACATTCTCCCATGTACTTCAGACAAAGAAGTGACAAGTTCAGTAAAGATTCGAGACTTTATCCCCAGCATACCACACTACTTTGTTTGTAAGATCTCTTCATAATACATGCTCTATATCCAGTACTTCCTATGTCAGCATGCATTCATTTTACAGGATTAGCAATTAAAAAAAATATTTCAGATGAAACTGAAGGGGAATGAAGGTAAAAAGACAAACCAGAGGAAAATGAAGAAGTCAGAAGAAATTACCTTTATGGTAAATGAGATACAGGAAAAGTTTTGGAAAAGCAGCCATAAACTAAACATAAATTCCCTGCAGCCAGCTATTTTTCTCCTTATAATAAAATAACTTACCAATGGGACAGCAGAGAAAACCCAATGATTGTTTTAATAACATCATCACACACACAAAATTACAGTGCCACTTTTAAGTGCAGATGTGATTTATGTGACAGATGTTCAGATACTGAAGTTAACTAAACTGTCTTAGTAGCCAACTAAGACAAGGTCACCCAATTTTAGAAACTGCAGAAGACTTTGCTATTGTTTTGTAAGTTTATATTGAGCATAAACTTGCAGTTAATAAAACTGGTAAACACCTCCAGACACAGAAAATGCCACATGCTGGTATGGGAAGAGATGCTTTCACACATTTTGGTCATGCTGGCTGTTTAAAATGAAATACTTTGCCTACAGAAACATGGACCACAGCACAAGTGGCCAGAAACATTCCCAAGAAGAACCACAGTAAGAAAAGATGATAAATCTCAGCATGTTCAGTAGTGTTCACTGTCTGAAACAGAAAAATCTTTTACACAGCAAAATTAAACCTATTGCTAGAACAAGCAGTATTCAGGCCCTATGAAGGATTATCTCTTCTAAACCACAATGATAAAGGTGCTGGTTCTTCTAAGCCTAGCAGTGGAAAGCCCATTTAACGAAGCAAGGAGAAAGCTAAAGAAAAAAAAAACACAAAACAACCAACAAACTACTAGAGGACGCTTGCAGGATATGGAAAGGAAGACTGGAATGAAGAGTGTATGTTCAGAGAATAAAAATGCCATAGTATTTTCTGTATGTTTTAAGAAATGAGATAAGGAAAGGAATTGCTATACAGGCTGAAAGAGGCAAGCTATCTTTTAAATAACAGTAACTTCACAGGTAATACTCCAGTCCTGAAAAGTAGTTGAAGCACCATGACATGCAAAAACATAAGGCAGATGAGGAGAAAAATCCTTCCCAAAACCAACCCACTCCCTTCTTCAACACAGCCACATGGCACATGCAAAAGACAAACCCTATTTTACTCACCATGGACCTCCAAACTACAGCAGTCTTTGTCAACTCTGCCACAAAGCACAAGATTGTCACTGGGCTTAATCAAAAAATCTTCCTGTTCATATTGCTCCTGAACAGCAAAAAGGAGAGCACAAGGGGTGCTGAGCAATGCACGTAACAGCACAAAACTACACGTGTTCAAAAGGTGGAATTAGTAATTTTGAACCATGACTGAAAATACTCAAAATCCAACACCCTAATGCCCACCCACCTAAAACCATCTTATGGTGCTAAACAGAGAAAGGCAGGAACCAGACCTGATCCCAGGGAGAGTGAACAGTCATTAAATTCGATTGAAGGACTTTTATGTGAACCTAGGTGCATTTGTAGAGGTGTTTAATTACTAAATATGAAACCATATTTCAAGGCTACCATGATGCAGCTGATGGCTGAAAAGAAAATCACCACCAGGAGCCCACAAACAAAGGTTATTTCCCTTGTGCTCCTGTGCCTTGACCACTTATACAATATAACAGCATTTTACCCAATAACGATGCTGCAGCTGCTCCTCACATCCAGGAAATCATTCCACTGTCTACTTCCTGGAAAATATTTCCTAAAAAGTACTCTCTACAGCTCTACCAGGCATTCAGATGTAACCTCTCATCTAATGTTCATTGTTACTGAGGAATGGAAGGAACTTGGGAATTGCTGTCAGCGAAAAATTAAGAACTGTATATAAGTCAATAATCTTACAGAGTACTATCCTTCCAGTCTTCAACACGTACAAGACTTTTTGGACTTCTCATTGCAAGCTTTTAATTTCAAGCATACTTCAATATATGAATTCTATCAAGTCCTGCAATTCTTTGTATTAACTTCAGGTTACACAATACTTAGTCTTCAACAGCTCCAGCAGTAAATACCAAAAGACAATAGAAAATGCACATTGAGGAACTTTCAGAATCTGGGGAAAGAACTTGAGCATAGGAAGAATGGCTTCAGAAAAAGGTGTTAATTTTCTGCAGTTTTACAAACACAGCTTCTGCAATGATGTTCCCATCTGACAATGGAAACTAATACATGCAAAGGCAGCCAATGACACAGTATTTTATATTAAAAAAAAAAATATATATATAATGCTGTCCATCTAGGCTAAATGGAGGTGTATTTCCTCATACTAAATCCTTAATTTGACACATTGCCTGAGTCCACCTCAGCCTAATTTCTTACACAAACTGGTGGAAGGTGCAAGAGTCTTGCAATCTGGGAAATTTTCTGATTTGGCCACCAGCGGCCTGAGATTTGTTATTTCTTCAAGTATTTTCTGTGTCCTACTAGGCAGGTGAAAAACCACTCCACGTACAGAAGTGCATGGTTTAAGCAAGGAGCCAGTTCACCTTAACCTCCTATTTAATGCAAAAGGCACAGAAAGAAGGGACTGCACAAAGCAACCTTAAAACAAAAAGAGCACCATCCAATCAAAAATCTGGCACACCTTTGAAAAATGACTGCAAGCACTTACATACCCCAAGGCAGAGTGGAAAATGTAACTGATTTTGAAGTTTTTGCTGTTTAAGACATTTAACATTCTTTAAGTACTTACAGTGGTTTTTAAGGTGATGTAAGGATCATTTTCGTTGCTCCCATATACTGCCAGAGTAGCCAAAGAGTCTCCAAGTTTTAAATCACCTAGGTGGGAATTTCAAAACACTTTTTATACATGCCAGTGACAGCCAAAGTTAGAAACTGCTGTACCAATACCTGTGTTACCTATATAGCAATATCTTAAGAGTGGGTTAAATGAATTTCCAAGTTCCAAACATGAGTACCTCTGCAAGATAAACTGATTAGTGCTTTCAGGGACTTCTGCTGCTCTGCTCCAGCACTACAGCAGCCAGAGGGACAACCTTTCCAACATGCTCTTGGTTCTAGTGTCAGCGTGGGGGACTCCGAACTGTTTCCCTCACTAAATGACTTCCCAAGATAAGACAAGCAACTCATTAAAACTGTGAATTTCCAGCATCTGAAACTTAATGCTGTGTAGCCCTAGGATATAAAAGTCTTGAGTACAACAAGAAGTGGAAAGGTTCTTCATTTACACTGCACATCTGACACACAAATTTCTCTTACCTGTGTATTCCTCTTCATCATAATTGTCCATATCATATTCATCCAGTTCATGATCAGACAGCTCCTCATTGTTTTGGGAAGACTTGCTGCTGCCAGGCACGGGCGCACTCGTGTCACCTGCTATCTGGCCTTCATCACTGCCACCAGCATCATCCCTGTGGAAAGATGCACAGCCTTGAGAAACTGTGGCAGACACGTAGAACACTTCCAGGGGGCTGCTGGAGAGATTTCAGCACACAGCCCCAGCTGCTCACGTGGCTTTCAAATCCTTATGCCAATAACTTCAAAATCCATTCACTCCTTCTTGATATTTTCCCAAAGTATAAGGCACCCTGAGAAAGTTATTCCTTGAAGGTTTTCACGACAAAACATGGCATAAACTTTCCTCAACAAGATAATCCGTGTGTCCCTTTCCCTCACATGTTTTTTGTGGATACAATGCTCTCAACCTCACTTCTGTGCATTCACACGTGTCCCTGCCATCCCTTCCTTTCTTTTCCCCACCCACAGGCACTGTCATGTGTGAGCAATCCCACATTTCTTCAAGCTTTTTAAGACCTCATTTCCTCATACTTCCCATACTTTTAAACCAAGTAAAAATAACATAGAATTTATTAGGTAAGGACATACTGGGGATTCTTCTTATGGGGTAAACTATGCAACTCCTAGAAATTCTGGAATTTTGTGACATCAATTCTGCATGCAAGGAATTCAGGAGAAGGAAATGCACATTAAACAGTGGCTTAGAAGCTGACAGACACCCAAGGTGTCCCAATGGAGCATACTCCATAGAAACTCATCCCTGCTCAACACACTGGATTTCTGTTCTGCACAAAAAACTCCCAAGCAACAACGAGCCAAGGCAGTTCTCAGGTACAGTTTCTAAATTAAATATTGGGAACCTAATTTTCGTAATTTGCTCAGTAAAATAAAACACTTCACCTTAACAACACAACTAAAGACAAGTAACAAGATAATTAAATAAAATAACTAAATCTGAGTTTGATTAGTGATCTTTGCACAGGCAAAAAAGTGAGGTGTTGCAACAAATTCTACGAAGTACAACAAATTATAAATAGATCAGCTGTTTCAGATGGTTTTCATATTTCCATCCTGAAGTCTTACAGCACCTCAAATCTTTCTGTGCTTTTGAAATTGCAAGAGGAAGAAAATCACTCAAAACCCCAGAAGTTTACACATGGAAAGGGGAAACAAGTAACCCCACAGAAAACAGGAACATTTCTCAGTTAAGAAATTACCATAAAGTGAGAATCTTCCAAATGTTTAAGATTATTTTGGAACTATCAAATAACCAAAACCAGAAAAAACAGAATAAAATACATCCTGGGATGATACACTCTGTTCAGCAATAGCATCGCTGACCCATCCAATACAAACGAGGTGGATAATATTCATCCAACTATAAAAAGTTTTTCTGCTACCTATTGCATCTGTTCAATCACACACCCTACACAGCTGAAACACTCAGAAGCCTAAATCTATGAACAGATCTAACAGAAAAAGCCCAGAAAATGGAGTAAGACCTCAATCCCCTATTTTTTCTAGATAAAAGAGAGACATTTCTTTCTTGTCTTCGATTGCTTGTGTTTCCTCAATATGTCACTTCTGTTATTATTTCTGTAAATACATTTTTCTTAAAAGCAGAATGACAAAACTCAACTACATAACAAAGGGCTCTCAGTGCTGAGGGGAGAGCTGTGATGTCTCCAGTTTCATCTGTGAACCATAAATACACCCCTGAGTGATCTTCTGCCTCTTTTACCAAAGCACGAACACCACGTCACTCTGCTCTCCACTGTGCCCTCCAGACCCAGACTGTCCCGCCCCACCTTCAGCATCACTTTTTCTCAGTCAATCTGGGACTCCCACTTGGGTTTGCCACATGTCCAAGGCACCCACGGTTACAAACCCAGCGCTTTAATTCTCGCTGCGGGCGGGAACGGCAGCTCCAGGGAGCGCCAGGCCCGCAATGCCCGTCCACCCTGACATCCGGCAGTGACAGCAGAGCAGCCACATGGCACATGTCACGTCCACGACGGCAGCATCTGCTCCATCCAACGTCTCTCCGTTCGCCCGCCGGCCCTGCCGCACGCCGGGCTCCATTGGCGCGGTGTATCCATGAGGAAAGAACTCGTGCCGGCTGCTGCCGCTTCCCGCTCCTCTCGGGCCGGGCTGGCCCTGCAGCCCCCAGGCCGCGCCCTCCCCTCCCCTCCCCTCCCCTCCCCTCCCCTCCTCTCCCCTCCCCGGCTCCGGCCGCATACCCAGCCCCGGCTCACCCCAGCCTGTCCTGCGCCTCCTCGATGAGACCCTTCAGCTCCTCCTCGCTGAGCTGCACCTGCGGGGCGGACACAGAGGGGTGAGGGCGGCGGCGGGGGCGGGCGGGGGTCCCTCAACGCGGTCCCCGGCGCGGCCCCACCTTGTCGGGCGTCTCCTTGGCCACGCCGCGCCGCACCCAGGCCGCGCAGGGCACGGGGCCGCTCATGGCGGCACCCACACCCACACCCTCACCGCCGCACGTGCGAGCGCCGGGCGCGCCACACTGACGTCACGAGAGGAGGGGCCGCCCGCTACGGCGAGGCACGGCGGGGGCGGGGACTGTGTGGACGTCATCGCCGCGCGACGGGGCGGGGCGGGCTGTGGGCGGGGCCTGTGGGGCCGGTGGGGCCGATGGGGCCGGGCGCTGTCCCTTCACGGGGCGGGGGCGGGGGCGCTGGCTCTGCTTCCTCTCCGGGATTCGGGCGGAACCACGGGATCAGCTGGCTGGGAATAAACCCTCCCAGATCACCGCCTCCAACCTTCAAGAGCTCGGCTCCGCACGCTGCGCCACGGCCTCCCTCACGTGCCGGGAGAGGCTACTGAACTATCCCGGCGGCAATCCACCGCAGTGAGAAGTTTAGAAAGGCCTGTTTCGTTCCATGGTCCCTACATTTTATCCAAGGAAAAGAAGCCAGTGCACAGAATCAATGGCGACAGGGAGGTGCAGGGAGCTGTGAGGGACTGGCGGCTCCAGAGGAGCGGCTGCTTTCTGCCCTCCCACACGAGCTAACCCATTACATCAGAGACAATGGATAGAATGCCAGCTGGAATGCACAGGAAGGCACTCTCTCACTAACATGCAGAAATCACTGCTGTTCCCATCTCTGGAATCTTCATTCAGTGCAAAGCACACGGATGGGCAGCTGAGTTAGGGGAATGAGCATTCCTTAACTCGGCAGCCAAACTTCATCTTGGCGTATTCCTCGCTATTCCTTCCACATGTCACTGGACAACACCACTGTGGCATTTTCGGTTTTTTTTATCCTCATTCTTCTGTGTTTCTGGCGTGAGAGAGAAATAAAAATCTACAAAATATTGTTACCTCTTCACTTTCCTGTTAATTTCACCGATGTGCTGTGTTTTGTCTTAATGTAGACATAAACATACCGAGGCAAAAGTTGTGTCCTCCCAGCTCTTCCTTGCAGCACCCTATGACAAGGACATCCTGGTCCTGCCTGTAACCCTGCCTTTTGCCATGCTGGCCTTTTGCTGGGCTGTACCTGCCTTGCTTTGCTGGCCATCTTCTAACAGTGTTCAAGAAATCCTTCTTGTCCTCCCGTGCGTGAATCTGCTACAGTTTGACAGTCAGTCTTCCTCCAGATGGTGAGGGAATTTTGGGAAAGCGGCTGCTATTCTCAAAGGACAGGCAGAGGTTATGCAGCCAAGAGGAAGAAAGCCGGGTTACTTTCCAGTGACTCCTGGATATGTTTGGGTTTTGGTTTTTTTTCAGATGCATACATTTGCAGAGTGGAGGTTTGCAGAACAAGGTGGAGCCAGACTTGTTTTTGCTGAAGCCATACCCGGAGGGGGCACACATGCTCTACCTTCTGTCCCACCGTCTTGTGATTGTGTACATAATCACAAGACAGCAGCGCACTGTGGGGAGGCTCAACAGCAGAAGCACCAAAGAAAAGGTAGCTGGAAAAGGAGGAAGGAAGGCAAATAGGTAGCGATTGTGCATG
This sequence comes from Eopsaltria australis, assembly GCA_034509425.1. Classification (NCBI taxonomy): domain Eukaryota; kingdom Metazoa; phylum Chordata; class Aves; order Passeriformes; family Petroicidae; genus Eopsaltria; species Eopsaltria australis. The sequence continues at coordinate 16,949 of JAVTVJ010001589.1, forward strand.
ATGGATATTATAGCTTAGAGAACTGCAGCTAGTAGTAATGATTTTTCTTCTGAGACCTTGTCCATAAATGCTGGGTGATTCCAGTATTTCTCTTTGTCATACACTTGTCTGGGGATGTGCAACTGTTTGGTTTTTTTCAAAAGAAAGGCCATTCTATTAAATATATTGGTGTTCCACAGTGCCTTGGCAATCACAGAATTGTGTCTGAAAGAGTGGTGCCCCGGCAGGAAGCTCCCTGCAGTTGGAGCCCCGCACACCCACACCAAGGAATCACCCAGGATGACTTACGGGACATAACACACCAATAAAAAATGGTATCCAGTGGCCAAAGATGGCTCAGCCACAAAGTTGGAAAGATTGGCAAATAAAGCAGATGTTAATTTCTTCATTTGGATGGAATTCTGTCACCATTGGAGGAATTTTGGGGTGAGCCCAAAGAGCTGTCCTAATTGGGAATGCGGCTGTACAGCTGACAGTCTCTGAATGTCTGCTAGAAAATGGAAAATGGAAAAAATGGCCATGAAGGAAGGTTGGTGCAACAGCAGACAAGGACTCAAATGGCTGTCCCAGGAAGGGTGTGAGGACCAAGCTCAGATCCTGTGGAAATAAAAGAATAGTCACCAGACATTTTCATGACACAGCCTGTTATGGACTGGCCTTGGGCCTTTCCTAAAAATGATTCTCTGAAAGGATTCAGCTCCACTCCCCTGGCCCCAGTCAGAGGTCAGACACAGCAATGCCTGAATCTTTTAGACCCATTTCTTAACCTCTGATGAGGAGAGCTGAGATTCTTTTTATCCCAGTGAACATCCATAAAGGAAGGCAAGACTTGACAACAGCAATTTCCATTGTTTCAGTTTAGCCACTGATTCTGGTGTCAGAAACTTCTGCCTGTCTGAAGGGAAAAGCACTAAAACATTGTCCCTGTTTCTGGGTCTGTATTTGACCTATCCTGACCTCTACTGCTTTTCACCCGAGGATGCAAGTGCTGGATAAAAGCAAACGTGTTCCAGGATGGATTTACCAGGTGAAGAAAGGGAATCAGTGGGAAAAGTTGATGACTCCTTAAAAGGGAAGGTCCAGCTTCTTTTTTTAGGGGACATGTCAAGATGCCCAGAGAGCACCCAGAGTATTCTTCTTCACATGAAGTCAGACGGAAGAGAGGAGAGCTGGTTGATGAAGTGATGTTGAAGTAGCTGGTTCCAGCAGGCTCTCCAATAATTACTGGAAAACTTAAAGAGCTCCAGTGTCCAAGGCTCTGCAGGGAACCTTGATACACCTTGAGTCATGAAACTCTCAGAGACATTAAACATCTCCAGTATGACAGCTGGAAGGTACTAGAAGGCCAGGAAAAGATTCATTGTGCAAATCATACAGGCTGTAGGCAAGAAAACAAAAGGGATTTTTGTATTTCAGAAGTTATACTGTAGGTTTACAGCTCTGATAAAGCTGACCTCTTCAGATGAAAAAAGGGGAAAGTGATCAGTACACTGGCATCTCACTCAGGTTTGCTTTTTCTATTTTATCAAATGATCTGCAAAACACCAGTGTTGCAGTCCCAGGGATGCTAAACAGCTAAAAGCAGTCACATAATCAAGAAATCCTCTAACTTAGAAAAGAAAGAAAGGAGTACTTGAGTGACTTTGAAACACCAATCTAAGTCCTCAAGGTAACCTTTTGATTTTCTGTTTGCATTCTCTGTGTGTTTCTGTGAAACACAGAGCACAAATAGTGGGAGGAAACCAAAGAAGTATCAGCTCTCAGTAGGGCAGCATGTCAAGGGAGATGACATACCCTGCTTGCACACTGCTGCATAGCCTGAGGGGGAGAACTCTTGAACTGATAGCTAAGCAGAAAGTTAAGTTTTCAGGTCGTTAAAACAAGGCTGCTTTGGTTTTCTTTCATCCAGGATCTCCTTAAGGAGTTCTCCGGGAGAACACAAACCTCCTCACTTTGAAAGATAAAACATCCTTGTGCTAAGATCTTACTTACAACTTTTGGCGCTCTTTGTTTAACTTTATGGAATAAATTAGGTCTATCACTTATCTTTTAGCCATATCTAGCAAGTCTGATCTCAGTGTGAACCAGGTACATATGAAAGGCATTAAAACCTCATCGGGACACAGTAACTGCATTATCAGAGATGCGAGCTTATGGAGCAGCTGTTTCCCTAAAATGTGTGCTAGAGTTTGGGAATGAGAATCCCATCATCCCTGCAATGACTGCTGTCAGCTGGACACCTCAAAACACCTGAGGACTTGCACCTCTCCACCACCATGGGAGCAGTGGGGGACATCAGGGCCAGTGTTTGTCTCAGTGGTGTCACATCTTCATCTCCTCCATGTCCAAGTATGTTGCTCTGTGTCGGATACTTCAGATATTCGTATTACAGGAGGACACTACAACTTCTTACACAAGCCACTGGTTTGCAGAGCCGAGGGGCTGATAAGCTCCTAGAAAGGTAGCCAGGCTGTTGGGCTATGCTGGGAATGGTGGCCTCCCAGCCTGCACAGGTTCTTGGACATCCTCTACTTTGTAGTTTTACATCTTCATAGCAAAGCCTGGGGACAGCCAGCCAACACAATTACTCTGGAATGATTTCCTTGAAAGACTCATTGGACAAAATAAAAGCCATGGAAGAAATGGTTATTAAAATATAAGGTTCTGTCAACATAGACAAATTTAGGTGATACCTCTACACACCTAGAAATATGTCTGTATAAACCATTATGCAGATCTAGGAAAAAAATACTTCAGAGTGGTTTAAATGTGACTTCTATGTAGTCAAACTGAGACACAAATGACCTTTTTTATGTTATACACATGCTTCTGCTGCTGATTCCATCAACAGATCTACATCCAGCACTTCTGGCAGTGCTTTATCCTCAGGACAAAACCTGGGCCCCTCTAGGTCAGCTGTGCTTTGTAGCAAGAGGGGTTTACACATCACTGTCCAATTCTGTCCTGTGGAAAACACAGCAGCAGGCAAGACTGTCCTAAACCTTAATTAGCCCAGTGAACATGTGCCACAGCCTTCAGTTGCTACAGAAAGCCCCAAGAACACAAATGGGAACAGAATGTAGAAAAAACATGGGTAAGTTTACAGAGAACCCAGAAGAATGGTGTCAACATTTCTAGCTGAACTTCACTGTTTTTCTCAGTGAAGAGTTAACTCAAATGCCCAGAAAGAATGGTTTTAAATTGTATCAGTATCAACAGTTGGCAAAGGGAGACAGATCACTCCAGTTTGCTACAAGTGAAGCTTGCTTTGTTTTCTTCCAGATACTGGGGAGGCAGGCAAGGGATGGGGCCTACATCTCCTACAGAATTTGGACAATTGCAGGGTTCCCTGTGAGCTACTTTTTAAACTCTCCTCCTGGACAGCCGAATTTGCAAAACCTAAAGGTACCTGTGAGAGCCACCACTGGTCTGGACAGTCACCCAGTGTGGTGTGAGTGGTGTCTCACTCCCACAACTTATGTACACGACATGAAAGGATGTCACCCACTTTTCCCTTCTGAACCAACCTGTTCCTTAATAATCTGGAGAAAGATTCTAACTACCAAGAAAGAACTTGACTCCAAATCCACTAAAACATATGAGACAGAATACACTGGAAATTCATTTAAAGAGGAAAAAAAAAAAAAAAGCTAAATGAAAAATACTTTTAAAACCTGATTTTCACACTCATGCTGAAGTTAGTGAAGTCCCTCTGTTTATACCTGACTTCTCTTTGAGATGCCCATTTCCAGCATATTTGTAAGCACTTGCCTTTCAGATCTTCCTGCTATGATGCATTTGCAGATGCCTAATTTTAAGCACCATGGAGCTCCATTCCCAGGCCTTATGTGCCCATTTTATGGCACAGAAGCACTCGGAGAAAGGTTTTTGGGAACTGACTCCATATCACTTCTTCACATGCACAGCAAGCATGTTGACAGCAGTGTGTGTGAGAAAACAGCACCAGGACTTCCCGATGTAATATCCTGAACATGTGTGGTTTCTGGGAGATGGTTCTTGGGAGGAGCCCAGTCCTGCTGCTGTCTGAAATACATCAAGAAACACCTGAAGGGGAGAAACAACAAAAACACTCACAGCAGCCATTTCCTAGGCTAGAAAACAATGGAATTTTTATTGAACAGAGATGGTTCATAAACACGCTCAAAGGAGTTCCACCTGCTGTTCAGCAATATTCATTGCTATCTGATAATAACCTATGGGGGCAGCTGTATAAAACAGGAATAAAATACCAAATTGCTATATTCATTAATAACTTTGCCTTCCAAATACAGAACTGTAAGTATTTCAAGTCTGAAAATAGACCACAATTGTTAGCATTTAAACCAAACCTTTATGATAACAAATATACAAAAAAAGGCAGTCAATATATTAAACATTTAAATCAATAGCATACATTTCTCAGAGGTAAACATTGAGCAAACAAAGCCACCGATGATGTTCAGGAATCAGATAAGAGTTTCAAGGTCAAGCTCCAAACACTGTAGCTTTTCTAAAGCGGTACTGGTATTACACTTTTATCTAGCCCCTACACTGAAAACTATGTAGCATGAACATTTGAAAATACAACACTGGCTATCCTGCAGGGAACTGGGAGTTCCTTAAGTCCTCCTTGTGTTTATATTGGAGCACCTGTGGAGACAGAGGGCAGTAGGAGTCAAGCACTTTGTTTTGCAACGTTGGGGTTTGAGTTCTGTTCTAGATGATCACAACAGTGTCCTCATACCAAACACGAATTCCAGCACTGAGAAGAGAGAAGTATTGGGCTGACAACCTGCATGAAGAATCAGCCTCACAACTTGCATTGAACAGAATGGGACTTGCACACCAGCCTATTTACTGAAAGCCTGTGCTACTTCTACTGCACAGAAAAAGTCTCCTTCAGGAGCTGATCTAATGCCTGAAGCTGAAAGCTCGGGATACGTACATAGGCTCAAAAATAATGTGATAAATCTACTATCTACAACTAATAAAAGCTTGTATTGCGATATTGCTCACAATGTACAATTTGCACAAAACATGGCTCTTCAACATGAATATTTTGCAAGCTACTATATATATATATATATAATATGTGTAATTTCTTTTCTTAAAGAATTATATGCTGGAGTGCATGCAAAGAATTTCAAAGCAGTAGCACAACAGGAGCAATCACTTGTTTACAGGTTACTGAGACCATTCAATACAGAAACAGTGGGATATTAGATAACAGACAGACAGGTAGGTAGATGTATGTACACACTGCTTCTCCAGGGACCTTCCCATGTGACACCTGAAGCTCAGAGCCCTTTGAAAGACCAAACAGGGCTCTGAAGGTTCCCACACTCTGACTATAAATCACTTTTGTTGGAGATGACAGCGAAGGAGGCACTTGTCCTTTAGCCAGGAGTAGAGGCAAGCAATCTTCTCCATAGCCAATATCTGTTCCAAATGCTGCTCCTCCATTTCTAAGCAGTGGGTGGTGCACATCTATCCATCCAATGTTTTAGCTGGTCCCAAGCAGTCTCCTGCAGCCTTTACAGCTGGAAATTCAGGACTGAGAAGCTGGATCCCCTAAAACAGCAGTGCAAAGCACTACCACTATTCCAGTCAGATATGTGCAAGGAATGGCACGTATCCTCTGGCTTAAAATTTACATAGAGTATATATAAATAAAGCTATTCTATCAAGGTGCAAGTTTTTTATTCTCTGGCATGTTCCAATGAAGATTTCTTTAAAAACCTTTTTACAGACCCACCAGGAGAGTTTACACAAAGTTGACATTTTATCAAAGTTCATTATGTAGGCTTCCTTCTGCAAACTCCATAATGGAAACTCCTGTTACTTTCCCTTGGAGTTCTGCCTATGCACAGGACTGGATTTGATAGACTACAGCCATGTCTAATATAATTTCCTTGATTTCAATACATTTTAAACTTGGATGAAGTGGCACCATGTGTTTTGGGGGTTTTTTTCCAGGATGTCATCAATCTCTATGAAATGAGGCAGGACATGTAACTGGATGTCAGTGGGGTTGCAATTCATGTGCCTAGTCCAGCTTTCCTTGCTTTTGATGGGACTGTGGAGTGTGAAGCTGGCACAGTTTGGCCCTATGGGCATGTCTAGAAGTCCTTGGTGCTATTTTACACTGGCTGATGACAGGCAGTGCCCTCAAAGAAATAAGAAAAAAGGCCCAAATGCAATTTACTGAACAGTAAACATCAGACTGATGCACTAAACAGATGGATATGGAATGCAACTTGTCTAAAATTAGAATGGTTGTTTTCTTAGGCAGGTCTAAATTCATAAAAATCTTCCCCATCCCACGCAGGCCTCATACTGCAGCATGTAAATATATGATGCTTCTAATAAAAGTCATTGGGAATGCAAAGCCTGGAGCAGAAGCTAGGCCTGCCCTCTCCCATTTCTCTTCAGCAAAAACCTCAAGTAACATAAGTACATGTTTATGATCCCTGCTGAAGCAGAGGGGCTGTGTGCAATGACAGCAGGATCTGGCCTTCAGCCTTTATGCTGTACCAACCACAACTGTGCAGATGACTGCATGGGAAATTACATCTGCTAGGGCATTAAAAAAACCATACACCCTTGCAGTAACTCCCATTAAAAATTCCCACTGACTTCAGGAGAGAAACAGAGCAAGAGAGCACACTTTAGCAAGTGCATGTTCTGCTTCACTGGAGTTATGTTCCCCAAAAATCTTTCTGTAATACCATTTTCTTCCATTTTGTAACCTGATTATATCGAGGCATTCACAGCAGAGGCTTCGCACGTGTTCTCTCAAGCTAAGGGGAGCATTTCACACTAGAAACAAAGATCTCATTAGGTTTTCTCTTTTTCAGAGTAATGCAATAATAAAAATCAACTTGCTGGTATCACATGCTGCAGTGCCTTTATAGAGCCTTAACAAAATGTCATCTAGCAGTGATAAACTAATCATAATCACATTGGAGATTTTAAAAGGATCAGCATCAGACAGACATTAAATGGGTTTTAAGGTGACCTAAGGTGCACTTGGAGAAGATGCTGTGAGAGTGCTGCAGCAATTACAAAAAGGATTCAAAAGAAATTAAATACAAACACACCCTTTAAAATAATGTTCAAGTTGTGGACACAATGGACAAAAGCAAAAAAGCTGCCACCTGAAATTACAGCTGAGCTCCTGTATTTTTCATACATTCCCTTCTGCCTTGGTTCTAAGTGCCCTCAGTCGGTCTCTCCAGTGGAAGGGCTTGTGCTGGATCATTAACAGCACAAAACAGGCAATTTTCAAAAGCATCTAACACGCTCCAGAGAATGACATCTTTGAATGAGCTATGGATGTCTATCTGTCCTTTTGAGAAAAAATACTTGGTTCCAGAAACATTTGTATTTCTTAGCTATAACCTTTCTCCATTGAAAAACATCTGCCAGCCTATTGTTCATACTCTGTTATTTTGTTTATATCCATCATAAATGGGTAAGCAAAGGGGAAGAAAGTTTCACCTGTGTTGTTAATTATAGATGACCTCAAACATGCCTGTGAAGCCACAAACCAGTGTTTAAGCCACATCTGTGGGATGGAGGACAGGATCTCTGTGTTTGTTGATGATTGCTGTTGGGTTATGTGATCTTTCATTTCCTTCTCAATAAAAAGTGAAATGAAGCCTTCACATAAAACCCCAACAAAAGATGGCAGCAAACAAAACCACTTTGCTAGAAAAAAACCCCAAACCCAAATTCATAACAATCATAACAAATGCAGAACAATCATAACTATTCCTGGGTTTCGATTACACAAATAAGGAGCCTGCCTAAAACCAGCAAAAAATCAAGATCAGCACAACGGTTCTGCACTGTTGTAGGAACCATCTTACTTCTAGCACATCCTTTCCTCTTGTTTTCATCTCAGGGACAGGTGGGAGTGGATATGAAGGGGGAGAAAGGAAGCAAAGAGCTGTCCCACAGACAGTGCCAGCTCTTCTGTATTTTCAGGATGTTCACACTATGATTTCCTAATTTATCGGTTGCTTTCAGTGATAAAGATACAAACCCAGCCCTTCAGAAGTGGATCATTCTCCGTTTAAAGACAAAGACCGTGCTTTCTAATTACAGATATGCATTTGGCCTGCAAAGACTTCAAAGGTGACACAGTATGAAAGAGAGATGGAAAACAGACCTAATCCACAGACTAGAGAAATCAATGAAAAGGCTTCCAGTCATTTTAATGGAACAAATTTCATCATGCTTTCATGTTTTGGTTTGTGAATGATGTTACAGTAGAATCTTAACTTGTATTTTTTCATAGAACATTCATATATTTTTAACATGCAAATTACTTCTTGAACCCTGTATCAAATATTTATAAATGCTAAACTAGGTACAAAGTTAAACCCATTGGGGAAAGTGGAGCAGAGGGAGGTTTAGCTGCACTAATGGATATTGCATTAATGCTTAGCATCAAGGAAGGCTGACTGCCATTAACAAGAAATCTCAATACAAACATGATTTCATGCCTCATAACATATCCCGTGGATCTATTTACTGTCCATCTCTCTGTCTTGAATGTACACACAATGATAACTACAGACACAAAACCCAAAGCATTGCACATGCTTCATCTTTTCTTCCCAATGAAAAAGTAACCAAACCACACAAAAACAAAACAAGCAAAAAACCCCCAACCCTTCCAATAAACAGCCAACCAACACAACAGCAAAAACCACAAAGAAACAGAAAATTCACAGCATGAATGATCAGAATTAAATTATTTTACAATCTCACTTGTGTCGTGACTGACTTAAGACACTGAGGAGTTTAACCTAATGAAAAGCCTGCTCTGAGGATAACTAATGTACAAATAGCATTACAAGCAGCTTTCAGAGGAGTGGGACTGAAGAACACTCTAGCAGCCCACCTGTCACTGGGGGTGGGGAGGGCAGGTTGAGACAATCTGGTATTTCCTGTGGGTATTTCTTTTCCCTCCTCTCTGTGGTAGATGGCAGAGCCAAGAGAGAGTGGAGGAGAAGGGCACTGATCCAAACTTGGGGCTTTAAACAGCAGAGGTGCATTATTCAACTTTCCCCATAATGCCAAAGAGATCACTAGGAGAAATGTCCTGCACTGCAGAAAGTGGGATTTACTTGTTTGGTGTCTGCATAATGCTCAGGCACCTCTGTCCCCCACTGGCACAGCACAGATGGCTGCACAACAGCTGCAAGGCTCCAGAGAAACAGTGACAGCAAGCAACCTGCCGGTCAAAATGCACTGATGGGACTTAAATAGGTCAAGTTTTTCTAGTACTAATTGGAATTTAGCCAGGACCATGAGGTCAAAAAGCTCTGAGGTAACTTTCCTATAGTGCTTGTATTCTTCAATGGATAAACATAAACTCACAACTGAAGTACGACTGCACATTTTACTGCATCCCCAAATGGCACAATTAGTCATTGGCTTAATAATTGCAAGGCAAAAATCAGTTCCCAAGGTATTGAACTGATGGGTTAAGCAGGGTATTTGACCTGGAGACTGCTTGGATGCTGAGGAAGCAGCTTTCACTTTGATGAAGCTCCAGAGCCTACTACTTCCTACTTTTCTGCTCCAGTAAGGCACAACCTGCACTGGGGCACAGGGGACTTTCGACTGTGCTGAGGGGCAAATCCCAGCCTGCAGATGTGCTGTGAGCTCTTCAAAAGCTTTGCAGAATAGAGAGAACCTGACTTTGGAAAGGCTCACCTGAAAGCCTCTCACGCAGTAAACTACAGGATATTCAATTTATCCACTGCTGGGAAGGGGAAGGGGTAAGGCTGGACTCTCTTGAATCTGTAGCTTTAACAAATCCAGATGTTTTTAAACATGTTAATCCATTCCTGCCAGAATAAGGTTTTGACCTTAATTAATTAAAATTACCTCCTTAACACATTGGATTTTCCTAAAGTGGCAGTCTTTTTTTTCGTTTCTGAGTATCTCCCTTTTCTAATGTGGCTTATTGTAAACCATAAATGATTTTCGATTGGGTCTTTCAGCCAGGTTTTTTCCCTGTCTCTGTTTGCTTTAGAAAGGCAGTAAGAAACAAGATTGCCTCTCACTGTGCTGGGCAAAGCCGAGTAATGGAAGTTTTAATGAAAATGCAGCAGCAGAGATGATGGGAAGTGGAAAGACCAAAGTTAACCACACACAGAGGGGTTCAGGCAAATTTGCTCTTGCAGCAGCAGTGAAGATATTTGTAAGGACAAGAAAGTGCCACCAACTGCTTCAACTCCATCACCACATCTGAGCATGGGACCAAGCAAACCCTCTGTGTGAGCACTGATGAGACTGGAGCCAGCTGGGCTGGCTGGGAATGCCAAGCAGGTGGTGAGAGATGGAGCTGCTTCCCCTCTTCCTGCTCTTCCCTTCCCTTTGATTTCCTGAAGTAAAAAACTGAGTTGGAGAACAAATGAATTAGGCTGTGACCACTACAGTTCAAATCAGAGGCAAAGATCTGGGGTTATACATTCAAATTCTTGTACCTAATCCTCTTCCCTTACTAAGACCTCTTCATTAGGGTGCCATCCAACAAGGACAGAAACGTGTGCCTAAGCTAAGCACGCTCATTCACAATGTCACCACCAGTACAGGATGAAAGAACAAAACTGTCAGCCCAAGGAAAGGTGAAAAATGCCTCTCCAAAGGAAAAGAAAAACAAAGTTGCTCCTCTGGTACAACCAGGTGGATAGTCTTAGCCAACTGAACATGCACAAGGTGTTTGTAGAATTTAACCTATCCAGCCAACACAACTCCTCTTGTAAGTTGCTGCCGTGTCTCCTGCATGACAGCTAGTCCAAGCAAAGCACAAACCCCATCATCTAATGAGACTCTGGACTTTGAGGAGGTGAGATATCACATTTTAAGTCCTGTGCATGCATCCAAGGTAAATACACTCTAGGCCATTCATGATTGTTCCATGCACAAAACCTGGTACTGAGCTGAAAGAATGACAGCTTAATGGCAACAAAAAGAAACTGAATGCCCTACCCCTACCCACACTGAGCTTGCTTCCTGAGCTCAAAGGCTCACTGAAGGCAGCTGACAAATTCTCATTAGTCTTTCTGCAGGTTTCCAGATTTTCCTTCTGCTTTGGGCACCACATGCATAATATTTCTCAGCAGTGGTCTCACTGAAGTCATGGAGCGTTGAGCCACAGCTGAAGACTTAGCTTTGCTGTTCTTTGCACTTGAAGGCCAGTTACAAATAGCAGGTCAGGTGCAATTGTACTGAAATGGGGTAATCTGGTCAGAGTGGGCAGCCTCTGTTTTCACCCACTGAAGATAACAGGCCTTACCTCAAAATAAATAACAAGTTAAAAAAATAACATAATGATTTTGCTATAAAGGTATGGAAGTGCTGCAGGTTTTTTCGCTTATAGGTTGGCATCTCAAATTAGTGATATTCTCATCTATGGGGTTTTCACATATTATCTGAGGGCTGTTTCAAGGCTAACTTCCTGAAAACTAGTTTATTGAATTTTAGGACAAATCCTAAGCAGTTTTTTAAATTCTTGTAACGTTCAACATCTCTGTGCGACAGGATAAAAGCAACAGCAGGCCCTTCATTTCTGTAAAGCACCTGCAGGGCCTCACATGAAACGTACTTTGTCGAACAAACTAACTTAAAGTCTTTGGCTTTCAGTAACTCTCCTTCACAAAAAAAAAAAAAAAAATAAAATTCAGAGGCAACTTTAGTGAATGCAGGCTTCAGGCTGTCATCTTTCAGCAGTATTTTTAAGACAGAGCCAGCTCCTCAGGGCCGCTGAGTATGTGCAACTGACTTCAGCTACTTCTGCAGGCTGCCAGCTTCTCACAGGATTTAACCCATAGACAGGAGCACTGGAAATGGCTGCTTTTTCTAGGATGGCCTAATCCTCACCTTGAGTATGTGAATGTGTTAACTTTAAAAAACTCCACTTAAACAGGGCCCTGCATGCCTGCGTCACCACATACCTGGCGGCATTCCATGCGATAACAGAACCTTCCTCTGATTTTAGACAGTTACAGCTGGGAAGAAGAGATGACCTTTCTTTTTCATCACTGCACCACCTCAGAGCAGTTTATTTCAGTGCAAACTGATGATTTCCCTTTTTCTTTAAACCTTTAGAGAGCGGCATATGGTGCTATGCTTTGAAACAAAACTAGAATATCCAAAAGCCCCAAGCACACCACACACTACAGCCCATCCAGGACTTGTGCAACATCTGGTATGAAGCCAGTGGATATTCAGTAGGAAAAGGCTCAGTGTCCAAAGCAGCACATAGAGGACTCAGCAAGCAGCTCTCATTAGTGCCAAGAGAAGCCTGGCTACTAAACCTTCACACCTTTTTAAAGATGTTTCCTCTGTCTTTAATAGACATTTGCACAAATCTACTCTGGAGCTGAAACCAAGCAGGCAAAAGTTTTAGCTGGGGAAAAAATTATCTTAGCCATTAGAAAGCTGGCCCTTTTCCAGAACAGACAGCATCTGGCCACCAGCTGTGTTTAGAGTACAGCAGGCCTAAGGAACAGATCAGGGGAAAATCGGAGAAACAAGACAGTGCTGAAATTTGTAATGAAAAGAATGCCAGCCTTCCCCTAAGATGTCCAAAACCTTTGCCCTCCTACATTCCCCATCCTTTTCTCTTTCCAGCTCTTGAACCAATTATTGGAAAATTGACTATTCAGGACAACACCGTTTCTGGCCTTGGGAAGGAATCCAGCAGGGCTCTAGAGTAAAAATCTGGGAAGTGCGGAAACTGGCAGCACATGAACAAAAGTGGGAATGTGAGGAAATCCTGGAAAATAAGGGAGGACTGTGTAGGGACATAAGGGAAGATCTGCCACAAGGCAGGGGTAGGATGTCTGTAAATCCCCAAATATTACAGCAGTGGATTAGTATAAAAAATGACAGATGGAAAGGCACCTTCACTCATTACAGGCTAGAAAGTTATCATTAAAAAAGAAAATCTTAAGTTTTTCTAAGGATGTTTTATTTTTTCCATTTCACAAGACAGGAGGCAATATTTGGCCTCAAAATTTGTAAATTATTGCAGCTCATATAAAGACTAAAGGAACAGAAAGCTTTTTCTTTTCTAAGATGATAACACCATGTCTCAAAAAAATGCTAATAAAATGCTCTGTTGGAAAGAGGAGCCTTATCTGATAGGGATGGTATTCATGGGCACCCACTGAAACTCACATTGCTTTTTAGATTAAATTGACCAAGAGCCCTTCCCCCAGCCCCACATTAATGGAATGAAGAATCCATGCATGAAGCCACATATAATAAAGGTTGGAGATTACGAAACAGGCTAGAAGACAGGACCAGAATTGCAATTGATCTTGATGAACTGGGGAAATTGCCCTGATTAGAGCAGAACAAATTTAATAAGGAGAAGTTGAAAGTGTTATACTTCAAAAGGTGTAGTAAACAAATGCACAAATGAAGATGGAACTCATGGGAAGGCAGCAGTGAATCCCTCAGGAATTACAAAACAGATTGGATCAAAGTCAGCCATGGGATGTTCTTGTAGAAAATATCTGGGGATACATTTTCTGATATGCTTTACATAAACAACAGCAAACCGTTTCCCTGCTTTACTTGTTAATGTATAAAACTCCTGCTGAAGAATGGAATTTTTGGGAAAATGGGAAGCCATGAGGGAAATGGCAAAAAAAAAAAAAAAAAATCAGAGACCTAGAAAACCCTAACAAAGGAATTAGGAAAGACTATACTAGTGATACAAGGAGGCTAATTCCTTTCATACACAGAATAACTTTCTAAAAAGATCTTGTAAGATCATCTATTTTCTCTGTCAATCAGGACTTGAAAGAAAAGTGGTTTGATTTGCAATGAAGAAATTCTGAAGTCTCTTAGGAAAACGTTCTGATTATGAGGCTGGTGATGATCATGGATCCCTGTGACTGGATTTTTGAAGAGCCTGCAAGCTGCACATTGTCTGGCATGGTTCAGCTGGACCTCACCCAGCCTCACATCAAGAGAGGGAGACTAAAATCACCATTTCCAGACTCTGGTTTGTGGATCCACAAAGGTTTGCTGGCTGTTTCCAGGAGAAATGAATGCTGGGTTTGCACAGGCTGGCTTTTCTGCTGGCAAAAGTCCGGGGGACCACTGGTCAAAAGAGAATAGAAAGTTATGATTCTTTTTTTTTAAGGTTTCCTTCAGCTATATATCTGTGATGTTGGGATTACCAGCATTTCCAAGGGCAAAAATTATTCCTGTATAAATCCTTAGCTGCAATCCCTTCCTGTAATAGCTCAGGGTGCCCAAACACAGTGACCACCCCACGTAAAGACACCAATAGCCCTATTAAGACCTTTACTGCTGAAAGAAACCTTGTGAACTTCACCATAGATACTCTCAGCTCAGAAGAAGGACTAGCATGGAGTTACCAGTGTTTCCTTCCCATTTAATATAATGGTTATTGTTTAAAAAACATTGCTGTTTTAAACCATGAGGCTGCAGGGTGAGGTCTGCTCTTAGCTATTTATTTTTGTCATAGAAGGATGGGTTTCCAAGGATGAGAAGGCACACCAAGCAACAACAAGCACCCCTGTGTGTTGCTGTTTTGCTTCTCTATGATCACAACATTCACACAGAAGTAGCCATTACTTAAATGTTCCAGACAACATCTTGTGTGAACATCTATTGTGCAGGAAACAAGGTCTAATTGACTGACATGCTGTGTCTCTGCGACATTAATGGAAGCTTAGACATTTTGTCATTTGTTGCAGAAACTGTAGAGGCTTTAGAAGACCAAGCACAAAGGAGGATTTACACCTCAGAGTCATAAAACAGCTTCCTACTGTGTTGATAGCTAAAGCCAAAACTGTGTTCCCTGAGCATGTCAAAAGCATGAAGGACACCTGATGTAGATGCTTCAACAAAGGAAAGAGGTTAACATGCAAACTTCTAAATTTCCTGAATGGCATGCTAGAAAATAAATATATTAATGTCACTTTGCCATGGAGAAGGCAACATCTTTGCTGACTTCTTACTGTGGTTTTCAGAGACCGGGCATCAGGAATGTTGTGGCACATAGCAGATTTGTCTTGCTAACAATATGCTGCAAAATAAACAAAGCTTTGACATTTAAATCACACCCCCACCCCACCCAAGCCCTGCATTTGTAGATAACCTATACATTCTCAGGATACAGTGAGAAATCATTCTATAGTACGTATTTAATTATAATTTTAAAAAGTCTAACTCAGACACAATCTCTGGCCAGTAGCAAAATATTCACACATCACTAAAGATCTGCTATCATTTCTTCACTGCAACAAACAGAAAGCATCTTGAGAAGGAGCTCCAGGGGTATCACAATCGCACCAGATAAAAATATAAGCTAATTTCCCAAATGAAGTCTAACAGGAAGTAACATTGCATTTGTCTTGGAGAAACGAAGCACAAACAAAACATTTCACAGGTACAGCTAACATGCAAACGCATGTTTGTTGACTTTGTCATTGATTTCCACCCCAAATCATGAGTAGCATGCAGTTCTCCTGCCCCCCCCAACTACTGTAGTAGAGACAGTCTGGGTAATGTGCCTCTTTGGTGTAACCATAGCCTTGTAGGCAAGATTATACCACCCTAGGAAAGAATACAAGCAAAACTTGATCATATGTGTGTTTACACAATGTACATTTTACCATTAAAAAAAACCAAAACATGTTACATAGATTCTCAAACACAGCTCTGTTGAAAATGATATTTTAAGCTTAAGAAATAGGTTTTCAACTACAAGGCCACCCCATTATTTTTTTATGAACAGTTTAAAAAGTTCCCACCCCTAAAAATCTGCCAGTATATTTCCTCAACTATAACAGTCTTACCCACTCTCTAATGCAGCTGATCTTTGCTGGACAGCAGTAACAGTTCTTACATTTCTTAAATGCACAAGATAATGGACTCCAGGATAGATACAGTTCTTAACTGTGTAACACTGGAACAAATCTGACTTAAATGATTAATTGGTCGATTCAGGTGTTCCCCAGCACTACCCTTCAGGCAGGGATTTCTGCTGTTCACTGATGTGAGTTCTGGCTTTTGTTGGCATCAAGCTCCACGAACAGGCTCGTGTTCAGAATTTGAGCACAATGGCAATTCACTGGATACTCTGGTACCCAGCTTGTTCAAAACCAGGGAGGAACTTTGTTTTCTGTATTCTCATCCAGGTGGAGACACAGCCCCAGCGCAGCACCTTTGGCCGAAACAGAGCTATTTGGATGCAACGTAGAATGTTCTACATTTTCTTTTTTTTTGTAGTCATTTAAGAACTGCAACAGGTTTGAGCAACTGCAACAGCAGACTTAACTTGCAGGGTCTTTGATCAGAGGGTTACCATCTTCCTCAGCTTTACACAACAGAGCCCTTTGAAGAAGACAAATGAATGGACTGAATCCTTGTGGCCAACGTCCTCTGTAAGTCCTCTAGTACATTCTGACCAGATGTTTCTCCATTCTTGTCATACAACAACTGTTTGAAAGCTTCGTTCTCAATGAGGACCATCATGTTTTTTAGAAAGTAGCCTTCACAATAGGCAGATAGTTCTGTGACGCCGAGGAACTACAAGAAGTGAAATTAGAGAAAGATAAGCATTCTGATAAAACCCAGGCAGCAAATACAGTGCATAAGAGCTGCACACAAACAAATACACAAGCAAAGCCTTTTAGACAAGGCACAGTAACACTTACAGATATGAACGCATGGAGGGGAAGGAGTTAATAAAACAGTATTTTATGCTGATGATTCTCATAATAATTCCTTGTTAAAAGACTGTTGGAGAAACAAAATTCCATGGGCTGAAGCTTTGCTCCCTTGGAAATTGATTGGGAGTTTTACCACAGAATTTAGCAGACCCACGATTTCATGCTAGAAGTTACACCCCAAAACTGCAGGTTTGGGAAAACACTACAGACCATGTTTCAAGAATGCTGTCCTTAGGAAGGATGGAATGTATGAATGCAGAAAGCTATAATGCAAAATTTCATGCTTTGAGGACTCTTTGGAGGAGAAATGGAAACTCTCAGCCATTGAAAAAAAAATCTCCCCAGGGCAGAGGTGGATTTCCCAGCATTGGACACTTTTAAGATTCAGCTGCACAGGCTGCTGGGCCATCTTGTCTAGACTGTATTTTTGCAAAGAAAGGCTGGAACAGAGTATCCTTGAAGTCCCTTCCAAGCTGGTATTCTACATTTCTATGGTTACAATTTTAAAAATTGAAAGCCCATAGGGATATTAATAATATCAGTACTCTTCAGTCAGCTTTTATTTGTAAATATGACCAAATATACATTACAGAATCAAAGAATATGCTGAGTTGGAAGAGACCCACAAGGAGCACTGAGTCCAACTCCTGGCCCTGCATGGGACCATCCACCAAATTGTATTTTTCTCTCAATCTTGATGGCAAAGGCTGTGCTCCACACATCTCTGGGCCAACCTGCTCACACTTCCCCCTCTGGAAAGGCAGGGGAGGTCCTGCAGGTGCAGATGAGCTTGCAAAGCAGCAAGGTCAACAAGGGTGTCCCTGACCATGGCAGGATGGTTCCAACTACATGATCTTTGAGGGTCCTTTCCAACCCAACTAATTCCAGCAGTCAAAGATCCATTCATAGCCAGCTTGGCTATTGCTGCAATGCCCTACCAACAGCAGTGCCAATGTGACTCTGGCTTTAAAACTCACCATAGTACCCCATTTCCACTGCTTCCACTGGGAGATGCAGGCACAAATAACTTGCAGGTTGGGGCTCTTACAGGCAAACCAGGAGTTGGATTTAGCCCCTGGGTTTGTTAAGTGCCAGAATGTAAGAATTTTGTTCAATCAGAATGTAAATAACAGCTCCATTTCACAATTCAAAGAAAACATGATTTTAAAGCAAAATGATAGATTTTACTAACAGTAATACAAATTGAGAAATTCCCTTATGAGCTAGAAGACATATGAAATATTTTTCAAATTATTCCTGTACTGTAAGTTTTTGCTCTTACATTAAATGGACGTGCAGATATTTCTTATTTTTACAGGTGAACCTCTGTGCTATTTCAAACACTGATTGCATGTTATCTGTACACGAAGACTTAACATTACTATTCTCTGTAGGAAATACCTGATGATGGGAATGGAGGTCAGATCTGCAGGAGTTTGGAGCAATCTGCAGGATTACTCTGTTCAATAAAACCTCCATGTCACAACGCATCAGTTTATCTTTTGTATAGACCATGTAGGTTACAGAAAAAAATCTCCTAAGAAACGCTTGAAGAATATTTCACTGCACTTATCTGTGTGTCATTTCCATCTTCCAAGTGAAAATCTAACTACTACACATGAGGAGGGAAAAAACTGAAACTAATCAATGTGGTAACCACCTCCACCAATGCGTGAAAATAGGTTTTCCAGGACAAGAAATGCCATGTTTTTGTGTCTAATGACTTAGGCAACCTCACAAGCTAAGTATATAATTTGATTCCAATAAGAAACTCTCCAAGACATAAAATTCTCATTACCATCCTTGCAGGGCTCTGAGCCATTGCACTTCCACAACGTGGCATTTTCATATATTGACAAGGTGTCACAAGCATTGAGTGTATCACCCCACTGGGCTTCAGGCAGGAAGAAACAGGTAATGGAAATGGGAAAATGCATCTTAGAAGGTGAAAGCAGAGGTGCCTTCCTCACTTAGTGATTCCTGTAGAATCAGCTCAGCAGTTTGTGTTGCCATGAATAAGGGATAGATCTCCCACACAGTGGTGCACTCAAATTGAGTTGGAACTGCTTAGGGAAGGGGTTGGGAAGCTGCCACCTTGGACTTAGAGTACAGATTTTTGGATTGTCACCATACCAGGTACCTATGAACCATTCATTCCCAGTAAATGAATGACAAATCTTAAATACATAACTAAGCATATTATATATATATATAATATATATTATATGATAGTATATAGTATATTAATCACTGTTTATCATAAAACTGACCTACAAGGATGACAGCAGACACACAACATGCAAGAATATGCAGCTATTTTTACCTTGGCATGATTATAAATATCCACGCAGTTTTCTGTATTAATGCTTTTTGCACAAATGATCTCACAGTGTCGTTGTAAAGCTTCAAGCTGGAAAAATTTAGCAGCAGAGAGTAGCTAAAAAAAAAACAAAAGGCATGGAAAAAATAGTCAAAAACTGCTGAGTGATACAGAATCAGAACTTGCTTCTTTACTGTTTCATTATATTTTTTTCTCTGCCCCTTCTTCAGTTAGCATGAAAGTACTGATGAAAAGTCAGAATGAGAAGATTGCTTCATTATTTTAACCCTCTGCAGTCCCTTCTAAATCACACAATGGGAAGCTGTACACAGAGAAAACACCAAAGACTGCTCAGGTCCACATGCTGACTTTGGAACAGGACAAGGAGAAAAAGGAAACAGCAGCCTGAAGAATATTTTGAGACTTTGCAAACATGACTCTGCAATAAGGAACCTGCAAATACATCCCCCAAACCCAAAGTTCTGGTTCAACTGTTCCCCAAGATCTTACTGAAACAGAGCACCTGGGCTGGATTTTAAAAGTCAGCCGGTCAGGATCGAAAGTACAGAGGAATTCAAACTAACTGATGAATACCATCCTGTCTCTAGAGAGACAATACACCTCCAATCTGCCAGCTCAGCAGGCTCAAGGGAATGGAATCAGATCTCCATATGCTCCTTGTCTTAGCTGGTGAGCAGCTGTAAGGGATATCTAGGCCAGGAGCACTGAAACAATGTCTGGGTCCACATTATTCCAAGGAACAAGTGCACAGAGATGGGAACCAGCTCTGTGAGGCAATGCCTAGCTAGCACTCGTGTCTGTCACTGCTCTACCACAGCTCTCCTGACATCAGCACAGACCTCCCTCTTTGGTCCTGCATCCTCCACTATGGCCATACTGCATCCCCTGGCACTGCTTTGGCATCTCTGCATGCTTGTAGGGTGAAAATGGCTTAAATTTTGAGTTCTCCAATTGATTTCAGGAGTGCTAAGATTTCATCTATTGTCCTTTTTCTGTCCTTTTACAGCAGGGAAAAGTAATTTCATTTTCTGTCTTTCCATGGTAGGTCATTGTCTCTGGCTCTCTACTCTGCCTTAGAAAGCAGGGTGGGGTTCTTCATTGCTTGACACCTTGCTGTAATCCAGCCAGACCTTAGGCCAAGCTGTTCAGGTGTTTAAATAGCACTTACTCAGGTATTCAGACCTTTACACAACCCTTATTATCTGAGACCGATAACAAAAAGCTAACCTGTGCATCCCA
The DNA here is from genome assembly GCA_034509425.1 of Eopsaltria australis. Taxonomy (NCBI): domain Eukaryota; kingdom Metazoa; phylum Chordata; class Aves; order Passeriformes; family Petroicidae; genus Eopsaltria; species Eopsaltria australis. The sequence goes on from JAVTVJ010001589.1 coordinate 37,268, forward strand.
AAGGGGCTCTCCTGCTGCACAGGGAACACACAAACCCCTGAAACTTCCATGACATTATTCTGACTTCTTCTATGCAGTCTGCTCAAGATCTTCTTTAATCCCATAAATAAATCCAAGTGCTGGAAATCTGCAGTGCTGATGTGATAGCAGCCAGCTGGCCCCAATTATGAATTGCAGCAAAGATTTCTGTGGAGTATTTCTGGTGCTTCTTGTTATCATGTTTGTAATAAGGCAAGTTACTAAATGCAGTTTTGAAAGATAAAGCCAAATCCTATTCCAGCTGCCTCTGTGGCTCAAGCAGTCATGTGCTGGTTTGTAATTACTTTAAACTGTGAGGAACCATGGCCAGATCTGTTATCAAGAGATCAATCAATCAATCAGTCATACATTCTGGAGTCACAGAAGTTTTGAGATGTCACAAAAGTAGAGCAAGCTGCTGGCTGAAATGCAGCACAAGCTTTTTGACAGCCTAGGTGATAAGACACTCATCTCTGTAAAGCCACTGCACTGCCTAGTCTAAGATTCCCTATTTCAGAAAAGGTTATAGAAATTCAAGAGGTTTTTCAAAATTCTGAGTGGAATAGAGAATTAGTGAACTTTTCCTATATAGCTCAGGAAGTCAATGTGGGTATGCTTAAAAACCCACTGCCTGCACTGGAGAAGGATAATTTCAGTCCTGACCAGTTCCACCCTCTGGCTGCCAGACAGGAGTGTTATAGGGACAGACTAATTCAGGAAACAGTGAAACAGTGACAGGACATGAGGAAATGGAGAGTAGCTGCCCCAGGGTAAGTGTAGATTGGCCATAAAGAACAGGTTCTTCACTGAGAGGGTGGTCAGTCACTGGACAGGCTCCCCAGGGAGTGCTCATGGCCCCAAGCCTGCCAGAGCTCAAGGCACATCTGCAAAACACTCTGAGTGATGTGGTTCAGTTTTACATAGTCCTGCAAGGAGCAGGGAGTTGGACTTGATGATCCTTATGGGTCTCTTCCAACCTGAGATATTCTATGACCCTGTGATCATGGTGGCAGATACTGATGGATTACCAGCTGTTCAAGTAGCTCTGAATTTAGTATTTACTGATCTGCATTCTTTTTGGCTGCCTGAAAACTCCCTGAATGACTATCACAAATTTGCTCAAATATCTCTTAGTTCTGTATAGTTGGAGTGGCTTTGCTGATCAGAGCTGATGATGGCACACAGTGTTTGGAAGGGGATGACTTAACATCCATAAGGTTATGACTGAGTGGCTACGTTGAAGGTTCAGTCAGCTCCAGCTGGCTTGGTTTGGCTTTTACAAAATGCCTCAACAGCACCTGGATGTTTTACATCCAGTGAGAAAGGGGCAAAGAAGTTTCCGTATCTCAGGGAGCAGATTATGGCATTATTCATAAAATTTGAGAGTCACATGCTTGAAACAGAACTGAACTGTGTCTCCAGTAGATTTCTCTCATGGTTAAAGCCCAGCATATACCCAAGACTTCTCCCACATAAGGAATCAAATTGGATGTTTTTAATGCTGCTGAGATAAGGAGGATGGAACACTACACTGCTGGAAATTGGTTCCAGATTTTGGTAACACCAGCTTTGCCCCTAAGGACGTATTTGCAAAGTCTCTCAATCTCCTGCAGGAATGCAGAGAGCCTGGGCACTCTGGGTGAGGCACTACTGGCTCTTACAGGAGTGCTCAGGTCTTGCCCAATGGCCATATGCCCTCAGATGAATGGTACACAGATCAGTCAGCATCACTCCCACTGCAATTAAATAAATGTCCCTTACCTCCATAATTTCATTATTTTTAATCAGGAGTGACTCTGCACCTCCATAGTAAAGATACTGCATAACGAGCTGTAATAAAACAAAGGGAGTGTTTATTAAAAGCAATCCAAGATGTAGAGGAATAGGGGACGATGCAGGCAATACCCAAGGTTTTCCTAACACCACCATTTGTTAGTAAAAATGGCTCAAGCCTCCTGATTTCAAAGATACACTTGGTTATTCTCTCTCTCTCTCTCTGCAAAGTTCCGTGTTTCCTTCTCACACATAGTCCAGCATCTCAACCCTCACCCTCAAAGTGTCTGGACTTCCTGATGAGCTCCAAGCAGTTTGCAAGAAACTGATTGACTAATTCTGAATTTCCAGTGTATTTCTCAGTCTGTTAAGTACATCACTGATTCAGGCAAACACAGCTTATATAGTGATTATTCCCTTATTCCTTCCCTGACAAGGGTCACATTCATCCGGCTGTCTGCATGCATGGATGATAAGAAAGAGGTGGAGGAGGCTTTGCACTGTAACACAAGCCAGGTAGGATCCCTCTGCAGGGAGCCCACAGTTACTGTAGGCAGCTGGGAATTATTTGCAGCGGTAGTTGTCAATACATGGAGCTGCCTGAGCTCCAGGTCAAAGCAAGGGAAGCATTTCCATGTACATACTACAGGTAGGGAGAGCAAGCTCTGCCTTTTCATGGCAAAAAACTGATTGGAGAGCACTACTAAGGAAGGGAATCAAGTGTGTCTCTTCCAAACCTGTCCATTAAATATAGAAAGAGCCAACTACAGAAAGAAATGCCTTATGTTGTCAGGCAGTGCTTTGTGTGCACAGCCCATGTCAGTGAAATGCAGGTTGCTGTATCTGCTGGGGCACATTTGCAATCAATAGCACTCTGCAGTGCACGAACAGAGATGAAGCCTGTGCTCCTGAAACCACTACTCTGGTTTATCAAATACATATGTACTAATTTGGACAGGGCATGCACAGTGCTACTCTTACAAGCTCCATTCAAATTCAGTGTGAGGACTGTACCTGAAAGATGGGGTACTTCACGTAGTTGATCTCAATACAAGTGCTATCAGATGAGGGCTTGCTTGACAGCAATGCTTTAAACCTAAATAAAAAGGAGCAAAACTGAAATACCAGCCCAGTTATCTCTGTCAAAAAGTGCAGCAAAAACAGTACAGAAGTGCAGTGGAATGACAGCATCAGCTCTTGCAAAACCTGAACACTGAAACAAATGGATTTGTTACCAAAAAGCATCAAGATTTAGACACTAATATGAAGTTCAAACCAAAAGGAGGAAGCCTCTCTCTAGGAGATCTCAAATTGAAAATTTTGAAAAATACATCTAATATAACAATAGAATAAAATGTACATCCGAAATTCAGATTCTGTAATGATGCATATTACAAAATCAGAATTTTTTTCTTGAAGGCAACTTGATCTTTTATGAAGATTTGCAACACTTAAAACCTGAACATTTTCCTTTTTTGAAGGCAATAAATATTGGCTAATGTCCATTATGCTGCTTTAAAAAAGATTTTGGAACAAAATATCAAAACAACAACATTAAGACTTTTAATGGTCCTATGCAGGCTCAGTACAATTGTGTATGAAGAGGCAGGAGAGAAAACTGGATAGGTTCCTATTCTCTGATTATCAAAGCCCAAAATTCAGACACAAGTTTCAGGACAAGAAACCCACACATTTTTAGTTACTAACTGCAGATTTATGTGAGATGTATACAGACATAACAATCTACTTCTCAAAACCAGGTATTCCTATTGATCAAAAGGTGAAGATGGGAAATGTGCAGCCAGAAACACCTGCCCTTGCACTTGCTCTCTTTGTTAATTCATCTGACCTTCCAGCAGTAGTCCAAAGTTTGGCTTATCTATCAAGACCAGCATTTGCTGGATGGTAACCTTTTCCATATCATGACTGCATCTTGTTAATTAAAATACAGGTAAAAATTTATTTGCATTCACTAATGCCAAACTCTATTATGAACACTATTTAGTAGGCTTAAAGCTGGAGTTTGGTACATATCTGTACATCTACCAAGAAGCTCTAAACCCAAATATCCATTTCTTAATTGAAGGGAGGGTCAGGTACTGCAGTTATTTTATGTAAATCTCTTTACTTTGTGCTGTGGGTTGGCAGCACAACTAGCATCAATTCCCATAATGCTTAAGTTATCCAAAATCAGTGCTTTGTCCTTGCCACATCTTGAACTAAGCTGTTATGAAGGGCCAGCTAGATTTGTTCAAAAGCACACCTTGAATTATACAGCTGCATACAAATAACATTTATGAGCACCTCTTGGGCCAGGTTGAGCTGGGTAACCCACATCCAGCCTTCTGAGCACAGGAAACAGACTATAAATACTGCTTTTGGATACAGAATAATATGTTTCAGTTATTTAATTTTATTGAAAAGTTGTCAAATGCTGTCAATGAATTGTGTGATAGTTGCTTGTTTTTCCTGGAGACTGCCTAAACTGATGCAAGGCAGGATTTAATCACTCACAAGATAAATTATTAAGAACCAAAATATTAGGACTCCTGAAGGGTCAAGAACAGGGTGCAGCAACAAGCACCATGCCAATGTGCCTCAGTGGGATGAAGTCAGATGCATGGCCAGAAGCATGGATCATTCACTGGGTGAAAATCTATTGACAGGAGCACTTGTTAGATGTCTGGATTTTCTGATTAAGAAAAACTTGAAGATTGGGCCAGTAGCCCTCAAAGAACTGGAAAACAAACAAAAAAACCTCCACAAACCTATAAAATCCAATTCTATTTTTGTTAAAAACCAGAGATATGTCTCTATTTTACCTTGGTGATGCAGTAAATAGCAAAACTCGATGTGCATAAAATGGTCTTCCTTCCACCAGAAATGTGACATCTGACATCTCTTTATTGTTAAGAAAATGAGGATCTAGAATCACAAAAAGAAGGAAACAAAAAAGCCAATAACTTCAATTTGGTAGAGGTCACAAATGTACTGTTTTGACAAAAGAAAGCAACTGAATAGACGGATATTGTTTTTAATGAGTAAAGACCATAAAGCTATTTTGGACAGCCTGAGACAACCACATGGAGCTCAGACAAAGGGAACTCAAAGCTCTGAAGTCCATGATGACCTTTGCTGAAATGACAGCCAGCTGTCCCTGCTGTGTGATGCTGGCACAGCCTCCCAGCTCTGCTGCCCAGAGCAAACTGCAGCTCAGCAGATGCTGGAGGGCCCTACACTCATTTGTACCCTATTAGGCCACTCTCCCTATGTGAGGAACTCTGTGGCAAGGGGAAGAGGGCCCTGGAAAATTGCTTGGGTCTTCTCTCAGTCCCCTGAAAACACCTTGGGCTCTGCTGACCAAGCTGGGAGGGCTGTGCTGGTGCAGCATCACCTGCAGGCAGCCAGAGTGGTGTGAGCTCCAGACACACACCTGGCTCCAGGCCTGAGCCTTGGATCCCAGCCTAATTAGCAGCACAGACAAACCTTTGCAGATTTACGGCCCCACTCGAGCGCACCTGATGACCCTCCTGATTTCACTCTGAATTTTAGGTCAGGCTAAGTTTGGGCCCTTCCTTTTTCTAATTCTGTTTTTCAAACTGAGGTTTTTCTGACTTGTGGCCTCCTGAAGCACCTGGCCAGCCACAGCCTTCCCACAGCTCTCTCTGGAAAGCCAATGAGGATTTTCCAGTCACACTTACCCAGGCGGGAGGTCTGCTTGCGTTTGATTTCCACCAGCTTTGGAATTGGGTATGGTCCATAGCAATGAGTGAAAATGACAGAGAGCTGCTGGCTGATCACCTCATTCTAAGCAAAAGAAAACAAATATATGCAACGTAAGATCAGTATGCAAAGGATATGTTATGTAGTTCTCAACAGCTGCCTGTTTTGAAGGTGAAAAATGTGATTGCTGAAGCTACATTAAAAATCAGAGCTTGTGATTATTAGCATTTGTTAGAAACTGTGGTTCTCATTTACTTGATTGCTATTTTAAATGAAAAAGTCTTTTCCTTGGATGACAAGTCTTCTTTGCCTAACATATTCGATAGCCCTGTCCCCTCTGCAAAAACTAAGTTCCTTTACAACAGTGATTTCATTTTATTTGCAGACTTGCTGTACTGGAAAATGACTTTTTTTTTCTCTTTAGAAAATGGTCACTGGTCACATCTTAGAAAACCCCAGCTACCGACAAATACAGCTGCACAGCCTGCACACATTTTTAAGTGCAGCAGTCTCAAAAACAGATCCTTCCCTTACAGAGTCACTGAGGCATCAGGGCCAGCCACCTATTTAATCCCAAACGTTTCATTAACATGCTCTTTACACCTCTGGCACCAATGTGGGCATCACTGTGCTGTGGAAGCCACTGGACCCTCACAAAACCAAGCCTAGTCCCTGGTCTTACCCCTTTCTGCCCCAACACTGGGGGCAAGGCATCCACAGGATGCTTTCCTAAGCACCTTGAGTATTTGTATGGCTAAGATGCAAGAGTAGTGAAATGGAATGAATGCTTAACTACCTAAGTCCCAGATGAAAGCAGGATTTAAAAGCTTTGGCAAATTTTATCCCACACTTCGCTGATAATTGGAACAAGTCCAAACAAGTTCAGCAGTGTCACACTGTTAATTCATGGTGACATCTTTTAAATACCCTGTTGGCTGATGTTTCTGGGAAACTGTGAAATGACAAAGTACTTAGACATAAGAGGGTCAAAGGCCAAGGAAATAAGAGGTGAGGGACAAAAAGTAATATCATAGTATAAAAATTTGAGGAGTGTAGATGTTATACTAAAAATATCTCCAGGCTTTAGAAGCAGAAATAGAAGCTTTCCTTGCTCTGAGCATATTTCAGTCTCCTTAAATCTCACGAGTGACAAGGAGGAGTGGCCGAGATGCTGTAATAACTCTCTTACTGAATCTAATCAAACAGGGTGGGAAGGGTTCCCCTCCCTCTGTGAGCTGTTCCCTCACAGGCACATGCTGATGTCAAAGGAAATTACATGCACTCACCCGCAGGCAGGATTTGGTTCCTATTACTACGTCAAATGTAGCACTGAAAGAAACACTAAGATATGAGAAATATTCATACTGAGAGACACCTTTTAGCAGGCACAGGGCCCAGCCCTCAGAGAGGGGCTCACCGCTGTAGCTCCCAGACAAGAAGGGCGTCTCACCCCAGGAGCATCTCACTGTTCAGCATCCTCCCATTGGAACTGTGCAAAGTCTCACAAAGGGAGTGAATCACAGGCTAAAGAGGAAAGAAAGATTTAAGGCCAGATTTAAAGAAGGAAATGACTCAGCTGCCAGGAGGGCTGGGAGGGAAACTTTAAACAGACGGGGCAGAAAGAGCAATTTCTTCTCTTCTCGGAAGGGCTGTGCCAAGCGGCAGGGCCAACTGAGTCAGGCAGGGCGGAGCGTGTCCGGGGGATGCTGATTACCAGCAGGGCAGCTCCCAGCTGGATCCCAGCAGATGCTAGAAGTCAGAAAATACAACAAAGGATGGGGACAATTCCAGGGAGGCTTCTGGAGAGGAGAAGTAACACTCACTTTTACCTGCAGTGAATAAAAGCAAAGTGTGCTGAAGAGGAAAGCTCCTGGCAGCCCCTCCCCAATCTGGGCTCACAGGTCCTGTCTGTCACTGAGGTTTTGGTGGGTTCCATGAACTCACCAGTCCCAACCACAGCTCTGCCTACACAACAGCTTTTTAAAAACACACACATACATCAATACAGACAATGCAACTCCTCCTTCCAGGGTGTATGTGGGAATGCACTGATGGAAAACCTGGGTACTGACTTCACAATGCCTTGTTAGGAGCTGGAGGCCCAACTCACCAGACTGCACCAAAGCACCATGGACCAGGACATCCAGCTGCACTGAGACCAGGGAAGGACAAGCCAAACACAGCCACCCAAGTGGGAGAAGGGGATCCCTGCTAGTAACTCCAACCAACATAAAGAACCAGTTGTGCCTGCAGACAATCCCATGGGAGCCTGCCTACACTGGCGAGGTGCTGCCAGCTCCGTGGGTCACCAACAGGGCACAAAGTCTGTGGTGTGCAGATATGAGTTCATTAGAAAGCCTGTGAAAAACTGGTGTAAACGAAGCTCTAATTAGCTCAAGATGTGATACATTCATGTGTGAGATGCTTAAAATTCCCAATACATGAAACAGGGATGGGACAAAGAGAAAAGAGATCTTAGGATGGACACATCAAAGAAAGCAGGGCCATCAGATAGACAGTGGCTTCAGACCTCCAATGCAGAACACTGACTTCATTTGGCAGACAGGAGTACGGAGACCTTTGACTTCTGTTGATAATATTAAATACTTACATCTGATGCCATCCAAAGGCCAAAAAACGTGCTTAGTGAGAAAGTTGAAGCTTGTCCTTATTCAGTCATTGCTGACAAACAGCAGTAAGGGAGGAGAGTCTAAGTTATTACAGCACACCAAGTTTGCTTCCCACACCCCCAGCACACAGCCAAGCTCACAGGCCTATGGCCCTGGATCTGCTCCCCACAGTGCTTCTGCTGACTTTTACCAATAAACCAGGAAGAAACAGGAGAGGGAAAAGGGATGCTTTATCTGCAACTGAATGGCTGGGGGGAAAAATGCCTTTTAAAAGCCAAATCCTGTTCTTGGAGGACTTGGGCTGCCTGTGCAGTAGCGGGGAACAACTGGAGAAGTCTGGGGCACAAGCATTGCTCTGGAAGACAGGGGGACGTGTCCAGCCTATTGAACCTTCACCTTCACACAGTACCCACACTGAGGTGCTCAGAAGCTCCCATTTAAGCACCAAGATGGATAATTCTTCCCTGTTTATCCTTTCATCCTATCAACCTAACTGTGAAAGCCCAGCTGTAAGAGCTCACTGCAGCAGTTGTGGGTGGCAATATTAACACTGGAGGAGCAAACCAAAGTTTGTTTTCTTGCTACAGTTTGATGTTGGAAAACATTGTGCCAGGCTATGTGAGGCTGACACCTGGAGCAAGGCCAGCCCCCTCCAGCCCCCTTTTGGACAAGGGTGTTCATTTGCACTCAAAGGGAGCCGACCCGCATCTTCTTCTGTGGGAGGGGGAAGAAAGCTTGGCACAGGATGTAATAAAAATATTTACCTAGCCATGGGGTAGTTTACAGATAGGCAAGAGGGAACAGGGAACAACAGCGAGTCTTCTGAGGGAGATGGTGCTTCCAGCAGAGAGCTGGTTGGTGAGCAAGCAACTTTGCTTTGTAGATACAAGCGGTCCCCTGACTTAAAAGCATTCTTCAGCAGAGATCTAAGGGAATTCCCCAGTCCTGCTGAATGCACTTGAACTGTGAGGGGAATTCATAAATTCTTTTGAAGCAAAGCTGGAGACTTTCAGGTTGCTGGACCAGAGACGCCTTGTCGATTGATCTGAGAAGAGGTGAAGACCTGGGTGGGGAGTGCTGAATGTCCATCTGACAAAGGTCTATGGCAGGATTCAGGGAAGTCTCCTCCAGGCTTTGGCAGATAGCCTGGGAGAGCTTGCTCCATTCCATGTTACACAGATCAACACAGCATGGCCATTATGAGATGTGTTCCTACAAGGTACTGGACACAACTGGGAAACATAGCAAAAATTCTCCAGTACCTGTGCAAGACACATGTCTAGGACCCAAATTCTGCAGGGTAAAATGCATGTTGCAGACTACTCAAACCCCACTGCTTAGATTTCCTTACCAGCCCAGAGACACCATACCACCTCCACATGGCTGCCCTCTACAGTGGTAACAAGTCAGGCTTCTTTTCTTTACCTCTGAAATCCCAAGCGGTATTTTTGGGGTTTCTTCTACTGATGCTACCCTCACCAGCTCAGCTCCATTAATGCTTGTTTTAACCTAAATCTCCCATGCCGTCATATTCCTCTACCACAAAGCCCAAAATCTGAAAGCTCACCACATTAAGGCAAAAAAAGTAACACTTGTTCTTCTGGGCTCAGTATCTGCCTATTAATACACATCCCCCCAACAAGATGAGAAACCCCACTGCTCAGAGAACAGGGGCATTGGCAAATATATCTCCTCTCTCTGGTCCTGAGGATGCTGGGGGGACCCATTTCTCTGCTAAATGCAGAGCAGCAGAAGTGCTGTTTCCCATCACCCATCTCACACACAGTCAGCCAGCAGCTGTTCCAGCATTGGTAGTCTCATAGAGGACTCATTCAGGATATGCTGGGATACTCTTGAATTAGTCCTCTATTTATGATCCCCTTTCCCAGAAAAAGATGATAAAGAGCGAAGTAACAGAGGGCTTTTTGCTGCACCCCATCCCTGAGCACTCAAACTCTGAGACTGTCTTTGCCATGTCAGAGCCTTCTCCATCCTTGCACAGGTGTTCCTCCTACCGTCCTCTTGCATAATTCACGTTCACCAAATGCCGCAAAGCTAAATACATGCCACTTCAGATGATCACTCCTAGATGGTAAAGCAGCATACACATAATTAATATTAGTCAGCAGTTGGAAACAGAGGGAAGCCCCAGAGGTTGGAGCTACAGTTGGGGGCAGCGAACAGTGCAACAAAATGGGTTTTGTTAGTGCTGGGCTCAAGTCCTTCCACTGCAAGCACAAATGGAAAAGAACTGATCACAGGTAAGGCACAAATGGACCCTTCCGTTGCTTCTGGGAAAGCAGCCAAGTCTCCTTTTCAAAAGGCTCTTTATATCACAGCTGTGCATTGTATGTAAAAAGCTCAGATCCACGGGCACACTCTAATCCCTGGGTGAGAGCCCAGAAAAGGGCAGGTGTCACATCCACGGCATTTATTTACTGTAAATGAAGAAATGGCTCCTGCCTCTGGGCAGGGGAACATTTTAGAAGGTAGCAGAGGGTAGGGAAAAAAATCAAACCTCTGTTAGTACCAACTGAATGTGTGTTATGAAACCACAGGACAGGGTTACCAGTGTGTTATTAACATGCCACTCAGTACCTGGTGCTCGCATCTCACGTGCAGAATGCAGGATGTACAAGTGTGGATAACCTGGGTCCAGCTTACTCGGAACTGTTCAGACACAAAAGTGCTACAAGTGACAATGGGTAATGCTACAGATCACTGCAGTTGCTTGAGAACAGTTAAACCTGACTAACAAAATCACAGCAAGTCCCAGCCAAAGATCGATCACCACTTGCTGGCTGGGCACTGGATGGCACGCAGAAGGGCATTAACCACTTCATGGAATCCATAAGCAGACCCTTTAGCATCCTGGGATGTCTTCAGGGTTATTTTTAGTGCAGGTTTTGGTGTGTCTGTCTCCCCTGTGGAAACTCCACATTTTTCTTCAGCTGAAGTATTTCAGTCATCAGCCAAAATACCCCATTTTCAGGCGTTAACTTTTTCAAGGAAGATAAAATATTATGTGTGAAACAAATATCCTAGTGAAACCTTCCATTACAATAAAACCTCAGTTTTCTGTTGAAAAGCAGTTCAACAAGACAAAGAGAAGTCTTTCCTGATCATCTCCAGCTGAGAGAACCATGCATAGCACTCTCCCAAGGGAGGATGTTCCCCTGGGACACAATTGTGACACAGTGCCTGCCCAAGTGCTATGAAGGTTTCACCCCTCCTCTCTACCCTTAGCCCTTCCTGCAGAACAGGGCTGTTCAGCTTCATACAACAAAGTACAGCTTTACTCAAGCTCATCTGAAACATTAATTTCAGCCCACCACGAAGAAATGGAAAAAGGTGGAATTTTCTAGCTCCTTTGTCTTCCAGTGCCACTTTTTAGGTCACATGCACACCCTGGGGCAATACTGATGTTGGCTGACCACCAGGTCTGCACTTAGTAGAACAAACATATCAGCTGAGTTTGTTGACATTCTCTGAGGAACCTCTCTCAACATTTGTTTTAGAAGAATCAAATCCAGAAAAAACCAGCAGTAGAGAAACAGAATTCTCATCTCAAGTTTCAGCTTCTGAAAGTTTTCCTGGAACACAACAGGCAGATGTTTTAGATGTTTGATGGAGACATGAAAATACTTTTTCAGTAGTTAGTGCATCTATGACAGAGGCCATTTCTGAAAAGATGTATTTAAAAAAACGCCCCAAAATTTTCCTTTTAAGAGATTTCAGTTTCCAAATGGAGAAGTTACTGCTGAAAGAGCACTTTAGCTGTTAAACCGTATAGGCCGCATGCCTGAATCCTTTTGAAATTTTAAAACTGATTATTGTTCTGAATTGCTATTTGTTCTCGAAAACTGTCAACACCAGACTGATGCCTGTCACTCAAACAGCTTAGCCTTCCAAAAACACCTGTGCACTCCTGTACATTTCTTCAGCTGCCTATAGGTGTATTTGTCAAGGTTGGAAAACTGCAGGAATTTTAAATTCCGAGGAAACATCTTTGCAAAGTAGTTTCCTGCACCTTTCAACAAGCCTGGCTGCCCAACACCTTACTAATGGGCTAAATTTTGAAATAAACTAAATAAAATAAACATCTGTTGTCACTGACAGAAATGGATGGGGAGGATGAAGAGAGAGCTGCAGAATGCAATGAAGATACAGCAGTGAAGGATCGCTCCTACGACTTCTGAAGCTGATTTTGTCTTAGACAATACACTAGAGCAGGAATACTCGTAGTCCTAAGCCAGGTTTTCCTGGTTCTTTTAGGAACTTCAGCTAATGCTTCACCACATGTGCTCAATGCATATGTGGATTCACACTTCAGCAACACAAGATCCAAAAAAATGGTGAAGAGCTCCTTACCTATTCTACAGGGGAAAGAGAGAAAGCTGTAGGAGAGATTATTTGGAATTAAAAGATTGCATGTTTTCTCCAAAAAATAGGCCAAGGACAAGCTGATGTATATTGCTGTAGGCAGAAGAGGCAGTGGATGAAACGGGCTCGTGACCTGATACAACTGGCAATGGTGCTGGCTCATCTACATGGATGGAGCTGAGTGATTTAATGACAATTCAGTCTTATGCAGAGCCCTGGAGTGGAAACCTAAACCCAACCTCCTCCAAAGGCCAGATGTGTTTAACTTCCAAGGTTGTGGGTTTTAGTCTCTCTTTGCAGGCTGTGGAAATGTCAAGATCAAACTGAACAGCGCCAGGATTTTTGTAGACAGAGTACAAGAGAATCTCTGCAAAAACAGAAGAGCTGACCTGCAAGCCTCACCTCAGTCACTACAAGCCCACAGATCTGGGTGCAGCCTCCACACAGCTCTTTTAAAAGCCTCTATTTGAGGGGGCCATTCCTCAGGCAAATATGGTCCTCTGACATGGGGCAGGAGGACCAGCTCAGAGTCAAGCTCAGACAAAGCAAAAATCAACCTCAGCTGAAGGCAAAGGAAAGCTTTCAGTCAGATGTTTTTCCAGGCCATGAAGAGCACAACACAGATACCAACAGGCATGTATCATTCTTCCATCTTCATTCAGCTGTATCTTCCTATCATTCTTCCATAACAGAATCTCCAGCATCATTTTAATTTCAAGGGACTCAACTCTGCTCTACACAGCAGCTAAAGTTTAGCTCAGGGCTGCTCACTCCCAGAAGTGACTCTCTGGCTTCTGCCTCACACAGCCCTGTCCAAACCACTTCTAGCAGGTTATGTTTGTGTGCTTGTCTTCCAAAGAGACTGAATCCATCCCTAAATGGCAGTGCCTTTCCTACCCATGGAGTGTCTCAAAACCATCATGTGTCATTGACATTTTTATTGTCAGAGTTTTCCCAGTTTGGGTTTTGCTTGCTCCTAGGAGAGGTGCCTTAAATTTAGCTCTCCAAGTCTTTGCCACAGATGTTGCTTTTTCCAGAGTACCTTGTCCCTGGTCTTCAATGTGGTAATGACCCAAACTCACTGCAGGACAGCAGAAGCCATGGAGGGAGCGATTGCAGAGTGATTCTCTGTTCTCACAGCTCTGCCTCAGCAGCATGGAAATACTCCTACTTCCCCACTCCCCATGCAATCCTCAATGGTGCAGCTGATACAGACATTTAAAGGGATGAAAAGAAATGAAAGAGCTCCATCCCACTGGAAGCCACTAGGAGCTGGGTATCAAACCTTCATCTGTGCTTTAGGGAGACTTCCTCCAGGACTTCAGTGCAGCAGTGAACAACCCATGTGCAACCTATACACTGTTCTCCCCCACTTACTTCACAGCTTGAAGGAAGGCAATAAACCCAGGAACTTTAGCTCAGCCAGTTTTGCCTGACTCGCCGATTTTTGTTGTTGTTCTGCGTTACAGCATCAGCACTACTGCAAATTTTATTTTTGTTTTCACTGTCAGCATCCTGGCACATAGAGACGGGAATGGAGTGCCACCCTGCCACCCTACAGGACACCAGCATCAGTGCTGGCAGTGCTCCCACATAAAACCCTCACATCTGTATCCCTCTAGAAACAGGCATTTTTTAAATAATCTGTGAGACAAAAGGGATTCCTCATATCTGACACTGTTCTTGTAGGTATTGGTTACATTTTCTTTAATATTTTCGTATCTGTAGCATTTGGCCTTTTGTTTGCATGACTTGAGAACCTTGTGAGAACATTTCGTACGACAGTGCAAAGTAGAAGGTGGGGGCAGAAATCTTGTTTCCTACCCTGAGACTTGCCCTATGTTTCCATGCAATTTTTGGGGAGTTTCTCTGGTCAAATTACTCAGAACTACGAATTGCTGTCTGGCTTATCCAGGTTATCAGAGCCTCTGAGACAGGGACTGTCACTCCATGAGACACTGAAAATCTGCCTGTTTAATTACCTCAGTTTCTCCATTGGTGAAAGGAGGATAAGATCTTCTTCCATGTCTCAACTCATTAATATTAGCAAATTGTTCTGAGATTATGGGATAGCTGGAACTATTTACAGGAACACAAGATGCCATTTCTACTAGGTGCAAGTTGCCATGCAATTAAAATATACTGAGCATCACAATATGTAGCAAATGGGACATCTTGTTTTATATCAGCCAAGAATTGCTAAGTGGCTCTCTGCTTCCTAGTTGCTTATTTTATACTTTTTGCCCTGGAAAATTCATTAAGGAAATAGACTGGGCCAGACTGTGATGTTTAGCAAGAGTCATAATCTCTCTCGAAGTTTCCAGCCCACAGGGAAAAGGATGCCTGTGCGGGCAAATCAAGCTCCTCTCTCCACAGCTCTACAAAATGCAGAGCTTTACAGTTTGCTGTCTGTAAAGACAGGGATGTGAACCATGGTTACAGCCCTTCCGCACCTCTTAAAGGAGATTTCCATTCTGTGGGTATACCTAAAAATCTCTGCTCTCAGCCCTTCCAGAGGAGGGGAACAGAGGATCCTTTAAATCTCAGCTTTCCTCAGCTGCCTTCCATGGAGTGTCCAGGGAGAACTTTTATTGGCTCGTTCTCCTACAAATGAATTTATGTAGATTCCTTCCAAAGAGTTGCATAGTCTCTTTGCTCATTTTGGTCTGGGAGAGCTTTGTAAGAGACGATTTGGACAAGACTGCCGCAATAATTCATAACATTTGCAGACAATTTGTAAACCCTTACAGTGTCCCAGAATGATTAATTATTTTTTCTAAGACTATGAAACACTGTGTGAGTGTGTGTTTGTGAATATGTATGAAGACAGGCAGTTCCCCCAGGCCCAGGGGCAGGCATAAAGATCAGCACAGACTTCTTCTTTGTCTTGTACAGGTGTTTGTGATACTTCAGTTGTTTTGCCCCTCCATATTTTAGATTTCCAAGTGAACCCAAAGCAGAAGGTAGCAATCTTATTTTTTCCAGGTCTCCTACAATAGACTGTGGAAGACCTAGATGTACCAAAGGTATAATCCTATGTAAATGATTTATTCTAATGATGACTGCTGGCCTTGGCTTCAGCCACCCAGGCGAAAAGCAATTAAAGTCACCCCTCATCCTAGATTACAAGGCCTAAACTTAATCTCTGTTAAGTTTTCAATATGATCAGTTTCATATCAACTTTCAAACTAAAAAGCACTTTGCTGGTAGTTTCTGGATGAACATACATTAACCCAAGTGAGTACAGTTAGGATTTGGAACAATTTCCTAAAACCTATCTCAAAATATTCTCCATAAATACCCATCCAACACAAACTAATTGCAAAGGCAAGGCTCATGGGAGCAAAATTCAGAACAATGCTGGAACAAATATGCAGGATTTGCTCAGGTCTCTAGTCCAAGCCTGCTTTTGCAGCATGATACAAGAAATAAATCCACGTAGGCCATCATTACCTACTATATCAAGTCTGGAACCTTTCAGTATTGACTGCCTATACCAGAACCTCTCCCATTTTCACATTATTTAGGTTATTGCTAAAAATTATTTGCTCCTTGCTGTTACACATAGAGTTGGGTGATAAAAGTTATTTACTTTCAGTTTAACAATTAGAAGACCATGCCAACAAGTATTGTGGTGCATGAGGAAAAAGAACAGTAATCAAGTAATTTTGATGCTTTTCATCACTACAATGATTTTTTGGTAACAGTAAAAGTTGACTGGGCTTTCCTCAGGAGTGACTAACTGTCAAGGGGACCAGTAGAGAAGAGACTATTGGTTATAACAAGTTTTAAACTCTTCACTAGGTAAGATAGTTTCCTCTCCTTGCCAGCCCCATGATCATCCCTTTTGCCATTATTCTTGCATGCCCTTACAATGGTACCTCCTTGGAAAGGTTTTGCTAGTCTGATTTGCCTGGCTAAGAAAACATCAGCTGAAAGAATAAATCTGGGGAGGCTGCAAAGTACAAACACAGAAGATTTTAAAAAATTATCCTGTTCTGTGCTTGTAGAAACCAGTCTCCTCAGAAGGTTAAGAGTCCAAATCCCACATGAAGGAAAGAAAAAGTCACGTGACAGGCTAAAGAAATCCAAAGTAAACATGAATATTAGCTTTGTTGTATGGTTCTGTAAAACAAGCTGGGTGAAGTTACTCTTTGGGTTGGTTTGGTTATCAGCATCTCTTGCCACACTGCCATGACCCTTTTGACTTTAATTTCACCACTATGCACCAGCTTCTGTTGCCTCTCCAGCTGATTGTTAGCACTTGTTATTAGGCTGTTCCAGCAGAAGCAGTGATCAGCCTGTGTGTTATAACCCACGCTTCCACAGTGAAAAAACCCGAGATACATAATACATATAATAATAATCCTGTGCACTCTAAACAACCTTTGGGAGAGCTGTTAAAAAATAATATTGCAAGCTTTCATGCCTTACAGGATGGAAATAAGGCTGATTTCCTTCAAAACACAGAATTTATCCTACCTTGCTGGCCTTCAGTATCTCAAACATCAGAGGCAAGCCTTGTGTGATAAGCTCCTCAGTGTACTCCTCTTCTTGGATGGATTTGAACTCCTTGAGCAAGCACTGGATGAGGGGCCGGCGGTGCTGCTGGAAGGACGTGCGCAGGGACTCCAGCCATGTGTGCAGCGTCCAGGGAACACCTGCACACAGAGCACACAGCTCATTCCCAGCTCCAGGAAAGGATGTGCCGTTCTGCTTTTTCACTTTTACTGATGTTAAGATTTTAAGCAAATTCTGCCAAATCATTTCAGAAATCAAATTCCTATTTATCCCTAACTGAGAAGGCTGATGGTGATCAGTACATCCTAGAGCTAATGCACAGAGGCTTTCCTCCAAATGCTAAGAGAAGACTGTGGTCTCTCTGCTCATCTAGCCTTCAGCTGCTCTGCTGAGACTGCCGATTTGTGGTAATTACTGTGGTGTTCTGCATTTCAAAAGCCCTTTGGAAACTAGATTTACACTAGCTCATTTGTTCGAATATGGCCCTGGAGAGCCATTAAATGGTGAAAAAACCTGATTGTGGTCACTGCCTACCTGGATTCAAATTGGTGGTCTTCAGATTAGAACTTGTTTTAAGTGATACTCCATGTCCTCTCCTGATCATTAGTATTTTCCCTAAAGAGCACTGGGTGAGTTAAGCAGATCAGCCCTTTCAAAAGCTTGTCGTGGCAGAACCACTCTCCAGGAAGTTAAAGGCAACTGCTCCCATGCACTGAGCAAGAAAGCATATAGAGCTAATGTACCTCTGCAGGCATGAGGCTGGATGTGACCTATTTTCTGCTCTTACAGGACACAGTGGAAGGAAATACAAGCCTAGTGTTTGGCAAGTGAAGGTTTTTCCTTCCCTGTCAGAAAACATTCAATTCCTGGAGAGCACCCCTGCCATACTCCTCATGTTCATCTCCAGATCTCTGCCTGCACAGCCCACTGCACACCCTGACCCACACCCCATCTCCCCATCTGCCTGGGGCTGGAGTACTGCCCCAGGCAGAGGCATACCAGGCACTTGGGTGTCTCTTTCTCTGTGAACAGATGAATGGGGATGGGAAATACACGGCCCAGATTGATTTCCATCTGCGCCATGCAACCACCCTCCCCACAGGCAGAAGCAACTTTCCAGTAGGCTGGTATGATGTTGCAGTCCCTCACTGGCAGAGCTGGCATATCAATGAGTCAGTACCCTGCTCCTTCCTTTGGAGTATCGGAAAATAAAGTTGTTTTAATGGTGAATTGCTTCACAGCAGAGTACAAAAGTGAAGCAGCTGGAGGTGGCCCATGACAGCTGAACACTGCGCCAGAGCCTTACACTCTGCCATGTAGCAGTGCAGATGGCCCCTGGTGGAAACCATTGTGTCCTGCAGAAAAAAAGCACTGGCCCCTGAACAGGGTGTGCTATGGAGCTGGGATGAGCCTGGGAGCCTGTCAGATCTCCCATCACCTTCTATTCCGAAAGAGCTGAGGAAGACGTGACCCTGGTCAGTTTAAGCAACATGTTTCTCACAGTGGTCCTTCCCAGGACGAAGAGGAAGGAGCCCAGGACTGACCTATGCTCCGGATGTCAATGGTGACATCCACGTAGCCGTGCTCAGCACTGTGGTACATGGCCTCCTTCAGGGCCTTCAGCTTGGCCTTGCTGTTCCGGCTGGCACAGAGCGGAGCCGCCGCCGAGTCGGGCAGATCTGTCCCCTCGGCCAGGATCTCCTCCAGCGACAAGATATCACTCTTCTCCTTCTCCGGCTGAGCAAGTAGCTTGCGGAACACATTCCTGTCGATCACAGCAAGACAGAGAGAGGGAGAGGGCAGAATAGAAGAGGAAAGGGAGAGCAGAGTCAGTGGCCAAGCTTTCACTGCACTAGGCTTACTTGCTGTGACGTGGCAAATTAGAACATCTACCCAGGAAATTACTCCAACTAATGGCAGCACCAGCTGAGAGCAGACCCAAGGCAAGCACAGCTCCTGCTAGCCCACCTGCACTGCCTGGGACACGTCTGCAAGTCACTGCTGTCACGACAGGAACCGCACAGATGTCGCATGAGTGGCGGCATCGTGTGGGAACAAAGACTTGTGAGCTAAACGTGACTCAAGGCTTCTTCAGCAACCAGGGAAGGCCAAGGTGCCTCGGGACAAGCTCTTGAGACTCCCACCATGGCAGCCACCTCAGAAGGGAGATGCCTGGAGCTACTGAAAGCACCACCACTTGATCCACACTCAAAGCAGTCTGGGAAAGCTAGAGCAGCTAGACACTCAACAAGGCCAGTCAGGGCAGGTTCAAGCACAGCCGGGACTACTCTACAAAGCCACTGATCCAGCTGGGCCATCAAATAAGAAAGGCCAAACTCAGAGACTTTGTGCCCTCAGGTTCACACCAGCATAACCTCATCAACCTCAATAGACGTTCCCTTCGTTTTGCAGCTGTGAGAAGAGAAACCAGGCTGGCTTGCAGCCCACCCTCCTTGTATTCCAGTGTCCTCCCTGCACTTGCTTAGACCACAGTATGGTGTGTCCCAAATTTAGGGCAGAGAGCGAAGGAAGAAGGTGTGTGTGTGAGTGTTATACAGGTACAAACACAAGAGTCAGAGTCTGTGACATGGACAGCCAGCAGCTGAGCCACAGAGAGCCCCAGGTTCTCCTTCAGTCGGTGGCTCCCATTCACACTGGGTGAATGTGAGACTTCCTCACTCGAAGTGTCTTGCCTGTGCCAGGGCTTCCTCACATGCTGCAGGTGGGC
Organism: Eopsaltria australis; assembly: GCA_034509425.1. NCBI lineage: Eukaryota > Metazoa > Chordata > Aves > Passeriformes > Petroicidae > Eopsaltria > Eopsaltria australis. The sequence goes on from JAVTVJ010001589.1 coordinate 57,044, forward strand.
AGAACTGTTGAACCCGCCCTGATGTGCCCTGAGCATGTTGTTAGACTGGCAGCTCATCTCTAAGCAAACACACGGTAGGTGCTGTCTCTAACCTGTATCTATGCTCCTCTGGATGGCTATAATCAGAAAAGTAGGAATGTGAAGATCATGATACTAATTCATTACACTGCAGTCAACTCCTGAGCATTGCAAGGTCATGCATGCCAAGTGCTCATCTCAGTAGTTCTTTTTTTTTTTAAATTTGCAGCATACAAACAACATTAAGATACACAGAACTTTACAGTAAACACAGATGCAGAAACTCTACTCAACAAAAATTAAGGGTGCAGCAGTACAGACACAATTCACTCAAACATGAGAAATATGTCAAGAAATTCAGAAGGAATGGCTTTGACATTCCTTTCTGCTGTCACATCAGCTGCCATTTAACAACCACTACATTGAACACACCACAAGGAGTCCCCTTCCTTTTTTTTTTTTAACATCAGAAATCAAAAAGCAGCTTGTATCACCAACTGGTTTAATTCACATGCTAGCAGAAAGCCTTACATCTCTGCTCAGTTGGTGGCATGTTCAATTATTCATGCAGAAATTTCACCCATCTGCTCAAATTGGATGCCCAGGCAAAAAAGAAGCACTTGAAGGATGCTACTAGACTTGCTCCCACTCTACCTGTGTCCATGTGCAGCAGCCTGACTGAAAGAGTTCATGTCACCTTGTGGAGTCATGGAAATGCCGTTCCTGTACATTGTTCCTATCATGGGGTCAGCTCCTCGCTCCAACAGCAAACTGACCAGTTCAAAATTTCCTGCAAGGCAAGGGATACATTTTTACTCCTTTTAAAATCTAGTATTTGATCACCTAAACCACAGATCCCAGCTGAGGAATTGTTACAGTGGGAGGAGAAAGAAAGTCCTTACCAGCAGCTGCTGCCAGCTGTAAAGGAGTTTCAGAGTAATTTTCCTCTCCATGCTCTAAGGAACCTTCTACCTTTGCTCCAGCATCCAGCAATAGCTAGAAAGAAAATTCACCATTTAGAGCAACTGGGGTTATCACAGTCTTCAGAGTTCATGAACAGTGACAAATGAGAATCTAATGCTTCTTATCTGCAAACCAGATACAATGGAGACACGTGACATGCAAATTCTGCCCATTGTTTCACAGAGGCAAATTCATTCCTTTTTTCGCTCATTTTATGCTGCCAAACACCAGAAGCACCAGTGTCCAAATTCAGAGCCAAAAAAGCGTAACCCAGTGTTTTTGAATGGGAAATGGGGTAAGGTCAGTGTTAGGAAGTAATGCACTGGAGATGAAAGAAAATTAGCCTGACAAGCATCCTTCCTTTATGGCCTTCTAGAAGCCCAGCACCATCCAAAAATGGATCAGATTTCAATTGTCTCCATCTTTTATATGAAGACATGGCCAGAACAAAGGCAATTCTTAAGAACCAATTGCAGCAATGACTCCAAAAGCTGTGGTCTCCATCAGGGACACTTCCACATAAGTAGCAGCAATGGTGAAAACAAAAAGTGGCCAAGGAGAGCAGGATGACGCTTGTGCTCCAGCCCCCTCTTGGATATTTCTGTCTTACGGCCTTCAGAGTTTTGGTGCTTGAGTGTGTCACAGACACAGCTGTTTTGAAGAATAAACCTTCTCAACTTTTGAGATGCCAAAGCACAGAACCAGCACATCCCATGCACTCCATGGATGGGGTAAGGAGAGCAAGGGTTTCTCCCCCACTGGAACAGCACCAGGGCTATTGTTCACCTCTCTCCCACGAAGGCAGTGGTTTTGTGTTTGCTAGAACATTACAGTGTAAGAAAGTGCAATGAATGAATAAACAAACACATAGAACAAGTGGTCAGGAAGGAGCACAAGGAGTTGTCAGACTTTCTTTGGTGCAACTTTGCTTTAAAATTGTCCTGTTTAAGCCTCATATTGGTTAAGGTTTGAACACCATATTCACTTTGTGAGTCTATCATGTATCAGTACACTCTTGAAGAAGCAGAAGTAACCAATATGAGTATGACAAGAGGATGCTGGTTTGAGATGGATGTAATCAGAACTGAAGAGGAGGAAAAAAAAGAATGAGATGCAGGTAGGGAAATACAATTATACCTGAACTACAGGAATATGTCCATGCAACACAGCAAATGTCAGAGCTGTCCAATGGCGGGTCTCAGGGTGGACGGATGGGTATTTATGAGCAGTACTGACAACCTATAAACAAATTAAAGTTATTTTTTTAAAGAGCTATATGTTACAAAATTCAACCTGCCTGAAAGCCAGGCATGTGAGGGAGTAAGTGGAATAGAAAACCTGGGAAAGGTGCTTCATAAAATGATTGGCTTCATTTTTTTCCTGCAAAATTTTTCTCAATGTTAAAACTGTTCATGCTGATTTGACAGCTTGAATTGAGTTCTTACCAAATGAAGTCTTTTACCAACTACTGTAGCTCCATCTAAACCACTGGCCACCAGATTCTTTTGCACATGGGCAAAACATCCACAGCTGGTTACAACAGCACACACTGGGGAAGTAAGGATGGGTCAGGACACTTACAGCTAAGGACCACCCCCACTGACTTCACCAGACTATGTACCAACAGTCCCAGGTCTTGGAATTGCTCCAGGCCCAGACAAATTTCTTTCCACTTAAATCAGTATGATTTGTGTCACTGCTGTCATGAAAGACACATCACAAGCCCTACCCTGGAGTTTGCAGGCATTTTTCCAGGCTCCTCCTCCCTCACCAGAGGGAAAAAAAAATGTCTGAGAAGTGATGGGGCAGAGTGTCACTTAAGAAATGTTAAAAGAAAACTCCTTTTTACTGCCTTCTCCTGTCTGAGTTGAGCTGAAAGTGCTGGGTGGAGACAGGTAGAAGAGATGCAAAATATTTGCTTAGAAAACAAAATGCTATTCTTCAGATTGCTCCTTCCATTTTCTATGCCTTAGTGCCTGGTTCCTCTAATGCAGACATTGGGGAAGATGAATAACCATTCTTTGCTTCAGTTTCCCTGTCTTAAAGAAGGGGGTATTAATATTGATGAGGCTCACAGAGCTGGTAAAATCTAATGAACGTTTGCAATCTGAGACTGCACACTCAGATGGAGTGTGAGACTAAAATTCAAAATCTTGTTATTGATCTTCGGAGGAGAACTAAAATCAGAGTAAAGGATGCACCATCTCTCTGTCTCACCAGCCAGCTCTGCTTTCACTACCTTGTCTGAAGTACTTTTATCCATACAGGGGAGCTGGGCCAGTCATTAAATATTCAGTTCCATCAGCAGCTCGCATTTCCAAGCGCCACATGCAGCATTTTGCTAGAAGCAGGCCCTCAGTCCCAAGGACAGGGATGAGGGCAAAATCTGAAGAGCCCATGCAGACCCCATAGCTTGCCAGATCTGCACCAGCACCTGGCTATTACCACCCAGATTTGCCAAGGAGAGAGATCAAAGGGCATCACAAGGAGTGTACTGGCCTCTGAACAAGGACACAGGGCTCCTTAGGGGTTGAGTTTGGTCAGAAGGAAGGGGACTGAGCAGCTCAAGCCTTGGGGTTTGGGATGTGGAGCAAGAGCAGCAGAGGGTAAGGAAGGGCAGGACCACGGCTCAGTGAATGCATTCAGCTCTTCCTCAAGCATGGTTCCCACCACTGTTTGGGGCAGTCCATAGAAAGCAGCAAAGAAAATGAAGTCATTTAAACTCCTTTGCTCCTTTTGTTTTTTAAGACAGAGTTCTCTCAAACACAGTGTTTGCAAAAGACCTGTGGCTGGATAGGCTTCTAAGGATGAGACCGGCTGAGAAGCTACAGGCCCCACAGAGTACAGAGCAAACTGCAGCTTCTAAGCACATCTGGAAATGAGTCCATTTTCACTAAGGATGGGCAATCAAAAAGGGAGGTGCTCAGCATTTGAGGCTACTTTTGGAAACATATTTGCAAAGTGAAAGGGAGAAAACTATGCAGGCACCTGACAGAGTATTTATTTTTGTTCATGGTTGATTTGCCTTTTTTTTTTTGCCATAATTGCCCAATTTGCACAGTTGGTTGCGGTGTGTACAAATCATCTCATAATTGCATGCCATAATTATTCACAGTTCTTGTCCAGAAGTGTTTTCATTTGATTTTAGAGCAAACACTCTACAGCAATGAATTGGGGAGGTTCACATTCCTCACTGGAGCTGTTCTCTCATGTCAGCAGTTTCAGGAAGACAAAACTGTTTAAATTTGCATTTGATTCAAACCTGGAAGATTACTGGAGCAATCGGGAGGACTGCTCGTAATGAAAACTCACCCTAGGAACCAAATAATGTCACCTCACATCTGAGCCACAAGGCAGTGTTAAGGAAGAGATCAGCCTCCCTTCCCATCCAGTCTTTGGTCTGACTAGGAGTTCAAGTGTTCAGTTACTGCCAGGTTTGAGGATGGTGTGCTTGACTGTGGGGAACTGAAATCATCAGCTGGTTTCACAACACTGTAGTAACAGTAGTGTCAGTCTCCTATGGTGACATCCATTTCTACTTGTTAAATTAGATTTTTTAAAAGTGCAGAATGTCTGTCTGAAGCAGTGACTCCAATTTATCAGCTCGCTCAAGTCCAAACAGAACAGATGGAACACAGATAAGTGAAGCAGACAGCTTAATTTACTCATGACCTCAACAAATTGAAACTGGAATCATTAACAAATAACTCTTCCACGGATTCTCAAATGACTCTTTAAAAATGTACATACCTGCATTGCACTGAGTTGGGCCACAATCTGTTTCGTGGACAGATTGTCTGAGTCTGTGATGTGCATTCATCAATGAGACATTTGTATTCTGGAAGCTTCAAGCTCCTCATCCAACAGTTTTTAGCCCAAGGCACTTTGTAAAACAAAACAATGGAACCTATATGGCACTTGTATGCTGGGGATGCTTACTCGGAACATCCATATGCACAGAAATGCTGAGCTTTGGCAGGTTACTAGATGGGTGTTTCTTTTACCTTCTTAGTTTAAAATCAGCTGAGATTCAGTGATTCCTTCTAGTAGCATTAGAACTGTGCTCAGGGCTCGTACCAATTAATGCTTTTATTCATTTCCAGCATGCAAACACAACTAAATCACTGTTTACCTGTAGGTCAAATCCGATGACTGGACCCCTTCTGTGCAGTGAATCCCAGTGTTAACCTAATGCCATTTGATTTCACTGTTCATTTCAGGTGGTCCCATCCAGAATAAGACAGATTAGTTTTCTTTTTAATTCTTGTGATTTTTGCCCTGCTACAGTTTCAGGGGGTAGTTTAAGATGTAAACAAACAACAGAAAAAAGATACAACCAACAAAAAGTCCTCACCTCAGCATTCAGATCTGCTCCAGCATCTAGCAGCATCTGCACCATAGCCTCATCACCCCTGACACAAGCATACATCAGTGGAGTCATGCCCTAGTCATTTTTCGGAGTTAAAAAACAAAGGAATTGACAAATTTAACACACAACTCTCTTCAATTTTTTAAAAACAATTATTTAAGTATATATCATCAAGACTAACAGCATGTATTTAAGGAAAGCCATTACCTCTGTTACAAACATGCCCCTCAGAGTAGCAAAAGTCAACCATTTTTGTAAAAATCTCCATTTTTGTTGTCACTTGTGCTTACTGCTCATATTTTTCATGTTGTTTTCAGTATCGTGAATGAAACTAGGCTTGCCAGCCTCACCTCCATTCTCGTATACTAAACTGAGCACCTTTGTCTTTGGGGCCCCAGCAGAGACATGTTTTCACCAAAGCAGCCATTATTTCCACTGGTATTTTAAAAAGACAGGAATTCTATTCAGTTTTCTATAATCACAGTGTATAACTTTCCAAGTACTGAAAGAGCCTTTAAAACATCTCAAGCTCCTTTTAAGATCAGTCAGATTTGAGCACAGCTTTTTCAACATGGATACTGTAAGGGGCTGGAAATGTCAAGGCATTGTGTAGCACTCCCTAGCAAACATAGACTTAATTTTAAATGAAATGCCAGACAGCTTTGTTGCAAGTTGCTGGCTCTAGGAAAACATGGCCCTGCTTGAAGAAAAAGTAGATTAAGTGACCCTTAACTACAGAATCACCACAATGCAATTTGTATTAATCTGAAATACCTGCTATGCCTGACCACCATTTCCCTTAAGGGAAGTACTGCTGTGGCTGTGGTAATGAGTCCAGATGAAACCGTGAACAGAATTATTGGATCTAATGTAAATTATAACAGCAAAATCTGTTTATTAAATACAGTAGGGGGTGTTGACCAACAGCCAACAGTTGCTTTGCAGTAAATCTCCTGAAGCATGCAGCTACCTCTGATGCAAGTTTACAGCCTACCCCGAGGTCCCCCAGTAAATCTGCTGTCAGATCACAGCCCATTGCTCTTTAAACCAAGTGCTGATATGAAAGGAAGTTATTTTCAGAGAAACTGGAGGTGCCTGTCCTGGGCAGACACCAAGGTGTGACACTGCTCTTCCCAGCAAGAGCCCAGCACCACTGATTTTGCTGAACTACCCCAGTCTTCCTATTTGTATGCAGGGCTAAAGGTAGTAAGTGCTTATGTATGGAAGGGCTGCTCCTGCAGAGACAACATATACAGGTTTGTCCCTGCAAGATCCTCCCTGGAACACATTGAGCATTTCACTGGATCCAATCTGCAGCGTATTCGTAAAATAGGCACTTGGGGCTTCATGGCATTATTAAGAAAAAACAAGTTCAACCTAGGCAAGGAGAGTTCTTGGATGACTTGAAGCTATTTTCAAAAAGAATTTGAAAGGACTTCAGCCACAGCCAGTGGCAAAACATTTCCTCTGGCAGTCAACAAACACTATGGGAAGAAACAGGACCATGCAAATTACAAAAAGATTGTGCTAGGGCCTTGGATAAGGAGGATGGGGTAGCAGCTTAAAATTAAATACATGTTCCTTCAACTGGTTTTTCAGTTTTTGTAAGTGGCATCACTGGATAATTAAGTCAAGTGTTCATTTAGCACAAGGGGTCTAATCAGATCTGTAAAGAATAATCTGAAAACCCGGTGCAGGGGTTCCCCTGTGAGACACAGCATGTGGGCAGCCACAGTGAGGAATCCTGAGGCAACATCCAGAGCAAAGGCTCAGCCTGGGAACCACACAAATTGTTCTGACCCTGCTGCAGCTGAAGGACATTGACTAAAAGGGGCCCAGAATGTCATGGTGCAGTGTCAGGGTTTTTAAGAGTTAATGAGGATTTTAACCTCCCCTTCCCTTGCACTGTTGTCCCTGTTGCTTTTGCCTCTGTCAGTCCCCCCAGGATTGTCCTGCAGCTCACCCTTGTTCTGCAGCACCACTCACCACCCTCTCTGCACGTGGGAGGAATGGATTTTTGATGAGCCCATCATTAGTGTTGGAAGCACACACAGGAACACAGTAACAATGTGTACAATCAACACAAAGGGCATTTGGTTTTTGGCAAAAGACAAAATTACTGTCTTTCTTTCAGCTTTGTATGACTTAAGGCTCTGTCCTGCAAGATGTGAGATCCTGAAAGATGTGGGACATTTGATCCAGCGAAACATTTAAGCACAGGCTTAACTTGCACTCAAATAGGATGTAAAAGCATATGTTCAGAGTTAAGCATATGATTAGGTACTTCGATGAATCAAGCCAGAGGGTTCCCAGTTTTCAGCCTGGAGGACAGAGGAACTATGCTGTGAGAAGTTTCCAGGTTCAGACTAACTTAAAATAACAATAATTTTAAAAAGTATAATGTATGAACCTTGGAATGCGCAGTCTGATACTATTTTTTTTGCAGGAAGTATTGCCCTCTTCTAAAGCTTTTCTCAGATGAATCCACAATATTGACTCAGACTGAAGCTACTGAACAGCAACGTAACTCACATTCCTGGAACAGCTTTCATCTCGGAAGACCTAAACCCATGAACAGTCCAGCTCCTGTCCCACGTGACCACCTGAGAGGTGGCAGCCACCTGGCTCCTGTCAAAAATTATGCCACAGCTCTGGGAACATGCAGTGACAAACTTCCACCAGGTGCACCAGGAAGGCCAGGGGACTCTGTTTCAAAAGGAAAGGTTAATACCCATAGCCATCATTTTCCTTTGGGAAGGAGGAACCACCTTGGTGAGCATCACAGTCCAGCAGGCTGCCAGTAGGCAGCTGCAGAGGGCAGCTTTATTCCCAGACACAACCACCAGCCTCAGAGAGGCGCAACTCCAAGGAAATTTAGGCTCTTCAACTGGTGGAAATTAGCCACAATGACCAACAGAGGGGTCATCAAGAGATACTTTCAGATCTTTGAGGTCCATTCCAACTGGACTGAAATCCATTAAAGAGCACCAGCAATTAACCATTTACTGACAGGCTGGGTGGTGCACATGAAGCGGTGACAGATCCCAGAGCTGCGTGCAGTGGAAGGCTGCTCACCTCACAAAGCCCTGTCTCACAGCACTGTGCACGGCACTGGAGCAGTTTGAAGTATCCCGCTCAACACTAAGCTCTCTTGGGATCTTCCTCTGCCTTCAGTCGACTCAGTTCATTGTTAAGAAGATTTCAGGGGATGCAGTCGCCCTTATGCTGAGTTACCTCAGTACTGCCAAATCAACACAACTCAAAATGACCTCACTTAGCACAGATGTTCACCTGGTAGTGTTTAACTCAACGCAGGGGAAGCATTAAGGTCCTGTCTGTGTAGAGCTGAAAGCTGGGGTTCATTCCCTGTGACAAGCAGACAAAACTCTCCCATTCCACAGCTGCTCCTGTAAATGTCTGTCCTGTTACCTGCTCGCTCATGCTGTTGATCCCATCTGGCCCCAGCAAGGAGATGGCCTGTTTAACCAGATCCGTCCGGCCACAGTTGAGCATCCGAAAACCCAGGTCCTGCTTGAACTTGGCCTCGGTGGCAACAGCATCCAGCTTCCGAGAGGCACAGAAACAATCATCGATCCTGCAGGGTGAGAAATTAATTCCCTCAGAGGACAGCCAAAGCACACACCTCCCTAGGAAAATAACACTGTGCCCTGGTTTTGAAGGATTTAGGTCATGCATGCATCCATTCTCCTTTGACCTGTATGTGCAAGGGAAATGCGGAATGGGAAATGATAATGCAAGCTAATGGAGACTGCCCTTGGTCTATCTTTCATGGGACAAGTTACAGATTTCAATAAAAACTGGGGAAAAAAAATCACAGTTTTCACTTGATTTTGTTTCCCTGTTTAAGCAAAGCGCAATACATTCCCACTACAGGTTTTCTCTCCACATGGCAAGGTTATCCAGTTCCCTTGATCCCTGAAAACTTTCAGTGACTTCAGTAAGCTCTGAACTATCATCAAATGGATGTATAATCATTGACAGTACAACAAAGAGAAAATAATGTCTCTCCAAACACCTTCAAGGATCTTACCAGCATAGTCCCAGTATAGGGAAGCCTTTTGGGAGCAGAAAGTGCAAGTCACAGAACCCCAGACTGGCTGAGGTTGAGAGGAACCTCTGAAGGGCACCTCATCCAAGCAGGACCACATGTACATAAGACCACCATGCATATGGGGAGAAGGCAATCTTGCCAGGTAGTCATGGCAAAACACCACAGATCCTTGCTGGCTGTGTCTAACAGATGACATGTCATTCTTCTAAGGTCTTGTTCAAAAGATCTCCAAACTGTAAACTGGTATCCATTTCAAATGAAAGAAGGGCTAGGAGTTATTTAGCCAAGATGTGAATCTACAGTTCCAAAGAGAGCCAGGCAAATCAAATCTAATGTTTATCCAAGTTGGTTTCATCTTGTTAAAAGACAGATTTGCTTTTCTTTCATGCTGAGGAGTGTCTGGGGCAGAGGGTGGAGTCCAAATCCACAGTGTTTTTGGTGTGAACTTGGATAAAGGACTATTTGGAAAAACACCACTTTAAATCTACAAAAAATGCTAGGTCAGAAAACTAGAGCCTACTTATGAAGGAAAAACAAAATAGAGATCAAAAGTGAAAAAGTGAAGCATACATCAAATATTTGTTTTCTATTTCATATGTAAAAAACCACACCAAATCAAAAGAAAAAGAGAAACAGCACATCACTATCATTTAAATTTCTTCTTCAAAGAGCTTTATCAGGCCTTTATAAAATATATAACACTGCTTAATATTTAACAGCACTATGCAACAAATACGCTGTTTATATAGAAGCAGTGGTATGTAGCAATAGCTGCTGCCCTTCCTCTTTCAACAGAGAAAGGAAAGTAAAATGCAAAATACAAAGTGTTGTGATCAAAGCTTCTACAGGTTTGAAACTGGCATCTGATCTCAGACTTGCTCTCTACTGTGCTGGGCCACAACCAGTCTGGACGACAACAGACGTTTTGTTGATGTTCATTCTACGGCTTAGTTTGGGTTTTGACTGATAAAAAAGTTCATGTCCTAAGAATGCAAAAAAGGGATGCTTGGATTATCACCACTCAGGGGAACAAGGATGACGTTCCATCACCACAGGATGCTGCAAGATTAATGCACAACACTCAGCCACAATAAACACACTGCAACAGCAGTAACAGATTCTGTACCAGCAACGTGCCCACAGCAATGAGGGAGAAAGCAACACACAGCAAGGCTGGGTTTTCTGCAGTAGTTTCTGACTGAGTTTAAGGAAAAAGCAAAACCAGCACAGATATGCAGGGTTGAGCTCACTGACACTGAGATCCATGGGAGCAATCGAGGCTAAACACATTCACACCACATGGCACATTTCTGACACAAAAGCTACAGCAACATTTGGTGCTTGTTACCCCCATAGCATGAGATGCTGGAGATCATCTGTGCCCTCCTTTAAGGCATGACAAAGATAAAGCATGCACAGAAGTTAGGTGGGAGGGGGTTTGGTGCATGGAGGAGAGACCTCTCGGCTCCCTCTATGCAGACGGCATTCCCAGATGACTCTGGACTGGAAACAAGGTGGTTCCTCAGCAAAGTGCAGCAATGGAAAGATCTAGACATCCTCTGCAGAGGTGTCTGTTGTTATGAATCACTGCCTGGGTTAAGTCACTGCTTCATCATCTGTACTGAGGTATGCAACATACACTGAATAAAATGGGTCAAACTCAGACAGAGCTCCACTGACGTCAGCCCAGCTCAGTGCATGCAAAATGATCGCTGATCATCTCCTCTTTAAAAAAAGCCAGACTTTGACCTGGGTTGCACGTCCACAGAAGGGAGGAAAGAGGAACAAGGACCTATCTCATGTAGCCTGTATGGGCTCCCCAGATCTCTACTCATGGGTTCAAAAATCATCAGGAACTCCTCCATGAATTGGCTCTGGCCTCCTGAAAGTGTGTCAGTTCACCCGCTTACTCTAGTCAAGGAAGGAGAGCCATAAATTCCTGCTGATATCTAGTATCAGCAAATCAGTACTCCTCAGTCAGCTGGGGGGGAAAGTGTTTTGGTTCAAGGGCTCCAGGATGCTGCAGCTGTAAAAACAGTGCAACAATAACATGGAAGCAGTCGAGTATATGGGCTGCACAGCAGGTAGGACACCAGTGCTAACAGTCTCATCTAGACCAAGTTCACAAAACAAGAAACCACAACTTAGTACCACTGTCTATGGCCCCTGCTATTTTATACCCCAAAAAGGACCATTGGGAGTATTGTCATATGTTGACTAATAAACTGGATAGTGGTCAAAGTAGTGAGTTTAACAGAACATGAGCATGACACAAGGGAACGGAGCAGAGCATGAGGAGAGAAAGCAACGTCTCGAAGAGCCAGAGAAATGAATGAGTTAAGGAAAAAGAGATTTAACATATACTGATAAAAAGCAGTGAAGAGACATCAAAAAATGATCAGGAACTACAAGTACAAATAGAAGAGCACAGCATCACTTTTAACACTGGAGAAGGCCAGCTGGAAAGATGGTTCAGCAGACAGACCAAGCTGATGCATTTCAAAATGAAAACTGGGAAATAAAAAAAACCCCAAACCAATCAAGAATCAAACCTAAGCCAGCACAGCACTGCATTTTCTCCCAAGTTCTTCTTACCATTCACTGCATAATACTGATTCCAAAAAGAAGCAGAGGGTGTCTGCTCCATATTACACTGTGTAAGGGGACACTGCTCCATTGTGGACACTACCCAGAATCACAAGTATTAAAGAATGCAAGATAAAAAACCAGGAAGGGAATAAACTCCCAGGCTTGACTCGCTCAAGACTCTTTAACTTTGGACTGAAACAGACATACTGACAAGCTCTGAAGAGGTGGGAAAGGGATGGGAAATAGCTGAAACATAAGGCTGATGGAGAGCACGCATGCAGAGCTGGAAACCTCCCCAGCTGCACTGTCAGTTTGGGGCCCTTTTGCCAAAAAGTCTTTGTCATCCTTCCAAGTGCACAGGAGGCTTACACCAGCCCAACAGCAGGATGTCCCCTCGGAGGCCACCCTGGTTTGTTGCCAGGGCCTGCCAGCCATCAGCATTCACACAGGTCATCCTTTCCCCAAGACCTTGCCCTGCAGAAAATGTGCATTTTCATCAAAGGGGCTAGGAAGGCTGATGGGAGGAACAGAAGATCATGGTGGGGCCAATGTTCTTCTGCTCCTCTTCTACCTAGGGACAGTCTCAGGATGGCAGGACATCACCACACCAGATGTTGGCTGGGTCAGACAAACTTTGAGGTCCCCCAGAGTTGATACAGTGACAAAGGTAGGACTGACCAACATCCTCTGAGACCGATAACCTCTGTCTAAAGACAGATGCCATTCTGAACTTCCCTACATAGCAACCTGTGGGGCTGGGCAGGCTGCTTGGCACCACCACCACTGTGTAACGCTCCCACTCCCAAGAACTCAGGAATAATATGCTTGTATTAATAATACACACTGATCATAGTCCTTGTGCTCAACAGCAAGTTTACCCTTCTAACTCAGGGACTCAGTCACACAGCCTGTCAACTCCCTCGCTAGCGTCAAGCCAGCAACTGCCTTTATAAATAAAAGGAAAATTAGAAACAAGTGAAATAATCTCAATTTTATATTTGCAGTAAAATTGTGACCACATTTTTAAACTTACAATGCAATATAATTTTCTCCAAGTCTTCTTTTAATTCCTGACAGATACTGCCATTACAGTGTTGCCACTGCACATAATTAAATGGACTGTGGCTTTTTATGGGGAATGCCATGATAACATTAATTATTTGCAAATGGTCACAGTCAAACACTGCATGGTGACCATTACACTCCATCATATTCTGAAGTACTCAAATCTCTGAAAGGAGTCAAAGATAATCTTCTTCATTTGTCATGGGTCCTAGCAGTACAGCAAACTGTTTTTCTTTTCCCAAACTCACATTATAAAAACATAATGCAGCACTTCTACAGCAGCGGTTTAAACACAAGGGAGGTTGTTTTTTTCATTTTCACTCCGACTGGCTGAGAGAGAGTTTGTGCAGATCTTTAACAAGTTACTCATGGGTTGAATACATTTGGGAAAGTGGATGAATCAAAGGAAAAGTGTTTCCATCGTAACTGGTAGATGCAGCTGATTTAAAAGAAATGGAGCACAGTCCGTGATGAGCAGCAGGACAAATGTTCCTCTTGGCCCAGTGAACAGATCTCCGCACTGATAGCCAAGAATCAGAACCTTGTTTGTCCACCTGGGACTCCATCACCAGCCCTTTCAACTGAAAGAATGTTAATCCATTAATTAAGTCCATCTTTTTAGCTCTGTAGAATTTATTCAGTTTGTCCTAAATTTGAATGGTGTCTTGAGTCAGAAATTATAGGTCAGCTGGTTGGAAGCCTGGAAGGAGTCATATTTTAGCCAGAAATATACATGCATTTGCAATGCTGAATTTCTTGGGGTCATGGATCACCGTTTTGATCTGGGCTGCACATCCCAGAGCACAAAAGGGTCTTGTTCCTTGCCTGGGACTCTTCAGTGAGACTACAGACACAAACAGTGAGAGTGGGAGCAGCAGACAATTTGATTAAAATTTGTGAGCATTCCTTTTTCCAACGTGGTGTCTTAAAAAGGACTATAATGCTGATATTAATAGAACTGCAATATAAATACTATATTGAGACAATTATTTGCATTTTCAGTTTTGGAGAGAGGAAAATGTAAGTACAAATCATGTTAATCAAAGTGATGAAGAGCACTACTTTTTATTGCAGAAACAGAATATCTCCATTTACTTTAAACAGGAGCTAAATTAAGACAAGGAAAAAAATACTCCAGATGTTTATTATCCAATCTCTTGTTCTTGTCAAAGGTCTGAGAATAAAATGGTTACAAATACTGGAAAAGACATTAAAAAAATGATGTGTTTATCAAATCAAGACCCAAAGCTGTATTTCAAAACAGTCTTAATACTCCAGTTCTGTGTATATAGGTCAGGAACCACGTTCAGAATTAAATCTGAGCTCAGATTTTGAACCAGGCCACAGTACCATAGAAAAGTTTCAGTACAGATTCATCTTTCATATAAATAGATAGCACAAGTCTTCACTAATGAGTGGAAAATGGTGTGTTACCTGTATCCTGATCATTATATTCAGGAATGTAATACAGGGACATGTAATATATTCAAGGATGCAATAAAAGGGACAAAGCATATGAGACAGCAGTAATGATGTTGCTTGCAATGGGAAAAAGTAGGCTGGATCCTAAAGCATATAAAAATGCAAGTGTATTCTGCCCTAAAAGTGAAGGAGAACATGAGGCCCAGGTCCTTCCCTTCAATAATTTTTTTTATTACTGCTGTCTTCTAGCAGACAGTTGGCAGGACAGGTTGAGATTCACCTCAGAAACCCATATTCTAACTCTAAGTAATAAAATCTCCTTCATCTGCTGGCACCATCTGCCCCAAGGGACTGCTGGATTTTGTCAAGTAGCTTTTTTGCTACTGCTCCCATTTTTGTATCTAATTACAGCAATAGCCATGGCTGGTGTTAAAAGATTAGTGAAAATTTGTGGGAAGAACAAGGACATCCAAGAAGCTAGGCAAACACCAACCATTCTTACTTGAAGGTGGCTGTATCTAATGAAATAGCAGCATTTCTTGGCAATTTTATACTCTCTTTCTCCAGAAACTCAGCCCCTTACCCAACAGATTTCAAGAGAGAAGGAAGAGCAATGGAAGTATTTTTTTCTGTCTTTCTATTTATTAAAGTTCATTTATATTTCCATGCTCTAGTACAAGTACAAAATTTCCATAAATAGAACATTAAATGCAACCCTTCTGTTTTCCCTTTCAAGTTAGAATTGCACACATGTGGTATAGTAGTAGGATGACATAGAAAATGGTATGGACTGCTCTGAAACAACAAAATAACACATCATCCCTTTACATCCCTGTATTTTCCCCTTTCCACAGTTTTAAGAAAACTCTCTAGAAAGAGCCAAGGATGCTCAAATAATGTTTGCTTTTGGGACTGATAATCCAATTTTCCTAGTGAGCCTTCATTAAGAGGGATGGTCCCAGACAGAAAAGCAGACTTGGGTATTCCCAGGACAAGGCTAATTGGAAATCAGGACTGATTTTCAATTAAAGACAGATTTTCTAAGGCATTCAAGACCCTGCATTTGCCCAGGATCACAACTCTGAGCACTGGGTGAGCCTGCAAAAGGCAGCAGCCGAAGGATCACATGGGACTGGAGGTTAATAAACCAGGTCCTATGCTGCAGCAAGGCTTGGATACATCTACACCTTCAATCGGAACTTACTCATTACTTGCTAATACTCACATACTCCTGTGTCCAATGCTGACCTTTAAATAGTGTATTTTTCCTTCCATAGTGTTTACTCCTGATGTATTTCTGGAGAAGAGCCACAGGTTCCCTCAGCATACACTTTGCTCAGCTGAATGAGCCCCTTTCTTCAAGTCTGCCTCCACGAGAACATTTTGTCAAAAAACCAAATCATCCCAGCCCCTTTCTTTCTACCTGGTCCAAAGAGAATATTTTTTTGACCAGGACACAGGATTTGTGATTCCACATCACTTCCTACTACTTTCATGTGGCACCAATATTTTTCTGTTTCTACTGGAAATACCTCTCCCAATGCAGCTTTAAAATGCATTTGCTTTTTTTTTTATGGCTGAGGAAAAATCTGGTTCTGTGGTTTACAATCATTCTGAGATTAAATACTGCTCTACAGCCTTTGCCACCACCTTTCCAATACTCTGCTCTCAATATAGTATATATTAGGCTGCATATATAGCGTATATGTTACATATACACCGCAGTATGTAAATTTTTATTTAAAAAACACATTTGCCTTCCATTTGTGGAAATTGCATTTCCATTTGTGGAAAACTGCATTTCATCCCATTTATTTTGTCCCAGCCCTCAAGGTCATCCACTTTTTCCTGGATGATTTCCCAAACTTCCTCTGTCAGGACAATGCTTCTCAGCATCATGGCATCAGCAAATTTTAACTTCATGAGCACACTGCTAAGATTTGTGCCAAAACCCTTTCTGAAAATTAAAAAAACCCAGTTTTTAAGAATGAGAGATGAAGGTCCCTGCTTGCAACTCCATCTCAGCCAACCTAGCCCTTGCCACCTCTCTTGAAGCCAGCCCCTGCTCACTTTCCAATTTCCTTATTAACCCCCATCTTCTTGTCTTAATAAATCCCTGCATGGACTGTATCAAATCTTCACTCAAATCCAAAGAGCTGAAATTCTACTGAATTTCCTTGGGGTAGCAAATCAGTTCTCTAATCAAAAAAGTTATTAGATTAGCCTGGCAAGATCTATCTTTAGAAAATCTGTGTCACATTTTATCCCATTTTCCCCTCAACAACATGTCTTTAATCAGTCTTTGCTTGAAAAAACATTCAAAGGCCTTGCACTAACAGCCTGGAATTTTCCTTGGAACATTTTTCATTCTTTTCAAATGCTGGACATTACTATTATTAATTCTTGGAGTTATGGCATCACTCCAGGCTTTGTTAGAAGTATTTCCTTCTGACCCCCTAATTTTGTGAGGCAGCTTTTTCTCATTGTTGGGATAGGGGTTATCTGGTCATCCTGATTTGCATTAAGCTGCATCATTTTCTCTCCTTTTATTACTGTTTTTCCATTTTCATAACCTTGTTGCTATTATTTGTTTTTCCTTTTCCAACAGGATTTTCATCCCCCAAACCACAGGCAAAGTAGTCACGTAAGTTCTTGGGTGATGGCTTTTGTTGGCGTTGATGCACACCTCTCACAGGTGTTCCAGCATCTCTACATCCTCCAGGATTGTCACCATGTATTGCCACCACGAATGAAGCCCCTGACCCTGATAAAAGGCAGCCTTTGTGCTGAGCAACACAGGATGCTCCTCCCTTTCTCTGTCTCTGCCATCAGCCTCCAGTCCTTAGATGCAGTCATGCACCAGTGATCCTCCCCACCACATGTCTAACACACTGGGAGCTGTTTTAAACCAACATCCCACAGAATGGAGGAAGGAAAGACATGCAAAGAGCTTCTTGTGTTCATCTGGAGCACGGGGAAAGGTACCTCTTGCAGATGTGACGATGAGGAGAAGCCAACATCTGTCTGCAGCCAGATAGTGCCTGTGAAGGCTTCTTATTACAATAGAAAGGCAGGTCAACATAATTTTTACCACCATGTTTTTTTCTGATAACAAATTACCTTCATCCCTGATGCCTTCATTAGTAAAAGGTCTAGAACAGGGAGCAGGGCACCCACCTTTACCAGAATAGTGCCAGCAGAGAGCCACCTCGCACACAGTTCTCAGCTGACTGCATCCAGCTGCCTCAGGTGGCCCAAAGGGCCTGGCTGTAAGTGACGCTTTAAGTGTGCTGTGACAATATCTTGGACACATCCCGGGTTGCCATCTCAGTGAGCTGCTATGCATCCAGCACTCAACCCACCTGTGAAACTCATCTCCTTGCAAAAGGTGGAAACAATTGGTCTGTCTAAAGCTTCCACTTCTGGGGGAAGGTGAACACTTACATCCCTGCTCATGTCCCAGAGCTGGCTACAGGGAAGAAACTTTCCGGCACATCTGCTGCTGTAAAATTAAAATAGATCAGGACAGAGACAGGCAGCTCCTGACTGATTCCAGCTTCCCTCAGTCCTCTACCCAGAGCAAGAGCAGCTCCTCTTTCAGGAGAGGAAAACATTGCAAGAAATTAAGGTGGTAGTTTTTTTTTTAAAGGCTCAGAAAAGGGCAAAAGAGAGGAATGAAAGGCAGGAAGAAAGCAGGGATGATTTACAAACCCACAGAATGGGAACCTCACTGCTGGACAATGTGATTGTGATGGGAAGTGTCACATGAACCTGTGGGGAGACTTCCATGCTATAGTTCAGATATGAAGCTGAACATTTGGGTTTTATCCAAACTGATCCTGAACTTCACAGCCTTTGAGATCCTGCCAATCTCTCCCTCTCCCCATATGCATGTTTTTCCAGTATGGAAGCTGATTTTGCTTTATGCACTTGCAATGACAGGCTGTGAATTAACACTGTGGAATGTTGCAGTATCACCTGGGATCATGGAAGCTTTTGGGTTCAGGTCTCTGTTTTAGGGACTAAAGAAGATTGCTATGAAAAGCCTAGAAATTGAACCATTTTCAAGGTTATGCTTAATAAATCCTTCCCATGGAAGTCACAAAATTTATCAAGCTAACTGCACCTAAAATCCTTCAGCTTCCATCCGTCATGCAGCTTATTTGAAAAACCATCCCCTGCAAAGTTGTTGTATTCCCTCCTACAGTGTTAGAATTTATACTCCTTGAGGGGTTGAGCTGGAAAGGTGCCCTCCCTAATGGGGAGGAGTGAAGAGTTGGTGTTTGGCTTACAAAAATCAGGAGTGCTGAGGGTCTGCTGAATACAAATAAAAAATTACAGGCTGCAAAGTTCCAAATTAACATCCTGATGACTCACATTATTCTTCAGCAAAGCTCAGTCTTCCCTTTGATCTCAGGATTACAGGCAGCCAGGGTCTTATTTGCAGCTATACAAAGAACCTGCTGCACTACACCAGCAGTAGGCACAGACCTCAAAATAAAACCAAAGGTGCACGAACACTCATCTGCCAGCACAGCAGAGAGA
Organism: Eopsaltria australis; assembly: GCA_034509425.1. NCBI lineage: Eukaryota > Metazoa > Chordata > Aves > Passeriformes > Petroicidae > Eopsaltria > Eopsaltria australis. Next base: position 76,087 of record JAVTVJ010001589.1, read on the forward strand.
CTGTAATTTTGGGATGAATTCAGCCCCTGCAGTAAAATACAGGCACCTTGCAAAGGCTGGTCTATCTAAAATCCAGAATTTTTCTCAGGAATGGCTTCCCTTTTTATTCTCATCTGATTTATCTCAGCCTGTGCTCTTCAGGCTCCTTCCCACTTTTAAGACAAAGCAGGACAACACAATCATTTGTATTCTTTATGAAATGAATTCTTGACAGCAACTTTAAACTGAGTGCTGATTAGTTCCCCATAATTAATAAATTCTTCTGCAGTGTAATACAACTCTCCACAAGTTCAAATTATTCTGAAACTCCTGTAAAATTGTCTAACAGTTGATGAGATTTTTTACATTTGTGTGCATATATATATATATACACACACACACCTACACACACATACACACTGTCAAAATACAATTTTGGGTGATATATTGTGGAGGCTTTTAATCCACAGGTATTTAACTGTATCTACCTTAATTTTTAAGACAGAGGATCTAGAATAGAAACATTACTGCCTTATTTTCAATCCTACCTAAATACTTGGAGAGGTATAAAATTAATTGTGCCTTTTCAGAACCAAGTCTTCAAACAGAGTGTAGTATCTTTATCTGTAAGTCCTGACATTTCAGCAGGGACACGGAATGAAGTACTTCTGGAAACAAGGGCCAAGGTGATCACACCAAAGAGAAGCAATTACAGCCAAGGCTTGAAATCTGTAATGCTCATGATTCGGCTTTTGAAGTTTCATATATTTCTTCAATTAAATATTGAAGAGCTGTGACTATAAAAAGCCTATGTAGATCTAGAAGCAAAGCATTATACTGTCTGTTGAAAGAGCAGGTCAAGGCCAGAATCAACAGAAGGGAGTTGGTCCCATGCAGGTTGTCACAGCTAATCATGTAAATCAGCCCTCTGCTTTCTGTGTTGCAGGAAAGAATGCATCTACTGCTGTATCAAGAGGCAGACTGCTGAAAATTGGGGTTTAAGTACAAATTTGTGAAGCAATAGCAGTGAATCATTTCTGCTTTGGCAGATTCAGAGTGCTTTTTCATATGAACATCAAAACCAAACATATTCTTGAGTCCAGAACAGTCCTAGAATGTACTTTTATCCAAGTACACAATAATAAGGCAAAACAGACACTAAAAATATATCTTGGCAAGAAATACTTTAAGACTTCATTAGAAAACCAAAAGGTCACATCTGATACACGAAAAAGTCAAATTATCTAGGCTGACATTTGCAAGTAATTTGAACTGACATTAGCATGAAAAATACAATTTTACTGTAAGACGTAGTCTTACCTCTAAGTTTAATTGTGCCCTTTAAATATTAAGGCTGAAAACAAAGCCCTGAAAAATATCTGCAGCCCTGCCAATTACATTTCGGTATTTTATAGCAAAGCAATGTGAATCAGACAATTAGCAGAAGGTTTCAGCCCCTCATTAGCAAGCAGAACCTAATAGGAAGAGGAAGGTAAAGAAAACCACCACCATGTAAGCTCTGGTCAGCAGATTACGGGCTCGATCCAGCTGAGAGATAGTCAGGCACCCATCACCATGCAACCGGCTCATCCACGGATGTGAGCAAATACCAGGATTTTGCAACACACACAGTGAGAGCCGGAGCATCCCTGCGCCTCCCCAGGCAACAACAGAGCCCTGTGCCCGCCCGCCTGCTGTTCCCCGGGAAAGGGAGCCACATTGTGCACAAAGCAGCCGATCTGCATTCCATTAAAGTGGACTTACTTTAACTGTCGAGGCTCGCAGTCAACTCCTGGCAGCAGGAGCCTGGCCGCCTGCCGCACGTCATCGCTGTCCACCGAGAAACTGCGCCGGTGCCCCGCATGAGCCACTGCCACCCGAATCCACTCCATCAGCGGGGGCAGCATGATGAACGGCCTGGGGAGCACACAAACATCAGTGCCACGGCACACCAGCATCACAATAACAGGTAGAGAGAGAAGCAGAGAGCAGGGGGTGCATGTGTGCATGTGCATACGTGTGTGAGAATATAAATATACACAGAGAGAAGGGAGCAAGGAAAACAAAAGAATGGGAGAGCAAACCAGCTCAGCATTTTTTGAATAGGTCTAAATCAAGATGTCTCACCCTGTCTCCAGGGCAGGATTATTTGGAGAGTTAGATGAGATTTATGAGCCATGCTCATTCATGGGGCTCTGCAAGGTCAGTGCACCCAACTGGCAAGCCCTCCTCCCATCCTTCACATAGTGTAGTCCCAAAAAGAGGGCAGAAGTCTGGCACAGGACCATGTCCCACTCTGGCTGCTGTGTGGCCTGGGTTCACTCCCCTGTCTCTTTGCAAAAGGGACAGGAGAACAGACCTGGGCAGAGAGAGGGGATGCCCCAACACTGAGATAACAAGGATGCAGAGGGAATGCCCCAGGAAGACTCCAGTATCTCCTTCCAATGCAAGGGGCACCTTCTGCTCAGTGCTGAAAGTGGGGGACTTTGCAGCCAACATGAAGGTTATCTGTGAGTGAGGTCAGAAATCAGAAATTAGACTGCTTCGTCTCACTTTCAGCAGTATCAAACTGCTACACCTTTGGGTGCTAGCTGGTCTGCCAGCTGAGCAAAAACATACAGAACTGCCCCCAAAAGTGAATGCTGGGATTCTGGACCACATCCCCACAAAGTCTGGGCACTAACAGAGATACAGTCCTTCAGTCCTCAATACCTGGACAGTTCCATGTCCCAGCACAAGCTGCACAAGCTGTAGATGAAGCATGCAGCACACAGTTCAGTCCACCTAGGCTAAGAAATATTTGGGAACCAAGAGAAAGGTGCCAAACTGTAAGTAAAAACCATAGCTTCAAATCCTATTTCAGAGATAAAATAAATAAAATAACTGCAGCTGAAGATCTTGAAGGTCATTGCAAGTCTCTTGCTTGCCTTTCCTTCTGCAGTCCTTTTTCATGGAGGAAGGAAAAAACTGCCTGCATTAGGTGCAGAGTAGGCAAATATTTTACATTTTAAATGTACAACTTTACCTCAAAAGGATCTATCCTGAGAAAAATTGTTTAAGAAGATGTTGATTCTGGAATATCCTTTCCCTACTTATAGCTCTTTGTGCATTTATTTCCCTTTTTGAGCCTTTGGCTTTACATAGCTCTGATATTAATATTCTTGGGGGGGGGGGGGGGGGGGATGAGATACTTCAGAAGCACTGAAGGGCAGAGAAGCCCTGAGGCAACTAACTCTCCCCAGGACGCTGGGCTCCCAAACATGACATTTTGGCTTCCATCCTGCTTCTATTCGAACACATAGCCATTACCTCAAGACCAGGCTACATTTATTTCCAAGGCTTTTGCTCTCCCCAGACCAGCCACAACCACATAAGGAGGCAGATAAGGACAGAACATCATCACCTACAGCTCCCGTGAAACAATTTCCTAACCCAGCTCATTTGTCATGAGGGTGGTGGGAGTCAGAGGAGGTGAAAGGGGAAGGCTGGGGTGTATCTGCTCCTGGAAGGTGACTGCTCCCCAGGTCATCTTCAGAGCAGAAGGGACCCTCTACCCTCTTTTGTGGCATTAAATATCTGGGGACAAATGATCAGTGCTAGTTTTTTCATCACTCGCTGAGCAAACAGCAGAAAGGGAGCTGCAAATCTCACTGAAAGTGTTAAACTGCATGTAGTTAGAGACATAACTTCGTTTTAGGAATACAATTAAAGGAAAACTCAATTCAAGGTTATATTTTGCATGAGTGAACACAGTTTGGGCCAGAGAAATGAGGACAAGCTTGTACAGGGCTTTCCTGTAATATCTGCTGGGCAAACAGAAAAGCAGAGAGCTGTAGCTGGATGGGGGACTGAGAGGTTCATGTTTTTTTTCCTCTTGTGCAGGTCAGAAACTCACCCAGCACAAAATCTGTCCCACCACAGTAAGGAGCAAATAAAAATATTTACAGGAACTCAGATAACTGCACTATAAAATAGCCTGTTTTTCCTTTCCTAGTCTTGCAAATTTCAACAGAGAAATAGAAATGAGCATGGCTATTTGGTGCAATAAATCCCAAGAGGGAAGAGAATCAGTGCTCTGCAGAAGCGGGGAAATTTTCTATAAAGTCCAATTTCAGTCCCTAGATGAGGATATGGAGTTTGCTCACAATATATTACATTCCTTTTTCCAAGGGAAAAAAAAATCATCACTGCATATCTCAGCATGTCAGGAAATTTGTATTTTGAGAAGAGAACCAAATATGGCTGACTGCAATAGGTTAAAAATACCCTTCAAGAGTCTGTGCACCATGTGAAGGGCTGTTTCTTTTCTTTTAAATACTGCTTGTGTGCCAAAGAGGAACAGAGTTATAAGGGTGTGATAATCCACAAGACAATGTGACATCAGCAAGAAATATTTTCAAATATTTCAAAAAGTATTTTCAAGTTATTTCAAAAAACTTTTCAAACAGCACTGTGTGAAAATGGGTTAGCCAAATGCATCACATCGCTGGCATAGACACTGATTTATCTCAGGTACAAAGGCAGGTACCAACCAGGAGAATGTGGTAATTTTGTGTTCCAGAGCAGACACAGAGCAGATAAGTCACCTAGTTGCAGGCATTGGAAGCACATGCCTTAATTAAACTAGTCTAACCATGGTGGGAATGTGCTGGGCTTGTTCTGCCTGAAGGATATGGGAAATCAGGAGCAGCTCAACTGCTGCACAAGCACCTCACCAGGGCTGCAGGTGAGTGAGTGCTCTGACTGCTTCTTCCTCCAGCCCTTCTCTGCACTTGTGTTTAACTTTAAATGCATGCTTTCATCCTCTAATTCCATGCAGTTTAAAGTTATGTATGGACTTAAGTTCAAATTTTTTTAAAAAATTGTTTTTTGGCACAGACTTGTCTTTTCCTGAGTTGACATCTAAATGGAAAAATATGCCAGATCAGGATGCAGGGAGAGGTCTCTACACAGAGCAACTCCCATCCCACACACAAGAGCTGGGAGGTGGGGAAGGGCTGGGGGAGGCCAACACAAAGCAGATCCCCAAAGGGTTGGACCCTTCTGGGCCCTGTCCCCCTGTCCTTGGCAAGGGGGTAGCTGACTCCTCTTGTAATGTGCCTTCTCCTACTTCACCAGAAAAGGCAATTATGAGTGCCCCACCAACCCTCACATCTCTGGTTCCTCCTCCCAGTAGCACCCTTTTCTGTACCCTCCTGCCACCTAGCACTTCTTTCACATCTGTTTTTGGACACATCAAGGGCCCATAACCTCCTATGCATTGAAGACATCTGCAGGTAACACCCTGCTGGCACTGCCCCACATGGGACAACCCCTCACTGTCCTGGTTACCAGAGGTCCTTCTCCACACTGCCTTCACAGACTGCAGCTCCCTGCCAGCACCCTCCCTCTAGAGTGGGGCAAACGACCCCTCCCTACCCCATCAGACCTCAAACTTATCTCAGTTTTGTGGGGCTGATGTCTCTGGGGCACTGTTAATTACAAAATGACTCATCAGAAAAGCAGATGTTATGGGGGGGAACCTAAACGTAACCACATGAGGGGTTTCCTAAAACCTGCACTCCCTCCAGAGCCACACGCAGCCTTCCTGGGCTGTCCACCACTCCCCCTCCCTCACTTGCTGGCACACAGAGCCAGGATTAAAAATCCTGTCATCCATATGCAATAATTCAGGCTTTCTCATTATTATTAGCAGTAGTACTAGTACTGTTATTGTTATTGTTGTTATGGTAGCAGTGTACCTGTATATAAACAGAAGAAATTGTCAGGTGGAAGACCATGAGAAATGTGCACCATAAAATGCAACAGGATGCTTCATTATTTTTGCATGGGTCTGTGAGAAGCTGGATGAAGCTCCTGTTTGGACACCACCTGCTGCAATGCTGGATTAGAAAACACTAGGGCCAGCACTCTGGCAAATTCCAGCTCCAAATAATCCCTGGCCCTGGTTTTTCACAGTTTCTACCATCTTTGCAGGGTGCAGAATCCCTGCTGGCCACTGACCAGCTTCACAGTCCACCTTCTGCCCAGGGCAGGACCACTACATACAACCACTCTCTCCTTGACTTCCAGCAGCTGGAGCAGTTCTTCCCCTCACCAGCTGCTCCCTCTCCCCTACAGAGAGTAAGCACACTCATCACCTTTGAATGCTCCTCACACAGGCTCACAAAACCCTGGATGGGTCACCGGCCCCTTGTTCCCAGCAGAGCCTACAGTGTGCTCCAGGTCCCAGAGCTCATCAGTGCACATAAGAGATTCCCAGACAATCACAGTGCTCCAAGGAAAAAATCATCATTTCAAGTGCAGCACAACAGCCTCTTTATTTCCAGGGGCACTTCACATTGCTCTTCTCCAGACACCTATGCAGCCCTTGCCCCACCACATGCACTCATTCACTGCCTGTATCAAATCAAACTTTGGGGAGAGGACTGTCTCGATAGTCACAATGGGAAGAGAGAAATTCCTGAGGCAAAATCCTATTCGGATGTGAATTCCCACAGCTCCCTCCTGCTGTCCCTCCCTCAGCTTCACCAGCTGTGAAGTGGACATAGCTGAATAGACCTGACCTTGCTTTAACTCAGTTCAATTGCTACAATTGCTTCGGATGATGTGTGTTTGCAGAATCCTCCGGCTACTGAGGAGGGCGGTGGTGGTGTAGGTGTGGAGTTTCTTCTCTTACTCCAGCCAAGGAGTGCTGACTGCCAACCTTTGTGGCAACGATAGGCAAATTGGTACACAGAGGTCATTGCTGTTTAAATTTGCAAAAGCTAGCTAATTGGTACACAGAGGTCATTGCTGTTTAAATTTGCAAAAGCTAGCTACAGTTAAAGGCGCTTCTCAGAAGCATAAGGCTGTACTTTTACAAGAAAAAGCCTATCAAAAGGTAGGGAGATGTTTTTCCTTGCAGATATGAGTCAGCAACTTCAGCATTGCAAAAGCTCTTTATATTTGCTTGGTTTGTTTATGTTTTCATGAGTGTTGTTTAAAGAAAATCCAAATATATGAATTGAAAAGCATCCTAAGTTCTGTCAAGTTTTCACTTGGAACACATGATGAAAATATATATGCAATGCCAGTCCATTTTTAGCATTACTGAAAGATAGAAAAGCATGGGTTTTTCCAATGTGGAGCACACATTTCAGATGGGCTTCTGGGCTGCAAAACTCATTTATATTTACACCATAAGCTACATGTCTTCAGAGGGAGCAAATACTTCTTGATGCCAGGCCCAATCCTTTCCAGAAACTCAGCAGTGCCAGCTGATGCTCCATGTGAGTTCACGCAGATACTCTATGCCAGGCAGCTGCTCTGCTACCCCAGAAGCCCAACTAAGGGTGACCCAAGCAGTGAGAACTGCATTTTGTTCAGGCTGAAGGATCAAACCTCCTTGGTCTCACATGAGCCTCATGAGATCTGCCTAGGCAGAAGAAGGATTTACCCTTGAGCTTTTTTGCACTAAGACATTGACGTTCCAGATTCCACAAATGGGATCTGCAAATCATGGCTTTTGAACCCCTATCCAGGGCTGGAATGAGCTGTCCCTATTGCCTCTCCTGCATTAAAAGCATTAATGGCCAAGACCTGAAACACAACTGAGTCAAAGTGATGACTCAGCCAGCAACCACAACGGGGAAATATTTCACTGGCAGTTTTGACATCAGATTTGACATGAGTGGCAATGGCATAAATCCCTAAGGACACACAGCATTTAGAGTGCAGCACAGAACTGCCTGGATATCATGCAGTTCTCACAGGACTGCACACAGTTTTCTCTATTTAAAAAATCCTATAGCCATCCCATGGACAGCAGAAGTGCAGCTTGATAAATTAGATGTGGAATACGGACCCAGTCCAGCAAGGATATTGCCATGTAACAGCCAAGCTACAAATAATGCCTGAATTATTTCTTGTAATGTGTGCCACCTCACACGCTGCAGGCAGCTCCAATAACATCACTGAAGGGATGTTTAGAAAGTGGGAAGTTTGATATTTAGCATGCTAATCTAGAGGATTTGGGTAACGATACACAGGGATTTCTTTTCAGCGGTTCCAAGTCAAATAAACCCTACTTTCAATTTTGACTTCAGCAAGGCTATAGCTTTACTGTGTGAAGTTTCCAACCAAAGAGTGGATAAAAATAGATAGGGTTACATGGGGGCTATGGCATAATGGCAAATCAAGTATGTGTAATCCCTTCTGCATATACAGGTTCATTCAGGTTTCACTGCAGGACTCCCTTATTCCCAGTACTTTACCTGTTTTTAATTGGCATTCCTCACCACTCTCTCCACTGTCTTCTGATCTTTGCTGGAGACTGCCCTACCCAGGGAGGTAGTACCACATAATAATTTAACTCAGGGACCCTTTTCCCTAGTTCTCTTCCTACTGAAATTTTCTGTAGGCATAATCTGTACCACACACATGGCTGTAGCAGTTACAAAAATACTCTGAAAGAGTTCAAGTTATCTTATAGCAGAGAAATACTCCTCTCATTAGAGGGGCTGCATCACATTAATTAGCCAGCTACACTAATAACTACCCGAAGCATGAAACAAAACTGAGATAACCCAAACTCTTTTCATTAATCATGAATGACCATAGTCTATGACATACACATGTATACATATGCAGGGAACATATATATGTGAGCGTGCAAGGCAGGCAGAAAGATAAAAAGCAATCAATAACAGCCCATGGGAGTTTCCTAAGGGATTGCTCCACATACAGGGAATAACAATTAAGGGAAAGTAAAAAGAAGGTTAAAACCAGACACATATCCACCAACTCAATTAAGAGTCGAGGAGAAAAGCTGATGGCTGCCAGGTGGTACAAGGAGCTAATGCTCCTCCAAGGTGGAGCAGCAGAGGAAGTGCTGGAGAAGGAACTTGGCTGCCTGTGAGCAGAATTAATGGGTGGTTGTGGACGGGCTGAGCTGCTGAGCCACAGCTTCTCAATGAGCTGTTAATGGGGAACATGGCAAGTTAGGAAGTAATGAGGACTTTGTCAATACAGCTGTGAATAAAAGTGGGTAAGGAACCACTTAAAAAAAAAAAATCACACAAATCTGCCACTACAGATTCTGCACTTTCCGGTGCTTAAGAAATTACTTGCAATAATTTTGGAAGCATTATAGAGGCTGATAAGCAAAACATAACCATGAGACAGATCTTTTTATTAAGCTAGAAGCAGCAAGCAAGAAAGAAATCTTGACAACAGTACCCTCATCTACAGTTCTTTCTCTTTTCTTTTTAATTCCCAGGAGAGAAGAAGAATCCCAAACCTAAATAATCCTCAGCCTCCTGCAGGTCGAAGCACTGGAGGAGCACTGCTTTTGTAGGCAACACCCAGCACAAGATAAATGGCTCCAGCACATCCCAGCTGGGTGCAACATGGAAGGTGGACCCCACAAAGATGTCCACCCTCTCCCTGTACCTCCATGCCTGCCAAAATAGCCATCTACGTGGTATCCAAGGTCAGCAGAACTGGCTTGTGCTGGTGCCAAAAAATCAGAGCATCTCTGCCAAAGCAGGCAGATTGAAGGAATACAAGTTTGGGATGGAGGGGATCACACATCCATCTTATAATTGAGTTTGTTGGCATTTAGGAAGTGGGGAATATTATCCAGGTTTTCTAAGCAATCCTGGCCACTCTCCACTCCTCCCCCTCCCATGAAAGCAGCCCCTGTTGCAACAGGAGTTTCACTATATAACCATTATCCCCTTTTATTTTCCGTAAACGCTATTAAAAACATACTGTGTTCTCATTTCTTTACCTCCATGAAGAGCAAACACAGAGAAATGCTCCCTAGAAACGAAGTGCTGGATTTATTCAAAGGTAAAAATCCCTTTTTATATGTCCTCCAAGGCTCTGAGGGAGGTGCTGCTTTCTGAGCTGGAAAGTGCTAAGCCAGGCAGCAATGCCACCCTCCCATATCCAGCCTTTGCAGGAGGACATGTACAGACTTTGAAGCTTCGCCTGGTTCAGAGCCAAAATCCAGGTGGGCTGGAGATGAGTGGGAAGAATGGGATGGTTTCATGGTGCTACCATGAAAATAGCTGGGAGAATTCTCTGTCTACATCCCACAACCCGCTCCCTCCTGGGCTTGCACTGTCAGGGAGGAGGAGGCCAAGACAATAGCCAGGTTGGCTTCACAAAGAGCCAAAGACAACCCTCATTTCATGAAAATACTGCCTACAGCCAGATCCACACCATCCTGGCTTCTCTGCACCAGCAGGGACACAGAGAAGCCAAGGACGGGGAAAGATGCCTGGACCTTCTTGATTCCTTCTGGGCTTCTTACAAAATAAAAGCAATTGCCACAGCTGGAGAGTGAATACAGCACACAGACACGCCACAAATCCTGCAAATATTTTGCATACAAAAGTGTCACATTTAACAGACCCATCTCCCTGCAATAAACAGAACCCCATCACAGAAACCGAAACCATGAGAGGTAAGTCGTGGACCACAAAGCATGACTGCCTGTAAAAAAACAAAATATGAGGAACGGGTAGGAAGGCCCCTCAGAGCACTCCAGAGAAGTTGGCCTCACTGTTCTCCTTCCTGAGCAGCACAGGATGGTTCCATCCAGCTGGTGAAACTCCAGAGCTCAGCTCCATGGAAACATCTGGGCTCACACTCGGCCCTGCACTGCTCCCACAACAGCACTAAATCCTAATGCATGTTTGATTAGGCAGCAGGAGATGGATCTGCTCCTTCCAGAAGTGACCACAGGCTCTTGGCAATAACAGTGAGTACTTGCCCCAGCCCTCACCGCACGCCGCAGTTGTTTGCTGCCCTGCCAAGGGAAGGTGTCCTGGCAGACAGAGGATACCAAACAAAGTGAAGAACAATCATTTTAAATAATCAGTATTTCAAGTGCTCTAACGAAGAGGATGTGTATTAAGACCACCTCAGGGAAAGGAAAACCTATTAAAGCAAATGCTGAAACTGATTTTTCAAATATCCCTGCCCTTTTTACTTCTGCACAGGGAACTCTGAAGAAACCTTACAAAACCAGAGAGGCTCAGCTTTATTCAACCCTATACTTCCTCTGGTTCCAGTGGTATTACTCCCACAGATGGGAACTACAGATCAGGTGAGGGTATTTTCTAATTTCTAAAAAAATTTTTTGTGCATACTAACCACTCTTGGACATGAGTTAGGCCTTCCACAATAGCAAGACTGGATGACAAACTATGAAATTAAAAATAATTTAGAAAAGAAAGAAAATTCTGGATTCTTGTTATTTCCTTTCTGATTTTTTTCCTACTTTGCAAAAAACAGAACAAAAAGTGACAAACATGCTCAGAGAGCGACCCAAACTTGAAAAGAAACAAAATGCCACCCAAAGGTAAATGGCAAAATTCCCAGTAACATCACTAATGCCAGAATTTCATCTTGCATGCTCTTCTGCAACTAACACAAAAGTATTTCAATTAAGATATCATATTATATACCACTTACAAGTACACACACAATGAGATCCTCAAATGCTGAGGGTGCAGACCTCATCCTTAAACAATAATCGTATGTGCAGATCAGAGTTTGGCTCACACGTACTCTGCAATACATACTCCGGGATGCCCAGCCTGACAAACCAGCTCGCATTTGTACCACCACAATACCCATCCTAAAAACTCATATCCCTCACTTTCTAAGCACCAGCCACTCCTCTCATCTCTGCTCTGGGGATGTCTGGTTTAGGGCTGGTGAGAGTGTGGCAAGGAGACAGCAGAGTGTGCCCCAGCACACAGTTGGAGACAAGTTTTACTAGAGGATTTGCTGGGCTTTTGACAGGAGGTGGATTTACTTTCTTGGTCAGCAATCTGTCCCCTGCACTGGGCACCCTGCCTGCCAGCTTTAGAGGCATCTCCTTCTCACTTTACATCAGACCCTGAGTCAGGACAGGGCCACAGGTGCACCTCCCCTGCCCATCCCTGAAGCAAGGACTGGCACTTGCCACACCCCTGGCCAGGGCAGCCCTGAGGTCACTCCTGTGCCCTGTTACTCAGTGTGGCTGGAGCCCAACATCTTTAATGACTTCTCCTTTCTACACACTGCTCTATTCATTTTCTACTTCCCCTATCACAGCTGTTGAGCCCTATTAACACGCAAGGAAAAAGAAACACCCAAACCTGCTAGGCCAGAAATAGAAGTTCTCATTTTCTTTTCCAAAACACAGAATAGCTGAGCAACAACGAAAGGAAAAGGAAATCTCTCCCAAGTGCACATCTGGAACCAATTTGCTGTCTGCAGCCACTGGGTGTCACTTTTGATATATATTGGTTCAGCCACACAGCAGTTCAGGGAGAGAAGTGGATTTCAAGGAGGTGATCTTAAACCCAACCAGACTGCTCCGCAGCCTCTCACGTGCAGGCTGTAATTAGCAATTAGCCAGACAGGCTGATTCATTAACAAAACACCCTCACCACAACACTAAGCACTGTGCAGAGGCTCTTACCTCTCAGTCTGCAGTGTGACTTTCGAGGGTTCCACGTTGGGGTTTTCCCATTCCATCTGGGGACAGTGCATGAAGTAGCAAAGGGTGTAGAGAGCCTCTGGCTCCCAGTAGAAGGATCCCTGCTTCTGGTGCATCGGTGTACCATTCCCATGCTGCTTGGCATTGAGGGGCTGCAGGTGGTGCATTGCCCGAGACACCAGGTCACCTGGAAAAAAGCAAGAGTCAGGTGAATGTCAGGCTTTTCAGCTGCCTCTCCTGAGCTGCAACTGAAAGGCACGCTGGGTTGGTCTTGCTTTTTGTTTAACCTCTCATATGCAAACAGTAGAGGGTAGGACAGGATCCTGGGTGTTCCTCATCACCAGGCTGAACTTTTCCTGGTGGTGTGCTGTGACACACCTAGGCTGCAGACAAGCTCACAAAGGCCTGCAGGAGATGTGTTTCTGCAAAGATGGTGCTGTGGGCAGCATCTGGCTGGCCCATCTCAGCACCACCACAAGAGCTGGCAGGCTGAGGCCAGGATCACAGTTACACACTTAGCAGCCTTTGGAGAATGCCAAAACCCCACAGCCCCAAAAAATGACCATGCAGGGTGGCACCAAAAGCTGCACGCTCCTGGTGAGAGGGGCAGTGAAATCCAGCCCCTTGGAATGAGGAAGGAGGGAGTCAGATAATGCACAAAGCACTGCAGGAGGATGCAACAGAGCATGTAGGTGAAGAAAAAAGGGGAGAAACATTGCTAAAAGACAGTATCAAAACTGTGAGACCAAAATTAGTTTTTACGTCCAAACTAGGCCTGGAAAACTTCATGTTAGCAGAAAAACAAAATCTATGAGGTAGGCTCACCTGGCCCCCCAAAATTTCCAGAGCAAAGAAAATGGACCAAGAGGAAGATGCTCATCATCCCTCCTGCACCAACATAGTCTGGGGTGCTCCCTCACAGGGCAGATACGGGAATCCAGCCACAACATGCGGACTGGGATCAACAAAGCCAGCAAATGAGATTAGCAGGCAAATATATGGACAAGTAGCAGTGCAGTCTCTTAGCACAACATGGACTGTAACTAACTAAAGCATCTCTCTCTGAGGCAGTGAATTTTATGTTTCTTGACTGGTGACCACTCTATCAAAGGCAGGGATACAACTGTGGTTATAAACTGCCTTTTTTCACATGTTTATATCACTCTGAGAGTGCTTTTAGGGGAAATAATGATCTCGAATCAAATCAGTTGGTTTGTTTTAAATGAAAATCTGAGAGCAAGACCCCTCTGGGTCATTCTTAAGCTATACAAAAGCCAGTGATGAGAAAGAGAGGACATAATTTTCCGGTGTTAAGAAGAAGTCACGCACTTTCTCTTACTTGCTTTTCCCAAGTGACCACTGAGCACTAAAACCTGGAAGAAAAAGTTTAAAATGTACACCAAGCTAGGAGCATAAAACCAATTGTGGACGGATAAATAATGAACTCCTGGGCTTAAACTTAAAGCAGAACCACTCTGACCGTGTGCATGGCTGAACTACAGGTTTTTGCAAAGTCTCACCCCTTTGAACACAGCACATCACCTCTCTCCAGTCTGACTCACACAGAAAATGCTGCTGCTGCAGAGATAATGTGTATCAGGGAGAACAGAAATGTCCCACTTAAAAATCTCAGCCCAGTCTTCCAAAAACGTAGCCTTAAAACCATGAAGAGCAGAAAACCGCTGGCACGAGGAAACTGCAGAGTCCATGATTTCAGGGTTTTGACACAATTTTTTGCCTCACTCTGCAGTATTCTTCTGATTCAAAGCTTTCATTTAAAAATAGCTTCTGTCTTTTCCCTCTGCCAGGAAATTGCCATGATAGGACCAATCTCACAGACATGCATGCTCATAATTTCCAGGAGAAACTATGCATGTGGAAAGTATGCGTGATCAGGTTGGCAGAAGAAACAGATGTGCCTCTGAGATGACTCCCCAGTCCTGCACAAGACTATCTGCAGGCAACCAGAAGCAGCAGGAAAGTTTGGGACCTCCTTCACTCAGCCCACTCTAGTCACAGCACATGTGCACTGCCAAGTCTAGCACAGGCCAATTTAACTGCTAGCAGCCTTGTTGATAGTAAATTCCTCCCCTTTTCTCCAAAAGGCAAAAAAATTGCATAGAAGTGCTGGCTGCAACATCCTGCTTTAACAATAATAGTAAAGGCAGAGAAACGCACACACTAAATTCAACCTTTTCAGATCCAAGCCATTACAGCACTGAAGCATGTGGGTAAAGTTAAGCACACAGCCAGTCTTATTTCAGTGGATTGAGACAGCAGGCACTTGAAAAAGGCTCTGACTTCTGTAATGAATGATGAATAAAAATTGAGATGTAATTCAGGCCCAGATTCTGGCAGCAGCATTACTTCATCCCACTCCTCCCTGAGCACCAGGGTAATGTGACCTCAATGACACACCCAGGGCCAGAGGAAGCTGCACAGTGAATAAGGAGGGAAAGCAGCAGCAAGAATGATGTGGGCAGGACAGGCAACTAAGCATCACTGCTGATGCAAGGCTGGAGGACCTCAAGCCTTGCTGAAAGGCAAAGCTCCAATTCACATCAATATGACCAGGAGTTCATCCTTTTATGCTGTATTTCCTCTACTGCTTCCTAAAAAACCCAAAACAATTCATACCATTAAAGCTGAATTAATGCTTTTTATATTTAAGCCTCATTTAATTACATTATACCAAGAACGGATTGCTTAGATCTTTCTTTTGCCTTTGCTATGCTCTCTCTGGTCACATTTGAAATAACTTCTATATTAACAATTATTGTAACATTTCTTTATTAATAAGTTGACTTATTTCTTCAGGTCAACTCAAAGCCTAAATAATCAATACCTGTGAAACACTGAACTTCACAGAGAACAGTAAGCAAGCATTAAAAAACCCATTATATTGGAGCTCAACAGGCAGAGTTGTGGAGGCAGGACAGGAATCACTGCTGTGTTTTATTCCACAGTGCAACCTTGAACAATCCGATCCATGCCCTAGTGCCCTTTGCCTCCTTCAGCCGCATCCACTTACAGCAACAACTCTCCAGGGCAGAGACCATGCCTTAGAGTATCTGTGCTCCAGGACCAGTGCCAAGAAGGCACAGGGAAGCTGACAGGCACATGCACACACTGCATGGTGAGCACTTAGGCAAGCCCTGTAAAATGTAGCACACAGTGCAACATCTGGTTCTAGGTGTGTGTGTGTGTTGTCTTGAACCCCTACCAAGTTTTGCTCCTTCTATTGTTCCTTGCTAATATGCTTTTGCTTCTCCATTTCCTTCTAAGAATGTACCAAGAGCTGAGACTCCCTTTGATTCCAAGGCACCCCAAAGCCCATGGATGTGAAACCAGCTCCATGATGGGACTCACTGGTCTGCTCTCCAGCAATCAGCCAACTCCAGTCTCACTTGGGAAACCCAAACTACACATGCTCTCCTTGCCACCTGTAAAAGCTGTGTTAGATCTGAACAATAAAGGCAACCTTGGATTTATGGCCAAGCACAGTGAGATAAACCCCCTTCACAAGTCTGTGCTATCCCTTCATCAGTGTCAGCCACCTCTGCTCCTCAGGGCTGCACTCGGCATAGAAAGGCGCTGCGAGGGCAGGTTACCTGCTCACAGCATTGCTGGCTTTTCTGCTTTTTTTTTTTGGCCCTGAAAATATGTTTCGGCTGTATCAGTTGAACACATCTGAAAGGCCAATAAACTCCTTGGTGCATCATTTCCAGAAAGAACACATCTAAAATAAAATTCCCAGCAGCTGCCTTGACCCTGTAACACCACGAATGAGGTTCCCGATGGCTGCAGCATCACAACCCAAGGGGTTTGGCAGGGATCCCCGCCTCACCCTCCACTGATCAAATTCTTGCCCTGTACCACCACCTGAAGAACAGACTGGGGAGCTGATCCGCCAGACAAGAGAGCTTGCCAATTTTATATTGTTTCAAAATTAAACGCAATGAAAACTTCCGTAATTTATGCAACATAAGTCAAGTGAGCACAAACTGCTTTACAGGCACAGCCAGGGAGATGAAAACACCACATTGTGCAGGGTAAACACAAGAAAAAAGAAAAAGAACAGCAAAGTGGGGGGACATTTCAGGACATCTTTGCTGCCGAAGTTTGGAAGCCACAACTAGAGGACAGGCTCCCAGAGGGCAGCAAAGGCAACAGCAAGCCCCAGGCTGACACTGCCTTGCAGCTCTGATTCTGGATGGGGAAGGGCTCCAGGAATGCGGCTCCACACTGGAGCTTGTCAGCCCAGAGGAGAAAGGCTGTGCCTTGCACGCTAGCTACCAAAACCCCACAAAACCACCTCTGTACCACCAGTGTGTGCAGAGCTGCCACTGCAGCCACCAGCATTTCACCCTTCCCATGACTAAAGCAGGGCTTGCCCATTGCTGCTGCTGTCAGTTCAGCACAGTCGGTGAATGCAAGGTCCACATACACTTGATTTAAAGATTGAAAATATTATGTAATGTGCATGTTGTGACACAGGCCTGGTTTAAGGCAATACTGAATATTTAAGGAACAGCTTCAGTGACTTCAAACCAAAGATACGATGTGACAGGGAAAGTAAAGCTGCTCCTATACGCATGGGGGTGCAATACAGTGTACAACACACAGCATGCAAGTGGGCAGCTTCAGCTTGAGCCCCCTCTCCAGTGATCAGTGAAGCTTTTTTCTTTTAAACTGTGTTTGCCTTCAGTAAAAGCTATTATCACTGCCTTTATTATGTTGGAGTCTGGTGTTTAAAGAATAACACATCTGTTTCCAATTCTGTAGTGGGGGAGCAGAGGAAGGCAAAAAAGAAGGACAAGAAAGAAAATGACAGATACCCAATGCCCATGTCTGAGAAGCTTCCTGTGGGATTTTTTGATCTGTTGTGATGGACCTGATGCTATCCTGACTGCCTAGAAGCAGGCTAACTATTTTCAGACCAATAAACTGCCAGAGCAAAAACCATTCAGCTGGGTGTATGCCTGCAGAGCCACAGCCCTGAGGTGAATGACACAGACAGAGCCTTACACAGCCACCCTTTATGACACCTATCTCATGTTTTCCTCATTCCAAAAGCATGTTCTAAAACTACCAGAACAACTTAGCAATTATGTCTTTGCACACTGAAAATGAGCCACGCAGCTCTTTGACCTGTCTTTGCTGCAAAACCCTGGAGAGAGAGAGAGAGGAGCATCTGTTTTCACCACAGCTGAATTCCCACCTGATGCCCTGCTGGGGCACTGCGTGAAGTAGCAGGAGACCATGTTTCTAGCACAACAGCATTGTGCAGGCAGCACCCATCAGTTTGATAACGCTGCTCTGGTCATCCTTCCAGCTGTCCTTGACTCCTACGTATGTAGTCTGCACTAGGGAATCATGCTCTGCAGTGAGGCATGTTAACAGCAGCAGTGTTATTGTTTTGCTGTGCTACCTGGTGAATATTTCCTCCTGCAAAGAACAGCCAGAGCCATAGGCAGAAGTTGTGTCTGTCTTTCAGAGCCTGTAACAATCTCCTGTGTCCTGTCCAGACCACAAAAAGGAGGAGTATGCATCAGGGAGCTGCATCCTAGATGTCAACTTCATGTCATGGTCAGTAGATTCCCCCTTACAAGCATGTGAGACAGGTGCAAAACTCATTTTCTTGACCGAGATTCATTTCACACTTCAATATAAAAGTCTTGGATCTGTGGTTTTGCTCACAACCAGCTCTGGGTATCAAAAACATGAATTTATAACCCTGACAATAAACTATGGTCTATTTAATCAGACTGCCAGCTGGTAGCCACAGCCATCCTGCAACTTTCCCAAAGTGTAGCTAAGTCTCTTTCCCTTTCTACTTCCTGTTGCCTCTGGTTCCTGCACCAAAGTGACACATTGGTGCAGTTTACCCCAGTACACACCTGTCAGCACATCACTGTGGGTGAATATGAGCAGCTGAGCTGTGCCTCCTGTACCAGGTCACCCTCAGCCACCTGAGCCATCCCTACACTCTTGATTCCAGCTGCACTGTTCCTCCATGTTCCTCTGCCTCCAGTGGTACATCAATCTCCATGTTTCAAAAGTCAGCTGAGCCAAAACTGCTCGAGCAAAACCTGTCCTCAAATGATTCAATGTGAGGTTTTCTATTGTTTACTCAACACTATTGATCTATACCAGGAAAGGAATGTGCACAGAGTGCACAGTGGCTGCACACTAGGAAGCGTGTAGAATGTATTTCACAGTGTGCATGCTCTTAGCACAAAGCATCTTCAAACATAAAAGAGTTAAGTTGCTCTTGGTACACAGTATATTTCAGATTTTATTCCAGCTGCCTCAGGCTGTGGTGTGCTTGGGGTGCCATAACCCACAGTCAGTGGGGCACCCAATGTGCAACAAATTCATCGTTGAGCTCACCTTGCAGAAACCTCCCCAGCTCTGCCATCTCTGCTGTCCTACGCTGTGCCTCTATCTGCTACCACAGGCAACCTTTTCCTCTCCTAAAAGCCACTCATCTCTTCCACACAAGAGCAAAAGAAGGAACGGTACTCCCAGATTCAGGATTGAGGAGACAGGACAAGGATGCAACCAGTCCATTTCCAGACAGAGGCTTCCCTGTTGCCTCCCAGAGATCATTTAATCTTTTTATCTTCACTTACCCCACCATCACAAGAAGCTTCTATTTATACTACAGAGTAAGTGTTTGCATGCAATTTAGTGCTTGCAAAGCCTTTGAAGGCTGATAAATTAGGGATTGGATATATCCCATAAAAAAGCCACAATAATAATTAAAGCCTCTCAAGTTCACATACCTATTATAACAACACTTACATGTTTAGATTCTCCAATCCAACCTGGCAAGCGTGATGTTTGTGTCTGATTCCCCTTAAGCCACGTCAACTTCAAACAAAACAAGCTTTGACTCAGATGAGCTATTCATGTGCTGACCTAATGCAGAGCCTACCCTCTGCAGAACACCACTGCCTTATGGACCACCATTCCCAGACTTTCTTTGGCCTCACAGACCCATGTCCTCAAAGGGACCTTAAGAGCAGCCACGGCTGAGCAGGCCAGCTAAGAGTGCTCACCCTGACCTGACCAATTGCCTGTGCTCTGCACAGAAGGGACGAGGAGGACTGTGAGGAAAGGAAAATGCCATTTGAATCCTGAATGTGCTGTGATGCAGGGGTTCAGAGGGAACAGGAGTCTGTACCTCAAATATGGTGTACATGGGGAGTTCTGAGGGAGTTCACATTGGTGTATTGGGAAAGGCTGGTGGAAGGTTGGAGCTCCAGCATGCCCCATCCACCACAGTAATGCCTTTTGCCTCTAAGCATCAAACCTGAGTGGGCTTAAACACAGGAGGTAGCAGCCCTAGTGGAACAAAACCACCCTGGGCTTGTTCCCAAGAAAGGCAAGGTGGCTGAGTCTCACCTACAGAGGCAGCCAGGGAGCCCCCCAAAAGGAGCACTGAGGACCCAGACAAGCAGCAATACAAGCTGCCCCTGTTAACCAAGACAGAAATCCACCCCCTTGGTCAACAGGGCAGTCAACAGGAAGTCAACAGGCTGAGCAAAGTGTAAGCTGGTATTTTCAAATTATCCTCCCTCACACTTCATCTCAACTGATAAATAAATGTGTTGTTTTATGGCTGACGGTAGTGGATATCTTAGGGGGAAGAGAAGAAAAGCAAGATGCTGTTTGGGACTATTAAGTAACTCACAGCCCTTCCTGTACACAGATGCAGACAGTGAATGGAGGCTGTGGTCCATCACTCAGGGCAGCAAGGAGAACGGGGTAGCAGCCAGGGAAGCCTGTGATGAGGCAGCCCTCAACAGAGGCGAAAAAATACCTAGCATTTAAGCACTGCATTCATCTGTCTTCTGTTCTCTGCTGGGGGGGCAGGTTCTCTGTTGAGGAGCATCTCAAAAACTTCTGACTTTTACACACAGACTGGATGATGTGTGGTTATTAGCAAGGAGGAATTGCAAATTACACACCCAGAAAGTGGGTGAGCAAGGACCTAGAGGCATTGAGCAATAACCTAGCGGAGAGCCCCTGAAAACTGGGAAAAGCATCACCTTATCTGGAGAGGTGATACACAGGCTGTCAAACCCCATGCTGAAGGGAGCACTTCCATCTGAATGGCAGGTTTTGGCTAGTACCTCTGCTTAGCTCAGCACTGTGCTCCATGAACCAAATCACTTACAGGGAATAAGCTCGGTCTTACTCTACAGTGCTGCTTAGTCTGAGAAATACTTCTGATAAACAAGGCTTTTGTTCTGGCAGTAAATTAGCAGAGCACTTCTGACAACACTACTTCAGATGCCACCCTTCCAGCAAGCACCTTTACCCTGGCATTTGCTTTTAAGCCTAGGTTTAACCTCTTATTTAGAGCACATGAATCAATTTGTACAGCTCCTGCAGTGTTCCTTCCTGTTGGCTGCAGAGGATTGAGACTAGATGAAAAGGCAAGGGAGGGGATGCAGACTTTCATCATCTCCTCATCTGGGGCTGTGAGGAGAAATGAAAAACAGTATCAGTATGTGCAATCACATTCCTACTTACACTTGAGCAGTAACCCTTCCGTTCATCCCTTGGAAAGGGTGCCAAGATCCACTGGGAGCCTATTATTTTGGAAACATACATTCAGCACCGTGGAAGCAAAGAGAGGATGATGTGTAATGAAAAAAGGGAATAAAGGGTGGCATTTTTCCAATGGCAAAAAGGAAAACCTTGCTGAGACTCGAGTGGTGACAGGGAGGAAATACCAGCCTGATCATCACATCTGGGGGCTGCTCTAAGTTAAACACCATTCAAAAGCAAAAACCCTCTGATATCAGCAGTGTTAAATCACATCTTCAGATTATCAGAGTTTAAAATAAAAATGATTATTCACTGTGGTTAACACTCAGAATGATACCAGCACCAGTCACTGTGGTTTGCACAAGTCTGGGTGGCAAACTTCTCACCTAGGAAAGCCATAGCAGACTGGCCATCCTTGTACCCAAAACAAGCCCCAAACAATTTTTTGCTCTAACCTGAAGACGTACACCAAGACAAGCTTTGGCTGACACCCTAAGCCATGGCTTATCTCCCTGTGCTGCTCGAGACACACAGTCTTCTACAGCCCTATGAACACACCTCAGCACAGGGTGGCTGTCCCAGGTCAGACACTGACACCTCACAGTCTGTACCCCAAGGCAGTGAGGGATGAGTGTTTTTTGGTGACAGGATTGGTGCCCAGTGCACCTTAAGGCTCTACTCTTCCTTCACACCACCTACGTGCACACTCAAGAGAAAGAGGGTCCTCCTTCACCCAAAAAAACCAGCAACAACCTTCAGTTACGAGCCTCATTCCTTCTGCATTTGGTCTCCAAGCCAGCAGCAGTATTTTTAGACAGATGATGAATAGGTGTCTTGGAGCATTATGCAGTCAAATATAACATAAATGTTTGTGGGTTGCAAATATGCAGATAAAGAAGTTAGGAAAAATACTCAAAGGTCAAAACACAGTATCATGGGATCTCTTCACAGCAAAAGCTCTCCCTAATGTTCTGCCTTTTGCTATTCAGTCTACTTACTTTTTCCCATCTGAAAGGGGAAGAAATGAAAGAGAAGAACTAGAAATCTAGGAGAAACCCAAAAACTTTCTGAAAGAAACCCAAACAATTCTATTCCCCTTCTCTTTTAGGTTTGGTCTCGAATTACAGGAAACTTCAAGGAAAAAAATTAGGAAAAAAAAAGTCCTGTGAAATATTTCCTCTAAGACAAAACAGTGAAATACTGTCAGGCTACTGTTTAAAATCCTATTATTTTTGCTGTGCTTCAGTTCTTCCCAATGTTCTCAATATAATAAGCATTTCAAATGAAATTAATTATTTTAAAACACACTGTAGTAGGCAATTACAACTGCTGAATACCAAATGCCAATATAACATGGACCAGATTTATTGTTGTTCCTTAACTTTCTGCCATGTTGATTATATTTTAATGAATAAGGTTTCACATTAATTTTTTAAGCCTTTGCCTTGGAATCATGCATTACTGCTGTAATTCTGGTGTAGAATTAGGTGTCTATTTACATTCTCCTCCTAAGTCCTGGAGATGAAACCTACTGTAATTTTTTTTTTCCCTAAATCAGCAACATCACCTTTTCTTCCTATTATCTGGAGAGCACCCCTCACCTGGCCACTGTCAGTCAGGCATTGTCCCAGTGAGGACCAGTGCCTGCTGACCCTGGAGATGACAGTAGAAGCACCAAGCAAGCAGGACTGGGCAGGACCAGAGCAGCATCCACAGGTCCAGTTGAACCTGTCTGGCCAAGAGGGCTCCTCAACAGCAGCAACACAGACAGTGCCGCCCTGCCCCTCTGGTCACATCTGCCATCCCACCTTTCCCCAATTTTCTCCTGCCTTCTATCACACCCAGGGAGACCCAGCTTATCCAAATGGTCTTTTCTAATACACTGACAATACATGAAAAAACAAAGGGTGCAGACACATGAGGGCCATCATGGGTAGGGCAAGGTGAAGGTACCACATGATACAAGGCTTTTCCTCTTGAGAATCTCTTCTTCCCCTAGGACAAAGAAGATGTGAGCTGAAACACAGGTGCTGGGCAGAACACAGGACTCATTTGCAAGCTGCTGTCTTCCAGGGGATGGATTTGATTCCCTGGTCTCAAAGCCTCCAGCAGCTCAGCAGCAGGTCACACTGCTCCATGCAAGGATGCTGAGTAGAACTGAGAGCAGGGGAAGCCTTTGCTCTGCACACAGACACTTGTTAATTCCAGTTATTCTGCATTCTTACAATACTTTAATTATTCATGTCAATAAACTATAGAAAATCTCATTCAATTAGAATTGCTTTTTTGAACTTTTTTTTCCCCCTGAGATAAAATTAAATTGCTTTATTGCAAGATCGGTCTTTGCCCTTGTTTTTGTGCTCTTTTGAAGAGAACAGAAATTAAATCCTGACTCCTGGGATATTGCAAGCTGATGGGACAGTGCAGACACATATCTCGGGACTGCTCACTCTGCTGGTCCACAGGCCAAGCTTTTGCCCTCACCCTCCACTTCCGGTTGCTATCTCCTCCTCCTCCTGATCCTCCTCTCAAGTGCTAACCTCTTAATTCCCTCCTATCCAAAGGGTCTCCCTCATCACCTTTATTCACTCCCATAAAAGCAGGTGCTTCTCCCTATTTAATCCTTCTCTCATATTTCACTTTGTCCATAGCAGTGTTTGCCATATCCTCTTCTCCAGTGTCCATCCCCCTCACACTACCAGGGCAACAATAAATCCTCCTTTGCCTTCTGCCCTCATGCCTTTATGATCCCCAGGTGTTCCCCCCACCTTCTCCCCACTGCTCTGCATTTCTGCCCCATGCTGCGGTTCCCCACCCACCCTCCATGGCAGAGGTTTTGCTGTAACCTCTGGCTCACAGCCACTTCTGATGCCAGAGACAGACGCACAAGCACTGAACAAAGAGCAAACCTACTTGTATCCCGTCACTGCTCTGTTTTCCTCCCATTTCATGATTTTTCCTCCAAACTCAGAGGGTTTTGCCCACCACCATGCTGCAACTCCCTCCAACAGCTCGGTTTTGAACTCTGCACTGGCACTGCTCCACAGCACAGATTTCTACTCAACTGAGCACTGTCAAGCTTTGCCAGTTACTGCTTCTCCCACTGCTGCTTCCCTGACATGCATCTGCTTGCAGTGGCCAGGGAGGATCCCTTGAGTTGGCCACAGGGCTTTTTGGAGGGCTACCAGCCTGCTGGAAGTGCCAACCTCTCCGACAGCTGCATTCAACTCCCACAGATGCACTCTGTTCTTCCAACTGGCCACCCTGAAGAGTGTTTTGCCTGTGTTTGCAGTCAACAGATGTACAGAAAGCAAACCTTACCAACCAAGCATTTCCATCTAAGGTAGGACATTCAAAGGTGATAGAGTTCAAACTGTAAAATGGGATGGGGTGCTCTAAGGAGTATGGCTGTTTGGGTTGGCTGCAAAGGTCCAAGAAAAATCCAGAATAAAAACCCCACTCACCCTGAAATACCCACAAATTGCTTATTTATTTAACCCCAACCATATGAACTGTAAGAAAGAGACCTGTATCATGCATAATTTAGTTGGCACACAGACAGTACTGTTGTGTGTTTCATGTGCATGAAATAAATGAGCATAAATTACTTCATTTGAATAACACCGAACACCTGATTCCAGAGATGGAGCAACGCTTCACACTAAGGCTCTTGGCTTCTTGACGCTGCACCAGAGCAAATTAAAATTAGCAAGCTGAAAACAGAAATTCATTTTGTGCCTTGTAGACAAACATCCACAGTGCATCCACGTGGCTCACGAACAGGAGGAAACTGAATCATGATGGTATGATGGAGCTACAGAGGGGACTCCCATTGCTACAGGAAGTGCCAAAAAATTAACAGGAGATCCCTATACATGTTTTTTATTATGCTGGTAACACACAATTCAGTAATAAGAACAGCAGTAGGCTGGGTAGCCTATATCTTCGTGGATTTGAGTATTTTTAATTTCTCCCAAAATTTTGTAACAGACTTCAGGAAAAGAATACTTGACAGTATTTCTCACAAACCTCAGAAAAAACCCTACTTTTTTTTTGTCTGAATGATTCTGTTTTCCCACACATGGCTTCCTGTATCAAACTAGACCACAAACATGTGATTGGAATGCTTCTCTCTTAAGAAAAAAGAAGTTTAAATACAGCAATTCTGGTAACTTTATCTCCACGTCATATAAGGACGCATACGGCCTTTGCCTCCTACTATTTATTTGTGCCAAAAGCCAAGTTTCCAGATTTTGACAATTATCACAGATTCCCGTATTTCTCAAAAAGTGCTGTGATTAATAGCAAATAATTTATCTTTCAGGAGTAAATTCCTCTGGTGCAGGTTCGAATTGTAGGGCTGGAGAAGGAAAGGCAGGTAAAGGATCTTCTCTAACAGAGGTGGAAGTAGCTCTGCCTTAAACGTATGACAGTATTTCCTTTACTTATTGCAGCCTTCAGCTTTCTCCTGCCCATCACATAACAGGCATCCCACTGAAATGAGACAGGACACCAATACAATAGACACAAGTCTGGCCAGGCTGAGAGATGCTCTCAAAGACAACACAGGGAAAACGGTATAAAGCATCTTTCACCTTTAAAACTGAGAGCACAGTATGCAAACGAGCCATAGGCATTGCTACAAGTCTGCACAGCACCTCTTTACTCCCACAGCTTCAGCTTCTGAACTAACAGTGGAGCATGAACACAGCTGGACCTGCCCAAAGTCTCCAACATTATACAGCCCCGTCATCTCTCCTCAGCAGAACCAGGCAATGCACTTAGCTTTGCTTTACTTTGAGGAAAGAAATCCAAACATTCTCGACAGTCTTGTACTTACTGAGTTCAGAGATGCTCCCCACGCGTGTGGCAAGTAGAGACTGCTCAATGGTCCTCAGCTCCGACTGGCTGAACATCTGCACCTCCCCGGGCTTGTTTGACCTTTGCTGATCCTTGTGAAGGTTCAAACTGTCCGGCAGGCAGAGAACACCTACAGTGGATAAAAAGAAAGGAGAAGTCCAACGTAATTTCAGCCAGTACAATAACTTTGCTGCCACCACCACAACGTTTTGGGGACATTCCAAGACACAGCCTGCATGTGCAGAGCTAAAGACAACCAATATCTGTCACACAATGTCACAGATGACTCATGAAGAAGTGACCCTTGTTAGCCCTTCTGAATATGTTCAAGCTGATTACGATGTCACCTCAAGATAATTCTTACAGAAAAACCTAGGAGGATTGCTCAAGGAGAAGTTCAAGAGGGTTCCAAAGAAGCCTCCAAGAAACTACTCCAAACCTATTCAAAATTATTAGAAAATGGTATCTAATGGTATCTCAGAATTCCTAAAGATTGGCAGATATATGAGACAGATAACACATTTACAGGTTTTTCCTGCAAGGGGATTTCACTGTCAATTGCTAAAAGAAGGGACAGCATCAAGATGCTGTAAGTGTCACTGATGGCTGATTGAATTTCTTTTGTAAATACAGCTCCCAGCAATTGAACTGCTTGGGCTTCAAAAGCCCATTATGCAGAAGCCCTTAGAGCAGTGAATTTTTATGGAGCAGGGAAAAAATAAAGCTACTGACATAAAATGATTTACATACGCATTCATTCAGGCACAAAAGTCACTTTCTGCCATGACATGTAAACCCTCAGGAATAGATGGAGGGCATCTATTTATTCACCAAAATCATTGTCATGCTAAAAATCAGAACTTATTTACAAGAGCAAACACTGCATTACCATCCTTGGGCAACAGCTGCATTGGTCCAGCTTGCAGAGCAAGCTCTCCCTTCTCATTGTCTCTGTACAGTCTGCTATGGCTATGCTTTTCACAGCATCACCTTCCCAATCCCTCAGGGACATACAGGTGGAGACCCACTGAAGGCAGTGGAATTGTACTTCTTTATGATAACTAAATGTCATCTTCTCTCCAAATATTACCTTTGAAAAGAAGCCAGAGTAGGAAATGTAATTTTCCATTTGCTTTTATTACTCCTTCCTTTAAATACAAAGTGTAGGTTCTGCCCTTATAGGCCAAGCAGACTTTGCAAAATACATTATGGAAGAGGTACATAGTTGGTATTTTTCATCAAGGGAACAACTTGCTTAGTTTCCCAGCTCAGTAAATACATGACATCTAACTCTACTGACCAATAATTCTGTCAGTAGATTGACAGAACTGTCAACTGCTCTGGAGCACAGCAAGACCAGGAATGCACCTGAAAAGAGATGCTTCTCAGGCATCTTGTTAGCTTCACCAAACTGCCTTGGATTACCCTCCTCACATCCATCTCCTTCCCTGCAACCAATTCAGTCTACAAGTTCTCTCTGTAGCACAGACCTAAAAACATCCATCCTGGGAGGACAGAGGTGACACAGGTTCAAGGAGCCCATTCCAAAGAAAAAAGCAGGGGTATACACTGGGAAAACCAAGACCAAAGGTCTTGTCCACCATGGCCATGAGACAGCAACCTAAACTAGGATCATCCTCTGCACACAGCAGCAGCACCAGAACAAAATCCCCAACAGCCTGTTCAAATCTTGGAGATAAAGGAGCAGGAACAGATGTAATTCCCAGCCCTGGCTCTGGTCCCAGGCTTGTAACAACCCCATAAATGTGCAGAAGGTCATGAGAGAGTAATACAATTCATAAGGAAGTGCCCTGGAGAGAAAGAGCAGGACACCTGACACAGCACCAGGGAGGGAAAAATTTAAAGCCAAGAGGTAAGGAATGAAAAGCGACAACAGCTTATCAAACAAGCTCTTCAAATTTCCCTGCCATCGCTCAGTGGCTGAGTCTCATAAACACTTGGTGCACTGATCAACATTTATATTCCGTGGATGTACAGAGCTTAGGAAGTACAACATCTGCATTTAAAAAGCATGCTTATCCGCATATTTTTGTAAGTATTCCCAGTTTTTTTAGATTCTTCTTTATAATTTGAATGGATAGAAATTGAGACAAAATTGGAAGAGTCTTCCCTGCAGAAAACAGATGTAAAAATGATCAAATATTCTAAGATATTTCTAAAAACAAGAAATAGAGCATAAACAGCTTTATGGCATCTTTAAAAAACTAATTGGATAATTTTTCTGCAAAAACAAACCCTAAGTGTGGAGAAAAAAGATACTGTTTTAAGGTAACTTTACAAATAAAATTCAAATGGTTTAAAATTATAATTATGTACAGAAGATATTTCTCCAAGTGATTTATGCAGTGGGATATAAAAATTTTATTCTCTACTTTGCTTATGTTCTGTTCCCACAGCCAGGCCTTTTCCTTACAAACAGCCCTGATGATTAATTACTCTGGTCTTTAGTGAGGGGAGCATATTCTTAGGCTCTTGGAGAGAAAAGCATCAATGAAATGCAAAATGAACCATTGTTAGAAAACTTAACAAATTATAGGATGTGTCATGCCAAAGGGTTACACTTGGGTTGGAGATTAGCAAAGACATACAATAGCCAAACATCTGATTCTTATATCAGCTTCAAAACTGTAATTGACCAAAGCGAGTGACCAGTGGGGTGATGGAAGATTTGTTTGTAACTCATAATTATGCTGGATCAAATCTGGTTTTCACAACTATGGAAGAAAGGAATTTTATGGCTTGGGCAGGCAACTCAGCCAATCTTCTAGCTTCAACTGTTTCCCCCAAAAATATTAAAGTGAATAAAATGTTTTTAGAAGAAAAACCCACTCTCTTTTTATCAGCATTTGATGTAACGCTCAAATTTTCTGATGAAAGGCTACAGCAGGAAAGAAGAGAACACGCCAAAATAAAAGGGAGGAGGAAAAGATAAACACTTTGTGATTATAAATATCTCTTTTATACATAGAAACATCTAAAAAGCCACCATCACCTTTCACTGGTTTGGCTACAGTTCAATGTCCTTATTCTAATTCTCTGCCAGTTGGTACTATTCACTTTCTTTTTCAGCCTTATTGTGTTGAACTTGAGAAGCAGGTGAGGACCTCGAGTTTCCAACAGCCTGAAAAAAGGGACTTTTTTCCCATTCCTTTTCTGGCTGTCACTACCAATTTTATCTGTCATTCCACACTGAAGATTGCTGTGCAGTATCTTCAGAAATGAACAGTGGCACCTTGTCTTTTCTCTCCACTGGCACTGCTCAATGTCCTTCCTTTCTGCATGGTTACTCAACCCTGTGCACTTCTTTGCCCATTATTTTATCCCTCTTCTTCCCTGCGATTCACTGGAGTGGAAATGAAGCGGTCAGCTGTTGTCTGACGGATCCCAGGCCACACTCCCTTGGTGCATCCCTGTCTGCTCTGTGCCACCCAGCAATGTGCAGCAGCCACACACCAGCTGCTTTGAACTGCATTTGGATTTTGTCACCTCTTTTGGTGCTTCCCCTTGGCTCTGTACCCTCCTCGGGGCATGAATCTGCCTAGGACTTGATTGCATAGACACATCCAGAACAGGGCCATATCCAACATTGCTCTATTCACTCTGCCCTTGGACTCAGAGTACCCTGCAAGCTATAGGTAAAAGACTGAAGAGAAATGCATACATTTTAAAATCAGCAGGATGCCAAAAAAAAAAATCACAGTGATAAGCTCCTAATGCTCTCCCTCCCAAATCTCTAGAGAAAAAGTAACATCATAGAGAAAATCTGATGCACAATTAATACATTTCACATCTTCCTGCCTTCTGGGCTCAGCTAAAGCACAAGCCAGAGCTCAGTCCCTAAGGACTTAAAAATCCCAAACCAAAGAAGTATTGCATAAAATGACAAAGCAAAGGTGCACAAACTTATAAAAGGAACAGCTATTTTAACTCTTCATGCAAACTCATCTGGAGACTGGGGTACCTGTTAACTTCCAGTTTCCCCGTGCACATTCTCACATCTTGGGCTTAGCTGATGCACCACCCTGCACTGCAAAGCAGATTTTGGCACAAAACGGCATACTTTCCTGCACACTTCTTTCAGAGCTTGCCACAGAGCTGGCCAACACTGTCCCTGCAGCACGACTAGTGTGTGTGCAACACACAAATAATCCCAAACTCAGCGCCCAGGAGCAGTCCCAGCACAGCTCCTCAGTGCCTCCCCAGCAAAACAGCCTGAAAGGCCTCAGAGTCAAGAGCTGCTCCAATACAAGACACAGCAGCCACTGTCTGACCTCTTACAGCTTTTCAGGGCAGGAGAAATTTGGGGTTTGTAGCCCAAATTTCACCTAAATACAGAGGAGTCATTTAATTTTTTTTTTTTTAAATCTAAGCTTTCTCTACTGCTTCTTAGTTTATACAGATAGCTGCACTTATAAACCAGCTCTTGCCAAACACTTGATTCCTGAAGTGGTGTCACCTATGGGGGCCCATACTCATAAATCATGCCTATACCTCAACTACTGCTGAATTTAGACTTATATATATATATATATATATATATATAATGATAGAAAAAGGCAAGTAAGAAGTCTGCACTGCCTGTATTCATGCATCTGTAATACCCATCCACATTTCAAATTTTTGGCCTCCTCCCTCTCCTTTAGTATTCCAATCCCATGCTCTAAACAAAATAAAGCAAATAAAACTTCCAATGACATTAAATTAACAAAAATTCCCACTGAACAACGTGGTTCAAATTGACCCATGGCTGAGGAATCTACCAGAAGTCTAACACCAATGTGTTTGCTTTCACTAAAAATATAAGTGCTGTAAACACCATAAAATACGTTTTTCACATCTCACCATTCATTCCTTTGGAAAGAATGCCAGACTTCTTTATATCATTTTAGAATCTGAATGTAAGCATGAATGCTTTGCTGCTCTCTTGTAATTTTTTTTAAGTGCTCCTACTTTCAAGAAAAAATAAATCATATAATCTTTGACCTCCCTCTTTATCTATCTAATACATCTAAAGCAAACGTATATATCTGGAAAAGAGTTTATACTCCCACTGCAAGGAATAGCTGGATTCTACTATGAGTTTATAGAATTTAAGTGTGCAGGATAGATATAAGGCAAATTGCTGCATAAAATGAGCCCAAAAATGGTGGTTAACCCTGAGCTGTCCCCAGTATGTGGTGTTGCATATTACATTGCTCAAGTAAATGCCAACCTCACCCAGGAGGACTACCTTTAGGAGTAGGAAATCCCCTCAGCCATCACAATTTGTATATTTTATTACATGGGAACACAGGACTGGAAAGTCTTTGAGTCCAGTCTCCTGCTCTCATAAATAACCACATGAAGTTCAAGAGCTCACAAAATATCCAGTAAAAAAAACAATCAAACCTTTTCTTCCACAAGCTCATGTACTAAAATACTTTCCAGCACAAGAGAGCATTCTTGAGATCTACAATATAAAGGTTTATGGGAAAAAATAAAAGGGTCAAAAGTACTGCCAGCTGCCTTTGCAACAGCAAAACACTTGACTAGGTGCAAACCCCTCATGGTTGGTATTCCAACATGCAGAAAAACTCCCCTGACCCCACACTCTGCAGTCATGGCAACCGTGAGTGCATGAGAAGGACACCATCCATATTTTGAGGGACGATATGGGATCAGCAGTACCCTGACGCCAGTGTGCAGGAATTGGTGAATGTGAAGTGACACGAACTGCTACAGTGGAAGTTCACACCTGGAAAGAAACCCTAAGGTCTCCACTGTTTTAAAAAATCTGTGCCATCATTCCCAGGCTCAGCCTGTCCACCTGATGGGCAAGGCAGATGGAAAGCATTCTCCTTACAGAAATGAGACCATGGGGAAAACTTTAAAGCTAATCGTATCAGCCACTGCTTTCAGCTAACGGACAACCTGGAAACCATTCAAGGCAAGAAGAGCAAAGTGTCTTCTTTCCACACATTCCAACCCGGTTAAATAACAGGGAGTGGCTCTGCATAGAGAAAATGCAAAGCACTTGAGAAAGCTAGGTGGTGAGATCAAGTTTCCAGAATTGGAGTCTTACAGTAGGCAGAGCAGCCCAAACGAAGAAGGGTGGAGCAGGCACAGGAATCAGGAGACTAAAGGGTCACTGCCTTTGTGTGTCTTTAATATCCAGTACCCAAAGACATGAAAAGGCATTACAAAGCTCTTTACTTCACCTCAAGACACTGGCATTATGCAGGTAAGGTAATATTCGTGTCTAATACATAGGGAAAGTGAAAGTAAAGCACAGGAAAGTTAGTAACTGATCCAAGGTGAAATAAGGAGTGTCAGAGAAAACCAGGAAAAGACCATAAGGCCTCTAGTTACATTTTAACCACAGGAGATTACCCTTTTTTTCCTGGAAAAAAAGAAGAGCAAATGAATGATGCCTAAAAATTACAGAACTGAGAGCCTAACTAAATCATCCAAAGCAGAGACCACCTCTGTGAGTTACCAGAGCAGATGCTACAGGAAGACAACATAATAGGATTATATTACAAAATGTGACCGTGACATCTTTTCTTGTAACAAAGTTTCTTAGTACAAACACATTCTACTTAACTGGGACGTCCTCCTTATTAAAATCCTTCTAAAGGCAATAGTTTTTGCTTAATGATAATGAGTGGCAATCACTGCTGCTTAAAATGGCATACAACTAACAACAATTCAACTGAATTAGGATATATTCTGCTAGCACCAAGCAGTTAAGTGGTGCACAACCAAGTGGAACACAGGATGAATTTGAACGCAGGATATCACAAAACAAAGAAGAATCAGAAAATTAAATCCCCCTAAACATAGAAACTGAGCTCCCAAACCACCAACTACAGCTTTACATTTATTTTTTATTAGGATATAGAGAAAAGAAAACCTTAAGTCTTGCCAAAATGAATTGCTAAACTTCAAAATCCTCAAAACCACCACAAAAACAACTACAAAAGCAGTGAACATGGAGCAAGTCAGTCCACAAGAGAAGAAATGGAGATCCATCTCCTCATGCTCATCCCCAAAGTCTCTCCCCCGGTTTTCTAATATGGTCTTTACGGTACTGCTGAAGATGCTGCTTTCTGGCGTGCATCCATGGGCTGGACAGCCAACATGCGCTGACAGCCCGGTGAGGGGCAGCTGATGCCACAGCTGTATCCCTGTCCTGTGCCCCAGTGAGGACACTGATGTGCACCCTATGCCTTCACCTCCCTGTGGTATTCACCACTGCTCTCTCCCTGTCGGTCACAAAGGGGCATTTCATCAACTTCACAACAGGAAAATTGCACGACAGCACACTGCTCAGCCACACTGTTCCACTGTCACAGTGACCACAGAAGTTTCAATGAAGGTTGTGATTTTTTTGGCAGGGAGATGTTAGAGCTGACATAGTGCATTAATTTCATGTAGAGCACCCATCAGCTTGAGATTACCCTGACCTGAGCTGTGCTGCCCTGGAACTTGCGATATGTGGGAAAAAGGTTTTGTCTCACTCTTTGATAGGAGGCATCCAGATACAAAACAAAAAGAAAAAAAAAAGAATTAAAAATGCCAGTACCATCTTCCTTCTCCGCTACATGCAAATAAATATAACACATGTAGCCTTCAGTGTGGCAACCCAACAAGAAGCTGAGAGGTCATGGGGAATCTGATGGAAGAAAAGACCACAATGAGTATGTTGGCAGTACCAGTAAGTGAGAAAGTTCAGGGAAGTTTACGGATTTGATGGCACCCAGTCAAACCATGCGAGTGCCTCTTGCAGCAAGATGTAAGACACATATTCAGGGAAGAAAGGATGTGCACTGGTAGAAATAGGATTCTCAGCATGCACAGGAGTAGTAATTCATGCAAAAATGGGTTTGGCTAAAAACAAGCACAAGTTCCTCTTAGACTGAGAGTTCAAAGAAGGTCTAAGCCTTTGAGTCACCAAAAATGACTAAGAATGCGTTAATGGGTTTTATTTTACAGAAAAAGACCTGTCAGCTGATAACAGCAGAACAAGAACAAGGACAAGAATTCAGTGATTCATAGGTTGTAATGCACTTTCCCAGAGGCTATAATTCCCTTCATTCATTACGGTCAGCCCCCTGAAATGCCCAGCCCAGACTGAAGCCCTTCAGAACCGTGACATGGGCACAGCTCAAGAGTCCCACAGTGCTGATACAGCACCTCTCCTGACCCAACCCAGTCTCCTCCAGCGCTTGACACAAGGTGCCAGTAGCTCTATCGTGTATGAGCAGTAAGCTTCTTGTAACAATGCTGGTTTGGGCTTCTTGAGAAGACAAACTATGTATCAAATGGCAAATGAGTAACCCCACGCAAGTACGTCATCTTCATTTTTCTGAGACCTACAATCCAAACAGGCTTGTGTTCCAGGTACTGCAGCTACAGAAAAGCAGCACAAAATGTCTGATCCAGAAGATCGTATTTTCTGTTGCTTTCTCTGTGTGCCACCATCCTTTTGGCACAGGCACCCTGTGTCAGATGCCTTCAAGGGTCAAGCACATCATTTCAAAAACACCCATGTGCTTCCATTTCTGACTAGTTGCACTAATACTCCACAATACACTTGGCAAGAATATTTTGAAAACCCTCAAAAACACCTCCTCCATTTGCTTCAATATTTGCAAAGATTAGTATGCTTTTTGCAGGAGAAGGAGCTGTTGGCCAAAAATTCCTCCCATCACTTCAGAACACCATCAGCTTATACAAAATTCCATGAATAATACACAGCAGAGCAGACACGCGGTGCTGAGACTGAGCATGGGGCATTCCCATTGTAGGTACCAACTGCACCCTTCCCATTTCCCAGATGGAAGCAGCTGGAAAAAGGATTGAGGGGAGTGTGACAAAGCACCTCTAGTCTATGAAGCAATCATCTGCACTTGGGAGCCAGTTATGTATGCAAAAGCTGATGAAAATCTGATAGGTACAACAGGAATAGGATGGTTTGCAATTCAAGCTGGTGAAAACACCTGACCATACAAGGGTGGGGTGACTGGTTGGTGGGAGAATGACACCCCTTCCTGCAGAGCTAGGTGCTTGCTCTTTGCTTTTTAAGTCACCTTCCACAAATGCCAAAACCTTGCACTCTGGCCCAGGCAATGCAACTGTAATATCACAAAGCTGCTAAAATCATCACCATCCTCCAATCTGAACAACTAAACCATCAGCCCCAAAGGTTTCTGGGAGTGCACTAGGTATGTGTTTTAATTAAATAAATATAAAAAAAAATAAAAAGAAATAAAATTAGTTAGGTCTGCAGTCGGTAAGGCATCAAACCCAAAAACACATGACATATACAGGCTGCAAGGAAACCCCTGAGCCTATGAATACATGTGAACAAAACCACACTGCTGCTGCATGTTGCCATGCCTCAGCAAGAAAATGCAGGCAGCTTTGGCAGAACTCTCACTGACTTAGGGTCAGGATGTTAGCCCCGCCAAGGAATAAGTTTTGCGTAAACTGGCGTGTGTGGAGCCCACAGAAAAGGGTAATTAGGATTTCCTTTCAACTCCTTGCACAGAAGACTATCAGATTAGCCACCCCACCCTCACCATGAAAGCCCATGCTTAATGAAAGTAAATAATGATAAGATGGTTTAGAAATACAAGCTGCTATTTACTGGCTTTAGGGCAGTATCCCATCACTCCAAGAATTTACTCTGCTCCCTCCCACCCTGCTAAGGATGCACTAAGCAAACGGATTATCATAGCAGGATAAAAACCACCTACCCACAAAGTTTACAGCACAGAATTATGGCAATCTCTGGAACTGCCTACAAGCCCTCAGCAGGACATGCCCCACAGTCTCTCTGTGGTCTGGCACATCACTTGGGGTATCCCCAGCAGGTGAGATGCCCCCACCTGTAAACACCTGAGCTCAGGGACTGATAGTCCTGACCAGCATGGGACCAAGGTACCCATCCTCCCTCAGTAAAGGAGAAATATTTGGTTTGTGTTTCAATGGGGTTTTGCCACATATTTAAAGCCAA
The DNA here is from genome assembly GCA_034509425.1 of Eopsaltria australis. Taxonomy (NCBI): domain Eukaryota; kingdom Metazoa; phylum Chordata; class Aves; order Passeriformes; family Petroicidae; genus Eopsaltria; species Eopsaltria australis. The sequence goes on from JAVTVJ010001589.1 coordinate 111,990, forward strand.
ACACTCACCTAAAACTTTCAGACTGGAAACCCTGGATGCCAGCCAGATGAGAGTCCTTTCTAAAAGTAACATTTACATTCTTCCAAAATTCCACTTGGCTTACTGAATAGAAATTGCCTGTTAATAGCACATATTTCACCATTCAGACCTTTGATATATAGACACCTACAACAATAAATCAGTTCTGACCAGTAAAGGTTAACCTATATACATATATATATGGCAAAATCATTACAGACAATGAAAAAAATTTACAAGAAGAGAAGTTAGACTATGCTGCTAGAACACATTTATGATAGCTTGCCCTACAGATTGCCTGGCTGAACCTATTTCGAATAGTTCAGGTTTTATAGAGCTGATAGACACATTCTTCCCTATCCAGCTATAATACAAACTAACTGTGTTCATGTGCATGAGCTCATTACATGGCTACCAGTTTATCTGAAAAAGACTTAAGTTTATTTTACGGACATCTAATAGCTCTTTTTAATCCATGCAGAGTACATTCTGGATTTTACATGAAGATTCACAGTTTTATCCCTAAAATAGCTCATACATTTTTTAAAAATTATGCCCATTATTACTTTTCCCAGAGATAAATGGCTGCACATTTATTCTCAGAGTGGTTAAAGGTCAAACATAGTTTTCATTTATGCATAATCTGAATATTTGAACCTTGCATTATTAATTTTCTCCTCTGCTTCACCTAGGAACTCAGAGATCAACACAGACCAACAAACACCAAAAACCCTGTAGTGCAAGAATATGACCACTCCTATGTCAGAGTCATCTCCAGAGCACTGAACAGACAGTAGTTAATGACTAAACACACTCATTATTTTATCTTTGTGGTTCAGTGTGGTTTCCAGCATGACTTTGACATGACCGCATCTTATCCATCCTCTGCTTTGAATATATGCAACTCCCTGTGGGCACACATCTTCCCACTGCTGCCTTTGCAGAGACTGAGACAAATCCTCAGCAGTGCCTTGCCTGCCCTGTGGAGCTGCTTCACCTTCAACCACAGCTCCACCAAATACTCAAGCACCAAAACCAGGCTGAGGAACAAACCACAGAGCAGTTCTGCCCCCACAGCCTTGGTTTTAGAAACAGCTGAGACAACTCCGCTGAAACTAAAAAGAAAAAACCAAAACAAAAAACACCCCACACCACACACAAAAAAAGCCCACCACTAAAAAAAGGGAAAAAGAAGTATTTTAAAATAATTTTGGGGGAACTAACTGCCCTAGAAAAAGCTAAATACTGCTGGACCATATCAGAAGCACCTGAAATCAGGGATGTATAATAATACAGCAGGTAGCTGTAACTGCCTCACCAGCTACATCATATCTGCTGGTTTTATTTAGCCTTTTCACTTTTAAGCACACTGAAAGAAACCAAATGGTGTTTGGAAACTTCCAGGCAGGGCTTCAGTGGGTCAGAATTACATAACTGATTGGTTGACTTAAGCAGCACTATATACAACGAAGGGCACAGGAACCAAATATAAATCTTCAAAATTGATCCAAGTCAAAAGCTTAGATAGGAAAGACCCCAGAATAATAAACCAGTAACAATAAACTCCATTTCTTTCACTCAGGTACAGTCCCCAAACAGATGTGTGTTTGTGGCATCATGTGGTTACAGCTCCTAAACTAACTACAGTTGTACCTATTCCAACCATATTCTCTATGGAGAAGCACAACAAAATGCTCCCTGGTTTAAATTTCTTAATACTAACAATTATATGAAGCACAGGGAATTACAAGAGAATTATGAAGTTCATTTTATTAGGAAAAGACATGGATTCAATAAGAGCTACTGCTTTGCAGCATAAAAGCACACCATGAAATTTAATTGTAATGCACAACACTACAAGACCTACAAGCGAGTTTTCATTGCCTCAGCTGAACGTCAGAAGGAAAAGGAACAAAAATAGACTAAATTTCCAGTTTAAAAATAAAATAAAATTTGTAATTAATTATTTTAATTCTATTCTAGTGAAAAGGCAGAACTCTGCAATTTAAATCATTTGCAGATTTGTGGTCTCCAGCCATGTGAGGACAATACACTGCCATTGACCCTAGCCACAGGAACTGCTACACAAGGCCATGAATGATCTATGAGCTTCATAAAGAGATTTAAATAGAGTTCATATATATATACACACACATACAATGTGAAATTAAAGCAGGCATTTGTATCCACCAGACTTCCCAGAGAGTACCCACTGCCGAAAAATTGTCACTTTCTTTGGGTTCATTTGCCCAGGAGTAATTCTTGCTGCTAAGAGGTGGAATAGGAGTTACCCTTGGCTGTGCAGAGAGATGCTTGGAGGGCCACCTCCACATACACCCCTCTTGGTGGGTCTTTGTTGAAGCCAACTGACAACATGCAAACAATGAGCTACCGTGCCTTGTCCCCTGTTCATCTATGCTTCCATTCCAGCTCAGAATTTAACAGGCAATAGGATCTGACTCTTCTCCTCAAAGCATTTTGAGAGAAGGCTAAGCCACAGTACAGTGCTAAGGATGCTGCCACGCAGGCATCTGACAGCCTCTGAACATAGTGCCCAGAGCACCAACCCATCAGCAAGAAAATACTGTATTAAGTAAATCAACACAATTACTCTTACTGCTGTGGTCTTTTAAACAAAGTTTTAATGCACTCAGAGAAAAATTTACTAACTAGTCTACACACAGGCAAAGCTAAACTATTCATTTGAAATGGGAAACATAATTTTCTTTTGCACCACTCGAGATATAAGATACACAGATGCAATATGTGAAAGATATGTCGCACATGGGTCATCTTCTCTGATGTGAGGTTTGCATAATGACGAAAGACAGTTCTTTTGTACAAATTCTTCATGTTAATCATGTCTCTAAGTGACTAACAATGGATTTAGTGGACATTCAAAATGGTTTGTTGTGTAAGAAAGCTGCTTCTAACCCTGGCAGACATGGAAGCAATCTCCCTCCTACTCACTTCCATTGGTGGAAGGATATGGTACTTTACTGGAATTATTCCAAAATATGCAGGCCACCATGAACACGGCTGTTGTGGGCAAAGCCTTCAGTATGAGTACTGAAAGATTGCATTTAATACAGAGGGATTTTGACAAAAATGGTGAGCATCCTTTCTTTTTCCACATGGAAATTGTTCTTGATATTTCCATAGCACAGGTGAAACTTTTTCACTTCATATATCTAATGTTCCTTCCTTGGACAGCTTCATCTTTGCTCAGCACTCAGGTGATATGCTTTGTCCACTAAGCTTAGCTATGGAATTTGACACATTTCCATTTGGTTTCTGAAATCAATTGTGTGTACACAACACCCGTACTTACTTGGGACCATGGCTCTGTCCCTACTCTGCTTAAGCAGCCACTACTTGAAACTTTGAATTCAAACTTTATGGCAAACAGGTAAAAACCTTCAAGTAAAGTGATTTAAAGCAATGAGTGTAACAAGCAATGACAATGCAACAGTTTGAAAGCCTTCAAGACCAGTTGTCAAAATTACAAACATTGGGAATACAGGTTTTACCCTACACTGAACTCCATAAAGATAAAAAATTCTACCAGTTCACATTTAAGGATCCCCAAGTAACCTCAACTTTGCCCTGATCACAATGGGAATAACTGGAAATTTTGAGCCAAGTTTTTATTCTTCAGAGAGAGTTGGAAAGAGGAACTGTCCTTCAGGTTTGGCTACGAATTGATTGTAAAGCTGCCACCTGGAAATTCCACCACTGGAGGTTCTTAAGCTAAAAATTGTTTCAGAAGGGATCTGACTCATAAAGGGCAAGCTCAGTAGCATGGCTTTCCCCAGCACACTCTGAGATAGGGAAACAAGATGCAGATGTAGACACCAACTGCCCCAAACTCATTTCTCAGGATCCACAGCCATGATCTTCACAATCTGAACTGTTCATACAACAAAAAATACATTCTGGGGTTGGCACATCATGACAAGGGGTGAAGTAGATATGACTGCTATGGACAGTGCTTGAAAATCTCAGAAGAAAATGAGTAAAATACGTTTGTGATGACTTCAGAATCATGGGAAATAGGCAGGATGAAGCAATGGCTTTCATGTGCCGTAACGGTATGATTAAAATGTCCTTAGGCACATAACTCAAGAGTCAGCATAGACCAATATGATGTAGAAAAGAGAGATAAGGAGCTCGTGAACTGTGGTTTACTGATAGGACATACAAGAGTAATGCAAGCAGCAGTAGAGAAGGAAAACAGTAAAACCATAAATGATGGGAAATAATGCTTACACTAAGCCACTCTGCATGCTTTCAGGGAATGAACCGACAGTTGAGTGTGTGGTAACATTCATGTGATCTACCATCCTCTCACCTTTCTTGAGTTAACAGCAGCTTACTGGGGTGTGTGGCAGCAACATATAAGGACAGCTCTGTTGAAACAAACATCAGTTTGCACTTCATTTTAACTGTGCAGCAAGCCTTAATTTAGGTGCTTCAAAAGCAGATTGATCAAGAAATCACTCTGAAGCAAACAAGGAGAGAGCAAGCAAGGTAATACTACCACAGAGACAGATAACACATCCTGAGGATAGCTACAACATGCAGATCTTCTTTGGATGAAGGCAACATTCAGGACAATAAGGACATTCGTTTAGGACAACGTCTTATCCAAGGACCAGAAATACATTAATAGAGATATACAGCATCCAGCTCTGGGGTCCTCAGCAGAGGATAGACCTGTAGAAATAGGTCCAGAGGAGGTCACAAAGATGACAAGAGGGCTGGAGCACTTCTCGTAAGAAAACAGACAGAGAGCTGGGGTTGTATAGCCTGCAGAAGAGAAAGGTCTGGTGAGACAAGGAGAGTTGATTTAGGTTAGATATAAGGATAAATTTTGTTTATAATGAGGAAGGTAAAACACTGGCACAGGTTTCCCACAGAGATGGTGGATGTCCTATCCCTGGAAACAATCAGGATCCAGGGATAGGATGAGGCTCTGAGGATTCTGATCGAGTTGAAGATGTCTCTGCTCATTACAGGGGGTGTGACTAGATGACCTTTAAAGGTCCCTTCCAGCCAAAACTATTCTAGGATTCTATGAGCCTAGAGTGGTGGAAACACACTTTTGTCGACTCAGCAGGATAATGGCAGTCCATCTACTGATCATGATGCCTTCAGACCCTGCCAAGCCCCAATTTGTGCAGCCCATCATCTCAGCCACACAAACCCCTGCAAGCACCTAAACCACCACACTTCCCCCAGAACTAAGAGCCCCACAGTGTCCCACCTTGCAGTCCAGGTGCAAGTCACTTGACAACTAAATAACAACTAAATTGTTTGGCTAATACCCTGTTTTGATACTGAATGCAGATTCACATGGACACAGTGGAAAAGCTGCTGCTAAGCTGGGCAGACCCCGAAGTTTTGGGTCTGAAAGGTGACTCCCATATGCTTGCAAGCTGCCTGCTGTGCTGGAACTCAGCTGGTGACAAACACCAGTGAACGGGCTGCCTGTGGAAATCCTGTAACAGCGACGGCTCCCCACCGGTGCAGCTGTGCCTGTGCCAACACCTACTCTTTATTCAATTCCCTCCATCAGTTATTTTTGGCTGCTGACCAAATCTCCACAGGCCATAGCCTACAGCTGGGAGTCTGTGAGGGTGGCCAAGGAACAATGTGGAGGCTGATGACACAGCCACACCACTTCCAGCCCAAGAGCAGGGAAACCAGCACTGCCCCGAGCTGGGCTGGCTCCTCATGCCTGCAGAAGGGCCCTGCGGCCCCCCCAGCCTGCTCCAACAGCCTGCTCTGTCCCCCAAGGGACATACGTGACATCCGTAGGTGCCATGTGGTTTGCGGTGGTGGCTGCAGGCAGGCACGGAAATGAGCTCGGTTTTCAGCTCGTGCAGCTGCACGTGCGGGTGAGCATCCTCTGGCTTAGGGGAGCCACCAGCACAAAGCAGCCCTCAAGTTTGCAAAGCACGTTGATGGGTTTACTTTAGCACCACAAACTGAACACTACTGCAAATGACTCTCATAAAATGAGATACATTGCTGTAATAAAGGAAACAATATTTACCAAGACACTTAGAACTCTTATTTTCAATATATATCTTCAAAGCAATTAACTAATATTAGAGTATTCATTTTCCTCAGGCCTCCATGACTCCAGTGAGTATGGTTAGACATCTCAATTAAGGTGTACTACTTCAAATCTGTTGCCTTGGAAAGGAGCAGAGGTATCAGTATCTGCAACAAAACCAGAGCTCAGAGATCTTAATCCACAAGCCCAACCCTCCGTGACCTCCAAGAACACCAAGGCACACTCCTGTTTAACTTTGTGTAAAACTAGGGATGCCACAGAAGCATGTTTCAGTGACACTTAGAAAGCACCCTCAGAAGCACTATGCCACATAAGCAGCTCCCTCAGTAGGTTTTATCAACAAACCAATTCTCAAAAGAAACTCTGAAAATGGAAAACAGGAGCTTCATGGTGGCTGATTTAAACATGGGCAGATGACTTGGCCTCAGTAGCAGAAGGGCACACACTCTGCTCCTTGGGGGCATTTCAAAGATAGTTGGCTAGCCAGAGGTGAAAATGAAGTGCTCTTAAAATAAAATGCTCCCCTTACCCAGCACTGTGACTTTAATAAATCCAGATGTCTAATATTTCAATTCTTGAAACTGCGCCTTGTAAAAAAAACTAAATTCAAAAGAAAAATGCAAGGATGAAAGCACACTCAGTGTTCATTAAAGAGCTCACCACACTGTACAGCCTACCCAGGACAGTCAAAGGAAAGGGGGAAAAACCCCAAAACCAAACTACAGACATTTCAAATCATACAGAGCAAATATTCAAGGGCAGTGAAATGTTATGAAGTAGCTTAGTTAAACTGTTTAACAGTCTCAAAGACACTTTAAAACATTTCATTACTGGGAAAACCAAATGTCAAAAAGCCCCAAAATTGGCCTAAAAATAAATATTTTTTTAATGAATAAAACCAGAGTTCTTTCATTGTCTGCTTTATTTCCACAGACTTCAGTACACACTCTGCTCTAGTCATGTTGTCAAACTTATCTTTTCAAACAAGGAAAACAGAAATTACATTCTCCGGCATGTCAGAGCAGAAGTTCACAAGAAAACCCAGGAATCCAAGAGCTGGAGCCTTAGGAAAACCATCAAATAGGCAGAGAACTTTACTGACCACATCACACATGGTTCTTAACTGGATCCTCACTGATGTCTCAGCCATTCAGTCTGAGATTTTTAGTAGCACCTTTCATAGATTTACAGGCAATAAATCTATCAAAGCGTTCTGTTTTTCATCTTTTTCGGGGGGTGGGGGAGTGGAAGATAAGAATGCCAAAGAAAAGCTTGTGCTGTCTGCTAGGGAAAAAGAAGACAATGAAAATAATTCATTGCTATGGAAGGGAATCTGTATTGACAGAATTTATAAAAATACGGAGTAATACACATATAATTCATGCAAAAGTCCCAAAACAAGAGATCATTTTTTCCAAGTTGTTTCATGACCTTATCATTATTTCTTAAATCACTCCAACACTTCCAGCTTTAGCGGTATGAAAGCATAAGAGACCCCTGCAGGTTTGGGGACAGAGGCAGAAGCTGGGGGCCAAGTGCCAGAGCAGGGTCCCACCGCCCCTCACTGCTGGAGCTGACTGGTGGGACCAGAGAGCCCAAGTGCTTGACAAAACCCCTAGCTATGTCATGCTTTGAGTGCAAACATGCCACAGAGGACTTAATAGAAATTAATAATCGTGTAAAACTTGGTGATTTTAAATATAATAAAATTTGTATATTTTGGCTTGGATGTCACAGCATTTCCTTGCATTCAGCTCTTCCTAGAAATGTAAATGCATCACCTTTTCATTCGTAAGAGAAGTTTAATAAAAACGTCAAGAGACAGTGATGAATGACTTTAACATGAGAATGGTTTCAGCAGAATCTTCTAAACCAGATAAAGCCCACAGGAAACAGCCTTCAGATGAGGCAAAACAAATACTGATTTTATCATCAGCACAATAAAGATTAGCAATGGTGGGAGGTTTTTATTTGTCAACTCACCTGCTTGTTGGCTTTTTTAAATCCTACCATAAAAATAATGTATCAGTTCAAGTTCTCCATCACTATACTGAAAAATGACAAGTAACAGCAACAGCGTAACCAGGATGACCACTGAGCAAAACACTTGGGGAAATCTGGTCCCTTGTTGTTTTTATGGGTATAACTACATCTCATCAGCAGCTTGCTAATCACTCATTTCCAAAATTCCAAGGGGACAAAGCAGATGCCAAGGGAGCCATCCAGAAGGTGTGCAACCTATCCAAACAAGAGGCAGAACACACTTATTTCTGCAAAGCCTTTGTTTAACCACCTCAGCTGAAAACATATGCAAAAGACAAGTATTTACAAGTAATTTAACCTAAAATTCATTGCTGGAAACAACATTTGGCAGCCATACCCAGCCTCAGCAAAGGGTACTCACAAAAGGCTGGCAAGATTTAATGCAGTTTGCTGGTAATTTTTTTCAGAAATGCCTTTCTCTGTCATTTTATGTAAACTTTGCATCAAGTTCTGTGAACTTTTATTTAGTGAACTCAAAGAACTGATTTTAACAAAAAACATGAAAGAAAAATACCCATGAAAATCTGAGAGGAAGGGAGTGAACATTCTGACCTGAAAGCTCATGTGTTGACCAGATTTGTACTGTAAGGCTAATCACTGAGGAAAGCACCAAATGGCAAAATTCACTCATCATAAACTTCAGAGATTTCGAGAAAGCACTTGACAGACTCCATCACTATTCACTCTGGAACATCTTGAAGTGTTAGGCTTGCCAACAAAAATAATTACATCATCAAGCCTTTATACCAAGCTGCAGCTTGAAAACTTGGAGATTTAAGTACAGGGTTTAACACAAAGGCTGGTGTCAGATCAGCAAGAAATCACTCACTTCTGTAACTGGGTACTGCAATTCACTGTATTAGGAAAACAAACACAAATGTAACAATATAAGGTTTAACAACAGCCCTGTTAAAAATCTGGACATTGCTGCTGTCCCCAAGTCCTCCAAGTGCACCCCACCCAACACGCAAGACTGATAAAGGCCAACAGCTGGCTCCAGCACTGAAGGATGGTGAAGTTAACAGATTGCTGCAGAGGAAGATGTGTAAGTAGAGCACAACTTCCACCTTAGAAGGAATCCAGTTTATACAGTAATTGTGTGTGATTCAGAGTCAACTGGGATAATTTCACCAACTGAGAAGAGAGTATTTCTGTTTAGCATCTTAAATGGGATTCACTAATTAAAAAAAATTATCTACACCTCCAACTCTTGAAGACTACAAGTCTTCAATTCAAAATGTTATTCGTGCCTTGATATACAGACAAGAAAGCTGTAAATCGGTGACTGGTACAGACAGACCAATGCTGTTAGAAGCAAATGTATCAGAAAAACCTGGGTATAGCATAAAATGAATTGATAAAGAGAAACAAGTATTTACTCCAAAGGCTGTCTCTTATCTGTGGGGTTACCCAGAAAAGAGGGTGAAAACATTTAGCAAGTGCAGTGGGGATTAAGCAGAAGGAGGTGGGGGGAACCTGGAAAAAGTGGAAATTACACTAGAAGTTCTACAAGCACGGGTGGCTTTTTGAAGCAGTTCCTCCTAATCTTCAGCTACACAAGCAGATAAGAAGCTGCATCATTAGATCCTTGCTGCAGCTATACAGAAATATCAAAAAGCTGCAATTTTGCTCATGTAATGGAATCTACCCTTGGGGCTTTTTGTTGGTCAGGCTTTGCCAGCTGACAGCCACACCAGCAGGACTTGGAAACAACAGCACAGCTCTAGCCTGCCCTATCCAGCAACCAGTGGTGGCCACTGCACCATCACACGTGTGAAAATATAACCCTTGGAAACAGTACTCATAATGAACTGCCCACAATCACGTAAGTGGGGGAATGGCAATAAATCTGTCCTCCCATGTAACTGATCTTCACTCAAAGAAAAAGGTTTTATAGAGCTGCAGAAGAGATGAGGCACTTACCAAGTAAAAATGAGATGTGATGTGAAGGGATTCCTTCTTTTCTGTTCATACAATGTTTATGTTTCTATAAATACTTTACACACATATCCTATCTGTCTTTATTGTAATGTTGTAAGATGTAAAGGCTTATTTTTAAAGAGGACTGATTTTTTTAAGCAATGTACATCCCCTTAAATGGCAAAAGCAGTCTATACCTTATAATATACTGCATCTACTAAGAATCCACTAGTGTTTAAGTGACCAATGTGAGCATAACCCGGACTAAAATTAAACTTCACAGCCCAGTATTACATGGCTGACAAAAATTGTACATATTTTAAGATGTGCACTAAATACAAACCAAAGAATCCTAAAACCTTGGAAAAAGCCACCCACATGAAGGAAAATTATTGTACTCATCAATATATAGGTAACAGAATAAAGAAACAAATCAGTCCTTCTGTGTTGCTAATCACAAAAGTTACAGCAAATTTCACGCATAGCTAAATCAGAAAACGTAACTTTTACAAACAGCCTACTTACTGTATGCCCAAACCACTCCAAAGGAAAATTAAAGTCTCAAAGTCGTGTATTTCAGAATTAAGAATTGCCAGATTAAATTTATTACTGCAATTATCATTTTGTTCTCATGTACATGCATACTGCCACACATGGTTTTATTCCACCGCCAGGTTTTGGTTTTGTTGTTTTGGGGGCTTTTCCACAAAACTGAGAAGAGACCTGCAAAAACTACTGTAAAGCTGGAAGAAAAGCAGAAATAACAGATTACAGTGATTAGTCCCTCATTCTAGAGAAAAACAATAACAAAGAAAGAAAAAGTAATCAAAACACCCGCTGTGTTTCTTTGTCCTCCTGTCACCGAGATAGATGGCTTCACATTGATGTGTTTGCAATGTACACTTAGCCACCTTTTCTCTGGCTGAACAGCTACAGAGTGGTACCTTCTCCTGGGAAAAAAAATAGAAAAACATAACAGATTTTCCATCTGTAACAGGTAATATTCCAGGCAATCCGGAAACACAGGACAAATCTGCTTTTGTGAAATACTGCTTTGCAATGCTGGAGTTTTTGTTCACCTTATTTTTTTTCCTGTTTGACTGTGGGATAGTAAAACACACAATAAAACCCAAAAAAGGAAGCGTCAGAAACTACATCTTGCACTTTATTTGCTCAGCTTTAAAATGGTATCCCCTCATTAGAGAACCATCTCATTAAATAGCCCATCTGGGTCATCGTGCGGGTTCTCTGCTCTAACAGGCAGCACAAAACCCTAGAGAATTCAGGGACTGTTGATGTCCAAGAGCTTTTTCTTTGCTGCACTGAGCAAAGATTTGTCTGCTGTCTCTAAGGACCCTGACGCTAAGAGGTTGGGAGCCTTCAGTTTGTTCTCTCCATCATTAAATCGCCAAGGGGAAGCACTGTCTTTCACTATCATCATGATTAGCCCTTCCTGGCAACTATGAATCCAGTTCCCTGTATCACCTCTCATAGCTCTACTGCTAAAATCCTCCGAAGGAGCTTGCTGGCTCTTTCTAATTCCAGGTAAAAATGTTTGTATTGCTAAGTTATTTAAGAGGACCTTTACACAGCACATAGAACACATGTTTCAAGGGCAAGGTTCGCCAACAGAATGGGATGATGAGCATTACAGCAGTGTAGCAGTCCTTTTTTTAACACCTGAAGAACCACTGTGTCCATACATCCCAAATATCATGTTTATTTGAGGTTAGAAGCGGGGGCGACTGAATCTAGACTGACATTTGTGTCCTCCATGACAATTCTTCAGTCATTTAATGATCCTCTCTGACCTTCCCACATGATCACTTGCATGAACTTTACCTTGCTAAAACAGCTACTGAATAAATTGAGAAAATCTGAGAAGGTGCAGTACAAGAAAACAAAATGTCCTAATGGCATTTCTCTCCCTGAATGCCACTAACACAGAAAAGAAGCACCTCACTTGTAGTTCCAAAGGCAACAGACATTGAAGTGCCCTTCTGATCACCTTCCACGTATTTCCATGTGTATTTTCAAGCTCAGGAACTCTCAGCTAATATTGACAACACACCAAGTGAACATTTAAGACTTCATAACCTTCAGAAAGTAAATGCTTCCAGATCAAAGGGAGGTTTCAAGACTGCTTACACCACAATAGATATCTAGGCATGTATTTAGAGCATGCACGTAGTAAAGAAACAGCCCTAAATGTCAGAAAAACTGTTGGTAGAAGTCCTGAAATAAAGAGGAGATCCTAGAGTTCACAGTTTCCCTATGGAACAGCAGCTGGATGCTGCCATAATGCTCGCACACGTGCTTCAGGACATCAAAAAAGCAAAACCTGACACTAACAGCTTTGAAAGTAGGAACAAAACAACACCTTGCTTAAGTAGACAAGGAAGCACAACTTAAAAGCTCCATCTTGAGATTCAAAGCATCTTAATAAAGCAGCACACACACATAAAAGCAAAATGTTTAAAACCTTAGAAAACACCCCTTTGAAAACTCTTTATTTTGCTTTCTAAACCATGTACTTTGACCCTCATGTCTTATGCTACCTTACATTCTTTTGCTGTTTTCTATTTCATTCAGGGAGAACAAAAGGAACACAAGTGGCCCATACCTGGAGACAACTACCCACATGGATGGTCTTTTTGCACCTCACCAGTGTGCAAGAGTGAATATCCCAGATGATCTCCATCCCTCCCTCCGAGAACATGTCCTCTCCTGGCTCCAGCTGTGTCCTCAAAAACCCAACCAGCATTTCTCCATCTGCTCATGGTGGCTTCTGGATGGGGATGGACACAGAGTCTCCCATCCATGCAAACAGCCAGGCTCTGGAACCATCATGGGCTGGGGAGCAGGCAGACCAGCCGGGCCATCCACAGCTCTGCAGGAGGTTGTAATTTTTGGGAAGGTGCTATGAAAGTACCAGAGCAGCTGGAACAGGACTTCTGTCCATGGCTTGGTCCTCTTAGGAGGTAACCACCATGCATTCACCGTGTGACCACCTGCATGCAGGGGTCCAGGGTCATCTTCTCCTGATTGGACCTGGCACAAGCCCAGGGGAACAGCTGGACCATGGTACCTGTGCTTCATGAGCTATCCAGAACGCAAAATGTTGCAAGTCAGGCCAAATCCCCCAAGCTGAGTGGTGTTTTTCTCAGCACCATTCATTAGCTGCAGCCTTCACCCATTAAGTTGGTAATGTGCAAAGGTAAAACACTGCTGAGCACTCACATTAGCAGGAAGTCTTAATGAGAGTAAATGCTGGGAGCATGCCTCAAGAAAACCAATTTCCTAGCTTAATTTGGACAAGGTGAACCTGACAAGAAGATATTGCAGCTATACTTTGTCGTACATACAAGCTTAGGGCAGGTGGAGGCTGCTGGCTTCAAACTTGGGGCTGCTACTTTTACAAGAAGTCTGCTCCAGGAGATCTCACTCATTTTCCAGCATTTTAGGTTTATTCATCCCTCAAAAGGAGGTCAGGGAAAGGCAAGATACACGACAAAACACAGTCCCACACCTGACACACTCCTATGGTTGGTAAGCATCAGGGGCATCTTCCTAGCACACAGCTTACAGAAATGGGCTTTTCCTAACGCTTATTAAATTTCAATCAACTAGAGAAAAATTTTACAGTTCAACCTCTCTTTTTTCCTCTTATACACCAAACCAAAATAGTTTATCTGACAACAGACATAATTTGCCTTTACATCTGCACTTAGCCATGGGAATTCTACTGGCACAGGAATCTCAGCTGGAGGTAATACAAAGCTTAAGGATTTTTAGCAGAAAAATGCAGGTGATGCAAGACTAAGTAATAGTGGTGCAGGCTTTTGAGGAATATGGTCCTGAATTCCTAAACACTACCTGTCACACATACTTCCATCACCCATTGTTTCTTCTTCATGTACAGAAAAGTAACTTGAATTATCAGGAAACCTGTTTTCCATGCAAACGCAAGGCAGATTCACTCATTCAACAAAGAATGGCTTTCAGAGTATTCTGACTATCAAGAGACATGGACTCTGTTCTCAACTTGAATAAACCCTAAACTTCCAAAATTAACCTCAGGAGGAGCACAGTCTTCCACCCTGAAAACACATGAATATGTATATCTTTGCTTAATTGAACTGTTATTCATACATATAGATGTTTGCAGAGCTGGGGCCTCTACCTCTTTGTATTCAAGTTGCTTAACAAGTAAAATGCAAATGAGGTAATGTGCTGCAAATGCAAATCATGTATTATTGATAAAAAGTTACCATTCAGCACCAGGATATAAAGCGAAAATACTGAGGCCTATACCAAAAGAAAGGAGTTAGAAAATTAGAGAATTTTAAAAATCTTTTACATTTTCTATTTATTTCCACCTCTTTAACATTTTTCTCTTTGTTATCCCTCAAAATGGAGCACCTTGCTTTGTCTGCCAACTTCAGACTGCAGACAGATGCTGAGACACTATTCTGCCTATCAAGATGTGCTTTTCTCTACATAATATTTAAAAATTCCCACAGAAGGTACTGAAACGTGGTGATGGCAAAGAGGTGAGACAGGCAGGAGAGACTGCTGTTTCAAAAGCTCTGTTGTGTTCAGCCACATATTTTTCTCATTTGTTTAGTCTGAAATTCCTCCTTCAGCAACTCTGGGTATGTTACTTTTTCAGAAGGCATCGGGAACATCTGGACTCCATATGGCTCACACCTACTCTTTGCCAAATGAAGACATATTCTGTTTTCTAAAACCTTTATTTCTCCCACCATTGCCACCAACCGGGTTCCAAGTATCTCCACAACAGACTACAATGTAACCACAGAATCACTCCGCTTGTTGACACAAATTCCACGGAACTGCATTAACTGTGTCTGGGTTTGCCAGCATGTTTTACCTTGCCTTCTTCACTTTTTTTCATGACTATGATAATACAAAGGAACACATATTGAGAAGGCAGTTCAGCAGTTTTGCCACCTGCACTCAAAAAAGCCACCCCAGCAAGATAAAGGAGGGAGACAGCTCATCCTGATGGCCCTTGCACAAAAAATTGCACTTCTAGATAAATGTTTTCTTTGGTCTTCTCTCTTCCAGTTCTTCATGGAGCTACCTTGAGTTTTCTTTCAAGAGGTTAATGATTTTCTGAAACGCAAATACTGGGGAGCATGGCATAACCTTGTAAAATGACTTCTGCCTTCCTTGGCTAAAAAAACAAGAAATACAGCACTGCTTTGCTAGACATTTCTGCGTTGCAGCACAGGCCTCTCTTAATAGCCAGTGCTGCTGGGACTGCAGCTACTGCAGTTGGGGCTGAATTCAGGTTTCTGCCAAGCAAACCCACTGATCTAGAGGTTTGGACCACCCTGAACCTTGACACAAGGTTGTTTTGCTGTTCCTTGTTCTCCAGGAGGGTTGCAGAGGTACAGAAACACTCTGCTGATTATTTGGATGCTGTTCCAAATGCAAATACGATTTGGAATATTGTCTCCATTCTAGAATAATCAGGTATCTCTATCTTTTTCCTGCTATACACCAAGTTGCTTCAGAGGTGTTAATCTCAGCAAAAATAATTGGCAATCTGTACTTTTTCCTGCTGTCCCCAGATTTGATTCAGAGGTGTTAATCTCAGCAAGGAGTCCACTCAGGCCCTTTATACTGAAAGAAATGCCAAGCCCTGAATCCCAACAACTACAATGCATTTGTCAATATTAGAGATGTCATGCTTTCCCCTGAGCAATTACATTTTGCTTTGTCATTAACAAATGTCACCTCACTATTCAGGCATCAGCCTGAAATGGGAAAGACTGGGGTCCACTTCTACCAGCTTCTCAAGGGGCCCTGGAGAAGGCAACTGTGAGAATACCCAAACTCCCATCTTCTCCCACTCCATACCTTCCCACAAGATACTGGGCTTGCAAGGAAAGGAGACAATCTTTCTGAATGCAAGAAATGTGCCTACCATAATGCAACCAGTAGCAGCAGAACCTTATGGATAATACAATAAAGTGATAGCCACACTACCCCAAGGCCCAGCTGGTATACAGGCTATTTTCAGTATTATTGGTGACACATTGGAAGGTTGCCCAGAGGAAATGTGGATGTCCCATCCCTGAATGTGTTCAAGGCCAAGCTGGATGGGGCAACCTGGTCCAGTGGAAGGTGTCCCTGTCCATGGCAGGTGTGTTGGAACTAGATGATCTTTAAGGTCCCCTCCAACCCAAACCATTCCATTATTCCCCAGTTACCGGTCAAAACCACAGCTATTTAACCCAGCATCCCAAACACGTGGGGTTTAAATAAAACTCACCTGTGCTTCGGGTGTGAATTTGCTAAGGCAAATGTTAATCATCACAAATATCTGTCACTAAAGACATAACTAAATTCTGCCGTAATCTTGGCATGAATTGACTGATGTACAGAAGATTGCACCTCCCTCTTCTTCCTGGCCAAGCATCCTCAGTGCTATTAACCTCCTTACTGATTAAGATAACAGTGCTTCAAGAGGTGTTTGCAGACAAGACTATATATTTATAGCAAGTTGTCTACACAGACGTGTAGCTGTTCCACTGCATGGCACAAGCGCTCGCATGTCCCCAGGCGTTGCACAGCCCTTCACGTGATCAGCAAGGGCAGTGCAGCCTTCGGAGTGTCACAGAGAGGTCACCCTGGAGGTGAACCAGGAGGGCAATGCATGCTGTCACTGTCACATCAACACTCCTACATGTCACCAGAGTAAAAGTTTGGGATGATTTCAGCAGTTTTTTTCTTCCCACACCAGATATGGGACTCATGCTGCATAGCCAGGTGCACAGGCAAGTGAGGCTGTGCTGCCTCTCCACTGCAGATGACTCCTCTTCCTCTGGTCCCATCCAAAGAGCAGCCCAACAGGCTCCTGCAGGGCTGCCCACAGCATTAAACTTTTACAGAACGTAGCCCTTGTTCCAAATGTCTGCTGACCCTTTGTCATGTACACTGCTTGCCAGGTGCTGCACAAGAAACTGCTTCACCTTCACTGCTTTTGGCACTCACAATCTCCTCACCTCTGCTCCTGGGGTTCAGACCCTATAGGTGCTGAGTAAAATCAGGCTGTCATGCAGGGATATGCTTAAGGTGCCTCCTTTGGACCCCCTGTTGCTGTTTGCACCATGTGAGTTTGAAGTCTCTGCCAGGCCAATGTTGCAGCTCTGACACCCGATGCACCTCTTTATGACCAGCCCTGCACGCACAGGTGATGTGCACTTCCCTGTCACTCACAGGCACACACACATCCCCATCCCTCCAAAGCACAAAGCAAACACAGAGCTGTCTGTACATAAACATCCCCAAGAGGAGCACCACATGTGGCAGATGCTACTGCATTGCTTAATGCATCATTGAAAGCCTTTTGGGGACTGTATTGCTGTGATGAGTAATTTGGCTAGAATATTGTCCAGAGAGACAATACTACGTGGATTAAGGCACTCTGAAGGTCACTAGGCTGGGTTAAAAGCAAGAAAACTCTGCTAAAACCAGAGCTTATCATCAGCATTTTCGTCAGCAATGAAAATGAGAGCAGAAATAGGCTCTGTAATGCAGAAACATCTTCTTTCACTGCTGGGCCTCCCTGTGTATAGCCTGTGTATAAAGCATGCTGCAGATCTGTTGGAAAGCAGAGGCTGGTAGAACACTGCCTGTTTGCATCTACACTCAACCCCAGCTTCATCTCTCTGCCACTTGGGCTGGGTACAAATTGAAACCCAAGGAGAAGAGCAGCCACAAACCACATCTCCACCACAAGCACCTTCTCCTGCCCCACAGCACTGCAAATGCCACATCTGTAAATGAGATGAGACAATCTTAACTTGTCTTTATCCAAAGGAATCTCAGATCAACAAGGATCGCCACTGCTCAAGTGTCACTTTGATTTACACAGCTGTAAACACTGGTCACATATGAACCCAGGCAGAAAGGCAAGTTCATGAATTATGAAAAAATACACTGTGCCAAAACACATCAATCATCATCAGTCATGGACAAGCAAAGTGCCATCAATTCGTAATGCTGACATTTGCACAGAACTTATAAAAACAATCAATTGGATTCCATGGCTGACTGCAAAAGGAAATGTCCGGCTTATGTTACTTAACACAAGACTTCTCACTGAATGAGAAATGCTGAAAGACTTAAAAGTAAAATACTGATGGTGTTTTAGTCAAAAGTCAGATAAATGGTTTCTGACCACCAGAGAAAATAGATTGATTCACCAGCTAATTCTTTTCTTCAAAGCCTGCACTCTCCTCTCAAGGAACTGCAAAGAAAAAGCTGTAAACACATATGAATGTAACAAATGTTTTTAAATTGATACAACAAGGCAGTACAAATTACAAAAGTAGCCAGAAGTTGCAAGCTGTCATACCTAAAAGTAGCAGGATTAACAATATTTAATGATCAAATGAGTTTTGATGAAAAACTTGCTTATTGGCATGTCTTCTTTAAATTACTAATGTCAGTTACTTGGCACTATTTAGCCTCATTTGAGGACTACTGAGGGTTGCATTAAGACAGCTTGCAAAATGATCTAGCCTCATGTGTTTTGTGCTACAAACTGCACAGCTTCCAGCACTCTCTCAGGCAGGAACAAGCATTTCCTGAAAGCATGTTTTGGGCAGAGTACACTGAAAGAAGAGGAAACTTCTGTGGTTTTCTTTCTCAACCGACACACAAAAAGGACTTCCTTGTATTTGAGATGAAAAGGGAAGACACACTTTCCAGATAGCCAAGCAGCCTTTACTGTAAACACAAGGTGAATGTGGCTCTTGTTCTAGAGGCTGTAGTGTTACTGATAACAGTTTTTCTTGAAAGCTTTTTAAAAGGAGCTGCCATTTATTCACTGGAAGTTTTATGAGGCGCCTTAGATCTGTCACCACTGTACGGGCCAATGCAAAAGCAAATGCAAACCCATTCTGCAAGCAGCCACCTTGCTGAGGTGCATGGTTCCCACCACCCAGCAGAACATTCCAAAACCACTCTGACCCTCAGCAAGGTCCTGTGCTGCTGTCAGAGTAACCCAGCTGTGCAGATGTAAAGCTGTGTGAGCACACAGATGAGAGAAGAGAGCATCTGCAATATTTGCTCTTCGGCCAGCAGTCCTCTTCCACCACATACATATAAAATTGGGCACTGATTCACCCAGGCACAGAAGTATGCACTTACATTTCAGATAGTAAACACTGATTGTAGCCACAACGTAAGAATTGTTGTTGTCGTTGTCAAGGGGAGGCACAGGATTAAATGCAAGTGCTTTACTGGACTGATGTTTTGATCTCTTTTTACTTGTATCTAATCCTATGTCTGAGCCAGACCACGAGACCCTGAACACGGAGAGAAAAAACACCCTTCTGTGACATGAGGATATATCACACACAAAAACGTGTGAATGAAGGGGTAACTATTTATATAACATTGGATACAACTTCAGCTTGCACTTCAGGCTTGTGTGAGATTAAGAGCAACTCCAAAATAAATAACACCTAAACTGTCAGATATTCTCCCTTTCTCTGGGAAAAATTAAAAAGAAAGGTGGAGTGCAGAGAAGGCAAGAGATGTGCATGTGCTGGCCAGGTGGTGTTTCTGAGGTCGGGATGAGGCTCTGGGACCACTTTGTGGCAGCTTTGGGACCAGTCAGGCCCCACTCACCAATCTCCTGCCCTGGCTCTAGGCTCTGCTGGGACTCTCCCCTCAGGGGCTGCATGGCAAATGCAAGATGCCAACAGCATCTCCCAGACTTTTCTTTTCCCTGGTATGTGGGACCTGGCCATGTCAATGCCTGTGAAAACAGAAACTGTCCTTCATCACAGTGCCAACTGCCAAAAGAAAAGATCTGGGTCAGGATTTTTCATCTGAAGGGGCAGGAAAACTTTGGTTGAGTAGTCAAACCACAGATGTCCATGGCTGCTGCATGAAGGATGGGTAAAGACTCGAGTTCTGCGGGACACAGAGAGCAGCTCTTTGCTACACGCAGCTTGAGACAGCAAGTAATTAGTGCATTTCAAGGTTGATACACTGCAATTGATTTTCCTCTCACTTACCAAAGTAAACTGGGAATAATTCCATCACAATTGATGTAAACATTAGTATAAAACTGGTTTAAATCAGAAATGCACTGGGTTGAATGTGTTACTATACTGAAAAGTTGATTCCAAAAGTACAGTCATTATTCCCTTGTAACTATGTCTGCCATCAATAAAATGTCCATGATTGTCTTTGGTCATTCTAATGCCATTGCTCAAATTCTGACTGTAATAGAAAGCATTTCCAAGTCAAAATTCAAAGGCCAATAAAAATCCACAAGCTTCTTTCTCATGTGCCACAAGTTCTACTTCTGCAGAACACCCAGGCTGAAGGCATGTCCAGCACTCTGAATGATCCTCAAGCATGGACACCATCATCCTCTCCACCTTTGTGCTTCTCCCTCAACAGAAATGGAAGTGCTTCTCCTATTTTCTCTAAGGATAGCCACAGAAACTCTTAAGTGCATGAAAGAGGATTTCCTCCTGATTAAGACACAGCCTCACCAACACTGACACCCCATAAAGTAAGGGCTGATGTTCCCAAACTGTAAGAAAGTACACGTCCTATGCCACACTCAAAAAAATTGATGACTTAAATTTTATATACAAAAGGCAAATCCCCAACTAGGACCCAGTGCCTGTCTTCTGCTGTGTGATCACACAGGATGATGCCCCACACCACATTCTGATAAGCTCAGAGCTACCCTGTGGTCCTGCAGCAAGGGACGTGGAAAGGGACTGCAACAGTGACTTGTCCTGCAGGACTGACAAAGCCTGGGTTTAACAGCCAGTCCCCACCTCCAAAGCAGCAGAGGAATTTTCTAAACCATCCCAGAATAAAATGAGAATAACTTCTTCATGTACTTGGAAACAGATGGCAGATTTTCCTGACTGCTGCTGAACGGAGCCAGAGCATCTCTGCTGCATGATGCCCAAAGCAAGGGGCTGTCTGCTCTGTGCAAACATCCTGCCTCTCACAGCCTGGATTTATCCTGCTGGAAATTTACCCAGAGATGCTGCTGTCAAAAGTTTAAGCCCACAGTTACCATGAGAAAGAGATTTCTTCTCCAGAGGTTTCTAAAGCTAGCTGCTATTTTCTCCAAGCTTACAGACAATAGAGGATCATGATGCTTCTTCTTCTTGTTATGATCACTTTATCATTAATGTTTAAGTAAATATCCAATGAGTCCTGAAGAAGACAGAACACAAAGCTTGAGCTCTCTATTTGGGTCAAGTTTCTTTCAGTTCAAACTAAGTACGTAAAAGCATAACAATGCTATCAAACGCAGATCCAAAGCTTAGCAAAACATTAGATTCTCACACCAATTATTATCTCTCAGTAAGCCAACATCTGTGAGATCACTCCTGGGCCTTTTAATTTAGCATGTCTTCTAATTAAAGAAAGATTAACTGTACTTCCAGTAATTGCTCCTCCTACCTCTGCCAGGCCCAAGCTTCTGTCTTCCTCCCAAGCTCTGAGGGAGGGGAGCAATCTGAAAACACATCCACCACAGCCCCTCTGCCATCTGCAGGGCAGAGCCCAAGGCACCTGCTCCACCACAGTCGTGGTTACCCTGGAGAGCACCTTCTTCTGAGGAAGAGACTCCCTGTGGCAGAACAAAGGCTGGATAAAACCATCTCCAGATACTGGCTTTAACCCAGCTGCTTTTCACAGAGCTGGTGATAGAAAATTCACTTCCAAAGCTGGAATCAAATGTCTGAACTTAAATGGGATAAATTCTGATGAACGGATTGAAGATTGAACACGCAGTCTTCGATCACCCCACAACCATCTACTCAAGCCCAACCCCACCCTTATCCAAAGAGATATGCTATCCAACTCTGCTCACCACCCATGGTGTTTCCTGTGATTCCCTGAAGGTTTCCCCAGCACTCCCTGATCCTGCAGCTCAATTTCCACATAGATGTTTCAGGTACCATCTTCCTACTAAAAATGCAGGGGGGGTTACACACCTGTAACTTGAATCAATCAGAAAAACCTACCTAAACCCCCTCCCTCGTGCCCCCAAACCTAGCTGGCAGATGATCAGCAAGCCACATGCACACAAACACAGACCCACAGCTGTTCAAGGATAATAATGAGGTCCCCATGTGCAAAAAACAGAGCTGGGAAAGACACATCTAGATCTCATTTATCTCAAAGAGGGAAAGCACCTGGTGTTAAATGAGTTTCAGGAGTGATACCGAAAAGTCCAGCCATCCCTTGACCTTGGCACAAATCCCAGTCCTGCTAACTTCCCCCGGTAGTGGATTTTGTGTCCCCTCCCCAGCACACCATCCCTTGAAGACTATGGTAAAGCAACAGCTGGAGCCAACAGACACCAGCCAGCAGAGGGGTCTGCCGAAATTTCCACTTACAGAAACATCCTATAAAAGAGCAACCCCTTTGATACACACCTTGGGGGACAAACTTTTCAGACTTTTGAAGATTTATCTGGCTGCCAGTGCGATCTCTCATAGGTGGCGTGCACAAAGAGGGAAGTGCTGCACCTGAGGGATGAGGGTTCACTGTCCATCTATCTGCGTGCAGCACAGAGATGACAGACAGGCAGCACAGGCACCCCCATATGCAACAGCCTCAGTGCCTGCAGATGACACCCACCCTCCTGCTCCTGATGGATGATCAGGCTTTTTCCCACACTGCCAAAGAGCCAGGAACACATCTGCTGGGCTCAGTCTGCACCCGTGCAGCTTTTTTCATTCCTCCATCCTGCTCGGTTCCACTACAAGGTTGTTTCTCATTCTCTGGGAAAGTTACTTCCTCGCCAAGAAGTGCATAGAGCTGGGAAAAATCTGCAAGAGGATGTTGGGAAACCTAATTACAAATCAGGAGCTGGAGCCCGCATGCTGGGAGCAGCTGTGTGCCCAGACAGGCCTTCACGCTGAGGTGGTGTGAGTGCAGCAGCTCCAGCAGCTCACAGTCTGGGATTTTAGCAGGCTTGCTTCACCCAAACCTGATGTGCTCGAACCCACAGGACCATGTGCACGCTGGGCTCAGCCTGTGACACTGCTTGACCCCACCCCTGGCATCCCCTCACTGTGGAGACACCAGGCTTCCTTGGACCCAAGGTGTGAGCTGGTCCTCAACTACTTCCCTGTCAGCACAGGTTCCTCAGGCCCACACTAATTCCACCATCGACAAACTCCGTAGAGCTTCTGACGCACAGTTTTCTGAGACAAGTGATAATAGGCTAAAGTCGAAACATATTCAGAACTTTTTCCACATATGGCTTACTATGAAAACAGTGGCTGGACAGCCCAGATACAGTAGTTGTCCCAGAAGAAGGGATGCGAACATGTCACTCTACCACTGTGCCGTATCAAGTCCGTGATCAGTACTGATCACTAGCTCCACCAACAGCAATGGACCTTATTCCCATGAAAGCTGATCAAAATGAGTAATACACCCATTCCACTCAAGAGAATTTGATATCGGACAATTTTTTAAATTTCTCCATAAAAGAATCTTGCTCACTCTCATCTAAAATCAAAGAGCCACTTCATCAAACACTGCTTTCTCCTCTACAGATGAATTTTGCAGAAAGCGAAGGGGGTTCATGTCGGATCTGCTGCAAACTTTGAGTATGATACTGGTACTCTAACTGGTCATAGGTCTCACATTTGCAACACCATGAAACAGCACCTTTTCCTCACCACACACCACTCTCTTTCCCTTCTCATTTTATCTGAAGCTCAGATGCAGTGACTTCACTGTCACAAACCTCCTGAGCCACGCAAATGCTCAGTCACAGCAGTAATAAAGGTCGGCCGTGACTCACTCCTGCCCCGTGTGGAACAAGACTTCATTCCTGCTCTTCTTCCTTCTCCACCCCTCATTTCAAAAAGCCTCTCCATGTAGTACACGAGGCTCAGTACAGCCCTACTGCTGGCAGGGACAGCTCCGAAGCACAGACTACCTGGGCTCGCAGACGATGCTCTGTGAAGACAGGTTTCTCCATGACACTTTAAAATCCGTCTTTCTGGGTGGTTCCCTGCAAGCCCAAGTACGAGCTTTTTGATGTGGGAAAATGGGGCTGCTTCTATGCACACACCCCCTAACTAGGACATTTTAATTAAGGGCTCAAGTATGTTCCAGCTTGTTCAGTAACAGCTTGTCAAATAATCCCGTATAACATCCTCTCACATACCTATCCCGGTGCAACAGCAGGACAGGGACAAGGCGATTCTGTACCACTGCAGCTCCCCACCTGCACCTTCTCCTGCATCACCCTGCCAAAATGCAGGGGTGAGGGGGACAGAGCTGGGAGTGGGTCCTGTCCCCAAAGCTGTTTACCCCAGGGAGTATCCTGTGTTGCCACAGCCCACAGTTGAATTGAGGGGAGACCCTGGGAACCAACTCCTCTTCCTTGACCTCTGCCACAGCTCTCCTGAGCCTTCAGTCCTTCTTTGCACACGGTGATGGGCTGGGAGAGGGACATCCCAACATAAGACTCCTGCACAGAGCCACCTTGCTCCTGGCAGAAATGAGAGGCACTCAGGATGCTCCCAGGACCACCAGCAACACCACACCATTCCCGTGACCTGGGATATCCAGGTGCCTGACAGGCTTGCATTTGTAACTATCACCTCAGCACCCCACGCTGCAGGGGACCAGTGAACTTCTTCTAAAAAAAAAAAAATTAAAAAAAAATCATCCAGTCTAAGAAAAAGAATTATCAAGGAAAACAACTTCTTCTCTCTTGCTTTTTTTAAACAAACAAACAAACCAACCCCCAAAACACTGTGCAATGACAGGCTTAAGTATCACAACATTAAAGAAATCTGAGACTGTTTAAAGGGAAGGTTTTACCCTACAGGCACAGAATTTGGAAGGGTGGACAAGCCAGCTTCAATCTACACCCAAGTGTTGCTGTGAACAGAATCACCCGCACCCAGGGCATCACCTACACCAGTGCTGGCCAATACTGAAGTCAGTACCTTATATTCTGGAAAGAAGGGGAGAGTAGCAAGGGGAAAAAGAGAAAGGTTCATCTTACCTTGTGACTACTGGCACAGAGCTTGGGACCTTCTTCACACATGTGTTAGTCAGTGAATTCATATTTACAGGATAATTTTCATCTCATTCTGCTCAAAGCAGAATGACTCCTCCTCTCTATCCCTTAGCAACTCCTACTCCTCAAGACCTAAATCAACCTGTCTGAGTTTTCTTTTTTTTTCCTTTTTTAAACTTTTTGTTTTCCCTGGTCTTGGAAGTTTGAATGAAAAGACAAAAGGAAAGAGTTGACAGAAGAACTAAATATGCTAATCAACATGAAGAGCTCTCAGACATGAAGAAGTTCTGACAAGGGGACTTGTACAGACTCCAGTATAATGCTTCAAACATCCTCTATAATTGTGTATATCTCTGAGTGCTCTCAGGGGGCCCACACTCCACAAAGAACACCAAGGTGCCATTCCTGGCCATGCCTCCCATATTCCCTCATCTCCCACAGCTGGGTGTCCTGCTGCAGCACTAGGACAAAATGTTGCAACCCCAATCACTGCCTATTTCTCCACACGGCCTTTTTTTTTTTTCACCTGTTTGAACTTTCAGTCCAGGAGAATAGCACAGATTATAAAGCTTTACAGTGGAAATCTATCCCTTAATTGTGGTAATCTCCCTCTGCTCTGCCTTACTTGCTCTTACCCGTAGCCAGACCAAAACACAATCATATAAAGATTCAAAATCCTAAACTAGGACAAGAGCAAAGGCCACTACAATTGCTTCAGTGAAACTGATCTAAACACAACCTTTTATTCTGTGTTATAACATTTCTTTGTCATTCACTAGTGGCCAGGAATGATGCTGCTGCTTCCCTGAGAAACTTGTCCCAGACTGAAAATTGTGAAATTGCAAAATCCTTTCTGTTCTAAACTGCCTGAATATAGCCAAGTTTCACTGTGAGGTTCAATCCATTAGCTGATTAAAAGCTATAGATCATGCTGTCTTGGACACATTCAGGCCATTATGAATAAGCCCTGTCAAAAAAGCTTCTGGCACAACTGGTATCTTTGAAATTGCTAGGGCTCCAGTTAATAAAACTTCATGTTCAATCCTTCTTTAATCCCGCAATACCAACAGGCAAAGAAATTTATGGTATTCTTTGAAATTACACATTTAGAAGTGAGTTACAGGTACAGAAAGTTTAATTCCCAAACAACAACAAAAATAGCATCCCAAAAGAATACCCAAGCCATTCTTGCATGTCAGAGACAGTCTGCTTATGAGAAATGTAAAAAATTTTTTTAAAAAATCACTGATAAATTCCAACTTTCAGATTTACTTCCAACAAAAGAAAACTTTCAAGTTTCTCTACAGACAACTTTCTTCATATCCATCTATTCATCCCCATCATGCCTAGAAAACATCAAACACCCCTCTACCCAATGCATCTAACTATTATTGACTGCTCTTGAAAGCCATCAGCCTCCCAGAGCAGGATTTTAAATTAAAAAAAAAAACCACAATAAATAACAGAGTTAGAGAGTTTTTCAGGGCTTGCAAATCAATGCTGACTGCCAAACAGCAGTGTCTGGTTTGAAGTGTCACTATGTGTGTGGAGCTCCTTCCAACTCATCCCCACCTCATATGCAAGGACAGCCAGTCCCTGGGACTCTCATCATGCTTAAAATTCAGCTGTACCTCCAAGGATGGGGTGGGAACCTGCACTTATCTGGAAGGCCCCATCTTTCCTATGCTAGCACCAAAATCCCACTACCTGTAGCCAAATTAGGCAAGGAAATTCAGAGAATGCAACTGGGTTTTGAACAGCTCCACATCAGTTCTGTTTTGACAGGGAGACAAGAAGACGACTGCTCCTGCTCTGCCCAGGTAAATTCCCCCTCATTTCTGCCAAGTGAGAACTCATTCCTTATAAAAGCACTCTATAAATGCACCTGGACCTGCTGACTTTTTGTAAGCGTCAAGGCAAGCCCCCTATTACAGAAGATTTACAAGACTTCCTAAAGACTCAGCAAACCTTCTCACTCTTTTAAAATTCATACAATAAATAAGCCAGGATTTTTCATCTGCACATTACAAGGACACTTAAGCACTTGCCTCCTAGAACAGCAAACCTAAATCTTGTCCAATTGCTGGCTGCACATTATTTACCTAAATATTTACCCTTATATGCTTCAAATTATCTTCAAAGAGGCTGTACAGGCTCCCAGTGTGTTCAGCATTCAAGACCATGAAACAAATTGTTTATGCAAATATTTTTAGCTTAGTTTATATTTGCCAGGTAGCTGCTGTGTCCCAATCCCAAATTCATCAAGGCAAAGGAAAGACCCTGTAATTATTTATTACTTCTTCTTCATCTGCCATTCTGTATGAATGGTACCTTGTGAGTATTTGCAAGTGTTCTGTGACCTTGTGAATAATTTTATTGTAGAATGTAGAAAAGCAGCTTTTCAGAGTGACAGGGAGTCATTTATAACCTGCATAGTCTGGTAAATGATTTAAGTGCAACTCTACACACATATCAGTGTTCTTCACATGGCATTATTTTTGAATGCATGCTTATTGTTAAAACTTCCCCCACTTTCAAAAGAGAAAAAATACAGGAGGAAAACTTGGTTTTTTGTAATTACAGCTACATTTGCTTTAGAAAAAAGTACTTATCCCACAAAACACTCTGGGCTTTAGTACTCCATTTAATGAATAGCTAACAATAAGGTTATCAGATGTTGTCTGTTGTCAAAGAATTTAAATAATAGTAGTCATCCCAACTGGCATATCACAATCAAAATATCTAAATATCTGGGCTTTTTCTGATGAAACTCTGAGGATGAAGAGAAGTGCTTCTCCAGGAAGGGGACTTAGAACTACAGGATATGAACACCATTTATTTACTTTAGAAAAGGGAAGTATTTTTGGAGCAATGAGAAGGGGGATTTTAAACTCTTCACTTCCTAAAAACTTTCTAGTTGCACTACAGATTCACAGCTCAGTTGATGACAAGGAGCATTTGCAGAGACCTCACAGGTAATACCCTATAAAGTGCCGAACAGAGGTCAGAAATTACTGTGCAAATGGGCTGGGAAACAAAGCAACCATTCAAGTAAATACTACAGAGAACACGTCAGGTAACATCTGACTACCACAGACTTTCAAGGAGAATACAGAGTTTATTGGATCATGTGACGCTTTATCGTTCAGATTGTTTCCCCCTTACTTGCCCATGATTTTTATGCATGAACACTGTGATGCACTTGCTGATAAACTGCTGTCACCTCTAACTGGAAAGAAAACACAGCATTTATCTCAAAAGGAAACAAGTGATCTCAATATTCCTAAAAGCCCTGACCTGCAAAAGTAAGAGCTTGATTTCTTAGGGCAGCAAGACTGTGAAATAAGGACATAAGAAATTAATAGAATGGCAACTTGACTGATAGTACCAAGACTAGAAAAGACTTGATTTCAAGTTTTCAAGACTCATGAGCTACTTCAGTCAACCAAAAAGAACTCATACATATCTAACACACTGGTGTTACCAAAAAAAAACCCCAAAAAAACCCCAAATCTGTGCCACCTGCACTTGGAAGAGAAAGTCAGCTAACTGAAGGAAACACTTTGACGAGGTGAAGAATAATCGAAGGTCTGGACGAGCGATCAGATTTGCTCTGAGGTCAGCAAACACATCAAAGGTTGCCACAAATAGAAACAAACTGATTTGTTCTCCACAATGACAGTGTGCAGAACATGAATTCATGGACTCAAACTGCAGCAGGGAAGATCTAATTTAGGCATTAGGGATGGCTTCTTTCCAATGGTAAAGATAACCCTGGGCAGGTTTGCTGAGGGAGCCTGGGGAATTTCCCATGTTAGACTTACAAACCGAAAAGGCAAATTCTGCCCAACATGGCAAATACAATCTAGCGGATATAAGGAGGTAGACTCCTGAAATAACTCCTCAATCTATTCTTAGGAGTGCATGACAGATTCCTGGACTGAGAAATGGTAAATGCCACTATCAAGAACAGAGGAGTTCCTCCTGTTTGTGGGCAAGGACAGGAAGAAGGACAATGCTGATAGAAGGTTGGAAGGAAAACAATTTGCCTTCAAAACTCTCATTGGCTGGTACTGCTTAGGGTCAAAATGGCAAACTAATGACTCTGTTACCACATAAATGGTCAAACCATATTACACATGCACTGCTTGTTTACTGTTAAACATGGAAACGTATCACTGGTGAAAGAATACAAGCAAGGTTTTAACAAATACATCAACAACAACACATAAAACCTCATGCCTCAGGACATCAAAGTACATCAACCAGCTGCCACTCAGGGCAATGACATCCCCACTTTACACAGAGAGGTGAGGCAGAGCTTGGTTTTCCATCTCCAGTTGGGTCATGGTGATGGGAGGTACAGACCACCCAGACAAAGGGTTCAGGACTTTCCCATCCTCCCAGCACTGTTTTAACTGCCATGAGATTTTCAGCTGATATAAATTCACTGGCTTCTTAATGACTACCTGAGGTCACAGAGGATCTTACCTAAACTGAAGAATGGCAGGGACTCCAGAGGACTGAGAAGTAACTCACTGGAGGAAAACGTGGGTCTGAAATTATCTGACAGAGGTGGCTGCCAGGAGTTCAAGCAGGCTCTGGAGCTGCATCCATATCTCTGTGTCTTTGTTTTTTCCACTAAAAATGGGTGTTTAGAAGACTAGAAAGCTATCACTGATGAACATGGGAACTGAGGATATTTCTTTTTGACCACGAGATTATATGAGCAATTTTCACCTACCTCCGTCTGCCCTCTGTTTTGTATTAGAGGATATATATTTTTTAAAAAAAGAAGAAAAATAATTTGACATGTAGGTGCATTTATAAACATCACGTAACATTTCACCCAAATGTAATCTTAAAATCACAAATACACTTCCAGGTGAAAGGAAAGACAGCATAGTTACCTTTGCAGTAGCATCTGCTCCAAGCACTTGCTTGCATTGTTTGCTGTCCCCAGAGAACAAGAAAATACTGTTTCAGTGCAAACAGAGGCTTGGGAAAGGAGATAACATCCCAAATCATCATTTCTCAGGCTCTCTAAAGAGCTGGTGCAGATATGATAAACAAACTATTGAAACTCCTTGACAGTGGTCAAAAAGAAATTTATTCTTGGAGTCTCATTCCCAAGTTTATTAAACATGTTGGACTAAAAAAAGAAAAAATCACTCCCTGCATAGTAGCAACACCTAAAAGAAGACCTTCTGAAAGCCCACCAACCTAAGTAGCCAAGGACACTCAGATCAGCCATCTGAGGACATCTTCAATATATTTCAATTGCTAGATGGCTCACAGAGCTGTTCTTTTCCTATCTGTTTTAGCTGCTGGAGTTATCTGACAACATATTTATCTAAAATCTCCTCCAATCTAGTAAGATTTTATTATGTGCTGCATAGTAATGATACAGCCACAAAACATGGATTTCTCTTAGATTTCTTCTTCTCACCCAAGGGATCACTCCTGCCCACACAGTAAAAGACGTTTTCCTGTCAAACCACTGAATATAGATACGCCAATACTATCCTTCAGGGCAGGTCCCAAAGTTTCCAAGCTGCCTAAGAAGGAGCAGTTGCTCATTAGAATTTTTTTTTTCTCAGGAAAAATACTTTTTCAAGCTGAGAATTAAATTTAGTTTACCTCTTTGGGATCTCTCTGTGCCTGGTAAATTGGAAGCTTTACAGGCACAAATAGCAGCAGGGAAACAACATGGGACACACCAGATTGTACAGAACAGATTTTCTATTTCTCTCCCCTTTTCCTTCCTTCCTCACCCCAATACAGCTCTTACCACCTCCTTGGAAGGGGTAGGGTGGTAGATGATGAGAGACACATCTTGAATCTCAGAATTTCATATAATGCTCCTGAGACAAAAACATCTCAACAAAATGGCTCAGCTTAAGCATCGTTAATTATTTAGAGAAGTGCCAAAAATACTCCAGCTAAATTCAGGTCTATTATCCTCTTGCTGCTGCCTTTGCTGAGGAATTTCCAGAGCTCTTTACTCCATGTACCTGAAGTCTTAAAACTTTCCTACAAGAAAATGAATAACAAAAAAAATAACTAAGTGCCTATCTGAATACTGAAGCTCTGGACCACCTACAAAGATGCGGCACTTTGTACCCTGTGGCTTTTTGCTTCCTCCCAGTAGCGAGCATACACTGAATCCAAGAAATTTATGTATAAGTTTGTATTTCTCATCTTTCTTGCTCATCTTCTTAATGATGCCACTGTTACATGTGCTGGTTTTAGACATCCACCCAACATTAAAAAAACAAAATATGTTGACAGCTAATTTAGTTTAAGATTTCATCATCCACTCTGATGGAGCATGGATCAAATCTTTAAGTCTGACTTGTAGTACAGAACGTACTGCCATAAAGGCTTTATTTTAACTATGGCAACATTAATACTGAGCCCACTGCAACCTATTGAAAACTAAAGGATAATATACTGAAGAAAGCATCTCTGAACTACAGGATATGATACAATCATCACGGCATTTTTCTGAATGACAATTCAATTGTCTCTATTCTACAAATACACAAGCTTTGCTCAGGTCAATCAATCTGTTATCAAACATAATACAGCTATTTGGAGTACCAATTAGCAATGAAGATTAGGTAACAGTTTAATTTTTTATGTATTTACATATAATTAATTTTCATGCAAACATTGCTGGATAAAAAGATAGTCTTCATGAATGCCTCCTTTTGATTGTCTTGCAGGGCGCTGCACCTTGCTTTTCACTCATCTAACTGAGTGCTCAGACAAGCCTTCACTGATTTTGAATGCAATTATTTATGTTAAATGTTCATTTCAAGATGTCTCCTACCAAACTTATAGACCCAAAGCAGGTCAACTAAAGTACAGGCTGGAATCAGATGATACCCATTTTTCAAGGGTTTTTCTCAGTGATTTTCTTGGCTACCCTCTCAAAATTGAAAATACCACCCAATACAGACAACAAGATCCCAGATCCTAACAAAACATAACAACGCAAGGGATCTTATATTAAGAAGCTGCAAAGCTAAGAACAGGTCAATAGAGAATCATTACTTTAATGTATTAAATCAACAGCATAAGCTACTTGGACGTCTGTTTAGTATTGCGTTTGCACTGAACGTTATGAAATTGCACGTCAACTTCAACAGGGCTTCTCTGCAATGTATAACACATTAAACCACTACCAGCAAGAGACTGGCAACATGACCTATGACACATCTTACTGCTAATTCTGCAGTCTGGAGAATATTACCCATCCTCAAAAAATGTTAACTGTAGTAAGATTATGCCAGGTAGTTCAACAGTAGCTAAATTCTCAAAAAGCACAGCCTAACATCACCATTCTGTAAAGCTCGTCCCTTCGGACATCATCTATTTATACACACTTGGGGATCAACTCTAGAAAGTAAATTACCAGCTTCTGCTTGCCACAGCAGGGGGCAAAAAAAAGATGACTGAAAACATGCTCTGATTTAAAAACCTGTATTTTCCTGTCTTAGCACAGGAAACTGAAGGAGAAAAACACACAGCCATCAGCACATCCATCCTGCCTGTGTTCCCACATCCCCCAGCTGGGGCACTCCAGCTCCTGCTCCACAGGGAGCCCAGCCAGGATGACTGTTCCCTGGACCAGCCTGCGGACAGGACTTTCCTGAGATAACAGCATCATTCCTGACCAGTTCTGCCCTGTTTGGTTCTGGGCTATCAACGTCCTCTTGAGAGAAAATTCCTTTACAAGCTTCTCCAGCCAGTTTAATGCCTTTGGGACCAGTTCTTTGGCTACAGACCACAGCAGCTCCCCTTTGCACCTCAACCCTGCCACATGTGCCAGAAAAGCTGTCCCCACAGACTCTTTAATAAGAAAAAGCAATGACTCACCGAATTAAAGTACCCTTACTCCTGGTGGTTACAAATTTAGCACACAACTGCTATGTTTTTGGCTGAGCTTCAGCCTGCCCTTGATTTTCAATCAGTCTTGCAGAGAAGCATCCCAACCCGAAGGGGAAAGTATGCTTCACCCCACATCACCCTTGTGGGTGAGCAGAGGGAAAGGCAATAGGAGGAGGCTCCGCAAAACCCCTGCAGCTTGGCAGAAAGGCCAGCCAGGCTGCTGGGGGAAGGAAAGGAAAAAAATACTCCCTCGCCTCCTTCACCAGCTGGGTCCCCAGGGCTGCCTACTGCCAAGAAAATCACTGCTTTGCCCCCATAGCCTCAGCCCTGGAAGTGGCATGGGTACAACTGCCCCAAAGCCCTTCAGCCCCATGGCTCAAGGCCTTACCCTCTGGCAGGGTCTCTGGCTCCCCTGCCACAGTGCTCAGCTGCTCTTCTCCAGGCAAACAGCTCCATTTCCTCATCACACACAAATCTCCCCCGCAGTCACTTCCCTGGCAAATGTGATGAGAGCTACAAATTTTCTCACACCCTCTAAATAAAAGAGTGGGGTTTTCACATCCACAGTCACTCTCCTATATGTTTGTTTATCCAACTATTTACATTGGCAAGCGATCATCCTTCTAACCATTACAAACTAAGCACTGGTGAGACCGAACCAGCGTGCTGTCCTGCAAAGGGCCACGGCCCACTAGTCCTGCTGCAATAACTGGTTTCTTGCACATTCTCATTTCAGCTGACGTTTCTCCCCAGCAGTTTCATTATCCCAGCTGTCAGTCAGCAAGTTCGTCCCCCCTTGGGAAAAGCCTGCCTTCTTGATTGTCTCGTTTCTTTGACCCTTGGCAGGTCTGGTGCTGTTTGCATTCAGCCTCCCCCAGGTCATGCAAACCAAGGGGGGAGCAGTGAGGTGGGGGGAACCCTACAAAAGGTGCAGGGTTTCTATACTAACAAGTCCCACACTAATGCATGATGTCTGATGGGTGTGGGCAGCGCTGCTGCAGGCCAGGCTTTGGGCAGAAGCAAGTGCAGGGGGCTGAGAGGCATCTGTGCTCCTCACTAATGGTCTTCCAGCACCTCCAAGGTAACTCATTAATGACTGGCAGGATGCAGTAATGAATTTGGGACTAAGAAATCCACACACGCCCGACAAGGCAGGCTATTGAGCCTGCACTTCGAAGGGAAACCTCAGAAATCAGACATTTGCTGGCTTAAAAGTACTGACCATTGGCTCTACACGTGCCTGAATTTCCTTCACTACGTGGCAGAAACCACCACTGATACAGCTGTTGGAAGCCTATGAGGAACTGAATGTGTGCTGGGTTTTAAATAACACCCAGTCTGTGCTATTTGTTAAATTACCAGGGTGCTTTTTCACAGACCCATTTTGCCTGTTTTGCTCTTTGTTTCAGCAGTGCTCTAATCAATTGAGAAATCAAGAAAGTTAACTCTGGGATCGAGGAATTACTCAGGCAAATGGAAAACTGGAAAATGACCTGAAAATCAACCAGAAAAAGGACTTGAAATTCTCCTTTAATCACTCTTTTGATACTATGATGATAAGAGGCTTATTTGTACCCTGGAAGGTTGAATTTTCTCATCCCTTCCGAGAAGCAAAGCATTAGCAGCAACACAAAGAGTCTAAAACCCAGGTATGAAATGTTACCAGGAAAACATAGCACAGTTATGCACAGATAAGCAAAAAGAAAATACCAGTGATAACAGGTGTGTTTGGCAGGGCACTGTTCTCAAACTGCACAGAAAAGCAATTAGAACTATCCAGTATCTCCACCACTTTCAAAAGGCTAGTTTGTTTGATTTTTTTTTCTTCTTTTGAAAAGGGGGCAAATTTTGCCAATGTTCAAAACAAATTTTTATGATGCTTTTAAAGCTTTCCCACTGGAAAGAGAGGGCAGGTTGCTCTCCACCAGCATGTACCCAGTGAGTTTCTTTTCTACTGATGCATGCAGCACCCACGATGCAGTACCTAGAGAAGAGGTGAGAGCGTTTTCTCCCTAGATAATCTGAGGCTCTCTGGGGAAGTCCATGTATTTTTCACTAAAAATTTCTAGCATCTGTTAAATTATTGCTTAATGTCAACATTTAATATTCCCCACAAGAACAGGTAAGTTTTGCTGCCCTTCAGAATAAATGTTCGCAGTACAATCTCTCTAAGCACAGGTCACCCCCCATGAAGAGGAAAAGTGAGCCTGCTGGGCAGAGATCTGCCCTCCCCACTGTTTTCCACAATCAGCTTTAATTTGACTGTTTTAACTCATCCCTCAGTGCCTGCAGTCGTAAAGAACATCTTTGACACAACATAGCAATAGTGAGACTGGCTGGGGCACTCTGGGTTTTTCCTCAGAGAGGAAGGGGGACACCTCTCAAATACCAAAGAAAGGTTGGGGAACCCCATCTTTCAGCCCAAATTACCAGCTGGAGTGAGTCATCTCCCCAGTTTCACACGCACCACCTCAGCCCTAAAGTCAGCAATGTAATGAGTTTTACACACAAATGATGTAAAACACCTCGGGGCTGGACTTTCCTGGGAGACTGAGCCTGCTCCTGCTATACATACTAAGGGAGCAGCAGCTATGGCACCCTGTGGAAGGGAAGAACAGCCCAGTCCTCAGCAGTTTCTGCTCCCCACGGCTGTGGTTACAAGAGACACGTCCAAGCAGTTCGGTACAAACGTCCCTCTACTTATTTTTTAACTCCTCATGCTGCCAAACTGAAGACTTTCTGTACATGGTGGTTCTTAGAATCTCTGCTCCTTTTTTTTATTTTGTGGAAAACACGGAGATATAGCATCCTTGCCTTAAGCACTCCTATCAAAGAAGCAGCAGAAAAAATACCTCTACCTCCCACGGGAAGGACTTAGAACTGAGTATCTCACTGCAAGGTGATGCTGACAATGGTGTCTGCAATTAATGCAGCTGTAAAAGCTTACACACATCAACATAGGTACCCAGCTGGAAACAGTCAGAGGCATCAATACCAAACTTCCCAATGCTGGCACTAAAATTTATGGCTGGACTGCCTTCCGATTATCAGCATGTACATGTTGCCTGAGATGGGAATATTGGCCAACACCTCCCAGTAAACAACTCTTGCTCCTGCTAAAGTAGTGCACTTACTTTAAGTGGGACCTATGCAGCAAATTTTCACTATCTATTCTACCCTTGATAGTGTCTATAGATTACTTGGAGAAACCAGCTGTAAAATTGCTAAATTGCTGATGACATGAAACTGAAGGGAGTAGTAAATACAAAGCAAGTACAAGAGAGATCCAGAGGGACTCAGATCACTTATGTAACTAGGCCAATACACTGAAAATTAAATTTATTGTGGAGCAAACGTAAACTATTGCTCAGTTATTGGAAAAGTGCAGAAGCAAAATAACTGCACTTCTGAACCGAAGCACAAGAGAACAGGACCATGAAATAGCAGCAAATACCTATCAAAAATCTCTCTTGAAGGAAGAAAGCTAATCCAGCAGAGCCGCTGCTGTGCTGGGATCTGCGGTAACTGGGAACAGCACAGCCCTGGCAAGGGGCTGAGCAATTTGCTGATCGGAGACTATAGGGCAGCTATGAGAGCAGGCTGCACAAAGAGGCTGCAAATAGAAAACATTCCTTCTTAGCAGGCAGAACTGGTGTTTGATTGCAAGCCCAGCCAAGGGCAAAGCGAGCTGCTCGGGAACAGGATGAGAAGTTCCCAGACCCGCTGGCCATGACTGCAACAGCCAGGAGGGAACCCCAGGCACCTGAGCCCAGTAAAAGCTCTGAACTGAGAAACAGACTGAGGCCAGGAAATGCATGAAGGGGTTGTGGATATAAATCATGGCTTTCCCAGATTATCTAAGCAAGGACTCATTTGTCTCAAAGAGGCACGCAACATCTGGGTGTTACTTCATACATCTGTTAAACCCAGGAAAGTTCACAGAGAATGGGAGCACCATGCAGCAGCCTGGTCATCCCATCAGGGGCAGCTCCACCACAGCCCTTACACCGCCCAGGCAATGCTGTGACAGGGACATCTGGAGCTGAGGGAGCAAGGCAAGGGCACCTGCCTGCCCCAGGCATCAGGAGACCAGCAGCAAGGGCTGCCCAAGCAGGGATGGCCACTGCCCAGTGGGATGGAGGAAAGGGAGAAGCTAGCAGCCAAATCTGGTCTATTCCCAGCATGACATTTTTCCAAGGCTTTGCAGTTCACCTTGCTTGTGTAGATCCTTAGGAAGACATTGAGGAGGCGTCTTCCAGGCAGCTTGTCTGCCAGACTTCAAATCCTTACTCCCACAAATATCTCACCTGGGCCAAGCAACTTATTTCATCTTAATCTCACTCTTGGAAATACCTGAGCTATTTTGGATATAATTCTCTCCCATTCCAAAATAAATAAAATACACAAAAGCATCACTTTGGCTAACCTTCTTGGGAAATTTCAGTGCAGAGATTTACAATTTGGCAACCTGCAAACAGATTATAAAGTTCCAAAGTGCAAGAAGTCAGTCAGAGGACTTTGCAGAGTTTGCTACCTGCTTTGCATACTCCATTTTAAAATTACAGAGGCAGAGACAGGATCCCCACTACAGAACATGTAAGAAGTGTCTAGCACATAAAGAGAAGCTTAACTTCACTTTAACACAGCAGGTCACTGGGTTGGTATTTCTGCCTCCAGCAGCAAGCAATACCTGATGCTTACAGCAAAAGGGGACAGTCTCAGGCTCCTGTGCTGCCACGTCCTGAGCAATCCTGTAAAGTGCTGGATGCTCCCACTTCCCCCAGCCTTCACAGGGCACCCAAGGATGCTCCAGCAGGACCAAAGCACCCAGGTCACTGTGCAATGTGACAAACTGTCTCTCCTCATCCTCAGACAAGCAGCTATGTCCTGAAGGATAAAACTTGTTTAGTTCTATTTTCATATGAATAACAGAGTATCTGACATAAAATTACATAATCTCTATAAATACATGCATAAATATATAAATAAGTTGTTTTGATGCTTGGCTCGACAGTACCTAGTAAACATGAAAGGAGAGAGGAAACTTTTCAAGGAAAAGATTAATTTTTATCTGGAAAATAGAATGGTCTCAAAAAGTAAAACCGTTGTGATAAAGAACAATACTGAAAAGGTAATTTAAAATGTTATTAGACAATTTCAGGAGAATAGAAAATGAAAAAATTAACAGCATTGATAAGCCAAATCTCCCACTTAACGTAAAACATTATTGTTTACAAATCTGTACCACATTTCACTATGCATTAGTTCCTCCAGAAAATCTCATGTTTTTAATTTTCCACTTTTTTCTCATAAATATAATGTAGTTAGCTGACTGCATTAGCTCAATCATTGCCTCTCCATCCCCACAAAAATTTCTGCTAAATGTTCTTCCCTGCTGTGCCCCTCAACAGCAGTCTGCTATCCCAGGGCAGGGAGTCCCAGGTCTCCTGGCTGCCCGGGGGTCCCTTCTGAACCCATGGCCACTCTCACCCCAGTCTGAGGGAGAGAACAAGGTTTCCAAAACGTCGAGGCCCTCCAAAATGTATGAAAATTGACAATGAGATACAGGGTCAGAAGGAGCCAGCGGACTCACTGCCTCTCGCCTGCCTGCAGCATGGGGGACAGGAGGGGGCTGGATGGAGCCTGGGGACACAGGGACAAATAGGGGACGCAGGGAGCTTGTCAAGGAGAGATTTAGGATTTCTGTGCTTGGGTAACACAGATATGCATAAATTCATTGAGAAAGCTGCTTTTAACAACTAATCACAAATGACTCATTTTCCATCTGATGCTCTGCTGGGTTTTTTTTCCCCTCTGCCTGATTTTAGCTCATAATTCTACCACACACCAAGGCTTCTTCTCTAGGATCCTGCTGAATCACAGTGCTAAATTGGGAAGTCTCCGAAATGTGTTTTCTCTTACAATGCCTATTGCAGGATTTCTACCAGCAGCACCCAGTGGTGAAAAACAACCCAGCAAGAAAATAAAGAGATTGATGGGTCTGTTGCTTTTTTTCTTCTCCCATCCTGATGAGATTTCAAAACAGCCATCAGTTCATGAATAAAGAAAGGTTGTTTTGTTTTGTTTCCAAGACAATGAAGTTTTGTATATTTTTAGTGCCAAGGAAAATAGATACAGAAGAAAAGGAATGAAAGCACCATGGATGCTATAATTTCCATTTTCCTAAGCTCCATCATCTCTAGGCTATGCTCCACAAAAGGAAGGGCCGGATGGGTCTTCCTGGGTGTCAAAACATGTGATTTTATCCTATACTGAAGTCAATGGGAAAAAGGCACATACTTAAGTTTCCACAGCCTCTGAAAGACCTTCACTCAGCCCAAGGCTTCCTTTGATGGGAAAAATTCAAAATCGAAGAATTATCATAGGACCATGAGCCACAGCAGCAGATGGGGATTTAAAAGCTCTGCAGACAAGGAAATAAAAAGATGGTAGGAAAGGGTTAACACCTGTAGCAAGGCTTAAAATGTAGCAATCAGAATAACTGCATTTGGATGAGAAATGCTAAAGATTAAGAGCTTGCCTTGTACAGCAGCGATCAGGTAATTGAGTCTTGGTTCTTTGCAGCTCACGATGAAATCAAAGAGAAAGGCGAGATAGATGGCAATTGCCAGAGGTATGAAGTCTGGGTGCAGCTGTGAGCACGCTGGGTCAATAGTGATAAACACACCAA
Source organism: Eopsaltria australis (assembly GCA_034509425.1). Taxonomy (NCBI): domain Eukaryota; kingdom Metazoa; phylum Chordata; class Aves; order Passeriformes; family Petroicidae; genus Eopsaltria; species Eopsaltria australis. Next base: position 151,719 of record JAVTVJ010001589.1, read on the forward strand.
TCTATATGGTTTCTGACACGAGGTGCTCTCCCCTTGTGTTTGCTGAAGCTCAATTACTGCCATCTTTCACCCATTCATTCTCCTCCCAGAAGGAGCAGCATGCAGAGGAACACCTCTGTCCAAACAGAGGTGGCAGAACACCTCTGGTCTGTTCAAACATGCATGGCTACACATTCCTGAAGACATGCTCCTCAGGAAACTCTAAACTGATTCCATAGCACTGGGCAAGCTCACAGATCTTCCACAACCAAACTGGGCTTTTGGCATGGCAAGTACCAACACAATAATGTCTACCCCAACACGCAAATGCCTATTTAGGATAACAGCAAACACCTTTTCAAGTCAGGTGTCTACTCAAAAACTATCCTTACCAAAGGCCTGATCTTACTAGAGCTTAGTATATCCAGCTTCAAGTGAAGTCAACATCTGGTCCCAGGCCCACATAAGACCCCTAGCTCATTCAGATGATGAATGTGTGTGGAGATACACTTACAGAAGAAGAAGAAATGTCCAAGAAAGTTTAAATGGAACTATTAATTTCTCTCCATCACCAGCATTTTCCTCACCATCAACCAAATTAACATCTCAGTAACTATTTATATCCATGGCACCCAAGGATTCATTCCAGAGACATCAGAAAAACTTCCATCTCTTGCAAACAACCCACACTCCTCTGCTGACTACCAGGTCATTCCAGCTTGAGGGTCTTTAAATACACAGCTCCTGACCTGGAACTAATGCCTCAAGCTCCAGCTGCCACTGGAAACATCTCCTTCAGTGCTCTGGGTTCATTTTACCATTTAAAAACTCATTTTGAAATTATATCAACTTATAAAAATTGAAGAGTTACATTTTTGAGTGAATGTCACCTGGGCCATGACTTAGGATAGCAGGTACTGAGCTCCTGGCTGCCACTCTTGGGACTCCAGCATGGACCTCAAATCCAGCAGGTGCTCAAATGTTTCCTAAGTACAAGCATCTGGGTTTAAAATAATTTCTAGCCACTGGGCCACCCATGGGGTGGTACCCACTGGCTGTGCCCCACAGGCAATTCCTTGCTCCAGGAGCCTGCAGCATCTACAGTGGAGGCTCTGTGGCCCTTCCTGAAGCAATCTTCATCTTTTTCCCCTTCATTCCACCTATTTTTTTCCCCCTGCTGCTTCATTCATCGCTATTTATATCCCAACTGACTGGAAATAATTGATCCCTGCCTGCTCTGAAAGTGTTCTTTATGTACTAGTAGATATTGTGTCTCCTCAGTCGAATCTTTGCACAGAGCTCATCTTCAGCCTTTTTTATTACAAGTTTTCTGCTTCCAAATATTTTTACGGTTTCTTTGTTGATCCCCTCTGACTATTTTCTAGAACATCCATTTGGATTAACAATGGTACCCAAAAGTTAATACAGCACAGGAAGCAGCACTGGAAGCAAAGCGTAATAAATTACCCTGCTTTGCACCCAACATGGTTGCTACTCACTAGAGACCAGTGACTTTGGATGCTAATTCCAAGGGAACTGGGAGAAGGTTGGCTTTCAAAAAGCACAATTTGTTACCTCCCAGAAGCACAGGGTGTTCTTACCTTAAAAAAGTACCAAGTATCAAGGATCAGTTCTGAATTAAAAGGAATAAAAAAACCCCATCTGGTTATTTTAAGCAGACTTCTCACAGCTGGAGATGGAGGTTCAAGCCTCAGTCCCCTCTCTGAGGACCAAGACATGGGTTTGTCCAGCAGGTTATTAGTCTTAAAATAATAAATGTATTTCATCTCTTTGCTTACCAGCTACTGCTGCTTCTCACTTAATAAGAATTTGGGAGAAAAAGGAACTCAGTAACAAATTCAGCCATATACATCAAGAACATCAAGCTATGTTTCTATTTCAAGTAAAAGTTTAAACAGCACATGAATCCTTCTGCCACCTGTCTCCACCTGCATGAGTTTAGCACTGGCATATGGGGGGAAAATGGGTCCATGGATACCCACATCTTTGGCTGATGTGGTAAAAGAAAGCTTCTGCACAGGTCTGGCCCTGAGTACACCCAGGACAGCCAGTTCTTGACAGCCTCTCCAGGCTGAGACCAACGTGAAATCCACTCAACAGTTACAGCATGGGTAAAGAAGTCCTGCCATATCCCTCCATGTATTCTCTTTATGACCTGGAGGATCCACTTGAATCAATTAGATGACACTCCAGTACATCTTGGATCAGTTAACTCTTTGGGCAAAGCTTGTGTTTTAGAGGAAACTGGCAACAGCGTTACGATGCTGAGGTTAATTATTTAAATAAAAGACTGTTTAAACTTCATTTATAACAAAATGTGAAGTTCATTCATGTTTAACATATTCTCCAAAACTTTTCCCAATGTGCTATGCTTGCCTGGCTAAACCTTCTTTGACATGCATAACCAGTACATGGGGTCAGGGGCTCAGATCAGCCAACCACAAGGTTTTTTATTTCATCTGCCTGCCACCCTCTTCCCCCATAATGTGCGACTGGCTGAAAAACCCCCGTGTATATATTTTCAAACCATAATTCTTTTTATTTGCTGTCAGCTGAGCTTCTGGAGCACATATGCTTCATATTTTTGAGATCTTTTGCACAGCCAAAGCATGTTAAAAACTGATGTGTGTGGTGGGGGTGGATTTTTAGAAAGGGAAGAAAATTAAATGAACACAGGAATTCTTCTGAAATCTCAGGGTAGTAGCTGGGACTTTAGAGGGAGTAAGGAAACAGCCCCCGAGACACTAGCAATAAAATCACAGAAGCTGGCAAAAGTGCCACTATTCAAGATGGTCACAAGCCCCACCTCCTTAAACTGGTGGTCTACAATCATCATCACCAAACACTACTGAAGAAGAAAAAAGCCTGTAGGTTATATACCAACAGCAGCATGTTTTCAGTGCTCCTTCTTCTGCCAGAAAAGGAAGCAGGTTTAAAATCCACAGACTTTGTGGTCACATTTTCAGTCACACCAGTTCTGTCCCCAACACCATTCAGGCTGATGTGAAATAGAGCAATGTCAATCTCTTCCATCTGTTTAGCTGTTTCTTCTTACTCTGAATTTCCAAGTCCTCCCTTGAGAGGCCAGGAATAACTGGTTAATCAAAAACACCCTGTGGTTTGGGATAAAAAAAACACTAACTTATTTTTTGTTTTGAGTCTAGCATTCCTGCTTGTAATCCATACTAACCCCAACTTCTAGTTACTTTGGGGTGGCTGAAGAACTTGGATTTTCTTGTTTATACTCAAGTTACCAGCTGATATTCTAGAAATAAAAAAAAAGTATTTAAATCCTTCCTACACTATGCTTTTATACCACCACTGTATGAGAAGTTACATCATTAAATAAACAGTTCCCATGGTCCCAACTAACCAGTGCTTTCCACTGAAAAATTCTGCTTCTTGTTTTGGTTTGGTTTTGAAGGCAAGTATTTAATTAATAGCTCCTTGGTTTATCCTTGCTTTTGAGAAAAGTTGTTTTAAGTGACCAGATTAATAATGTTGCAACTCTAATTTTAATTTTCATGGGAAAATGATTTACATGCTTCCATTGTTGAAAACTGATGGAAGATATGAAGCAGCCTCTCTTTCAGAGTTGTTGAATATGCAGAACCTCAATAGAACTGGTCTATTTGATTATGTATCAATTTATGTTTATGCAAAACTTAATGTGAATGTATCTTTACCTTAAAGGCAATAATCTGTTCCTTGCATATACACTTCATTCTGTTATTGAATGCTTTCCCTAATGAATAATCGCAATAATTAATTTTTATAAAAATGTTCAGGAAAACTCTCAGGCTATTTTTAAAGCAGAGAATTTTACCACATAAAAATGCTGCAAAGAGAAATACTGTTCAGCTTTACAAACTGTTATTAAATGCTTTGTAAAGCAATGGAAGAGCTAACTCCCTGCCCACCCTTTTGAGCAATCTATTTCTGTAACCTCCACATCCTTCATGCTGAAGAAAGCAACCTATTCCTACAGGAGGAAAAGGAGAGAATTCTATAAAGACTCCCCCATACTTCAAGAGTCTCTATCCATTCAACATTCATGAAAACCTTATTATTTATGATTTTTCCTTCAAGGAAGGACGTCTCTGGAAATGTAATATCTAAAGTACTGTTTTAGAGGTAAAATAACCAATAGACTACTCAGGATTACTAAAACAGCTTTACACACAAAACTCACATTGTTTTCATTAGATTACAACTCAAGGAAATTCCTGTGCTGGGGAAGAACCCAACAACCACACAAGTACTACTGACAGCCAGATGTGCAAAAGCTATATCTTTGAAAATATCAGATCTTCTAAAAGTAGCAGCATGAAAAAATAAAGTATGGGAAATCCTTTCCTAGGGGAAGAGAAAAAAAAAATTGACAGATGCAAAGCTGAATCTAATTTTTTCATGATGTACTGTTTTAAATTGTTTTTCAGATTGTAAACAAAATACACACAAAGTAGAAAATGTAAACTGAATAAAAATGACATTTTTAAAGACAGCAAAAGCCAATTAGAACTTTTTGAAAAAGTTAGTTGCATAAATGAAGATTTCTATAAACTACAAATGTTCTAGCCCAAACTTTTCAGATGTACTTGTTTATTTTTTTTTTGCACTGAGAAATTTCTCCTCATCAAGCCATGCTTTTCCTTCTACCTTCTTGTTTTAAGACTCCCCTCACAGAGCTAATGCATAAGTGGCAGCCAACACCCTGCCACATGGATTTATAAGGGTGACTCTTTGACATAAATAAGCAAAAAGCCATTCAAGCCTGCACCATCATTCCCTGGTGTTTTTTGCCTTCCCATGCCTGCCTCCTCATCCCCCTTTTCAGTGCTCCAGACTTCTCCTTTGATAAGCCCTCACTTTACTACCAGCCACCTAGAACTCCACCAGCCACCTATCAGCTCAAAAGTTGACACCCAGACCGGACGGACTCAAATGTTTTCTGTCTCTCAACAGAGCCCAAGGGCAAAGGGGGAAATGAAGATGAGCCCCGTAGGAAGAGACACAGGATTAGCTTCAAGCACTGCCCACCTGCAGATTTATCCATGCAATTCCTGATAGACTGGCTGGTGCCTGAGCTCTGCGTCTTCCTAACACCACCTCCCTCCTTCAAAGGACTGTTTTGCAGATGAGAATAACACCTTCTATGATGAAAAGCACTAAATGCTTGATGAAGGCCAATGTCACTGTGCCTATGGTGAGCAAGCTAGTCGCATGACCTTTCCCCAAAGCACCAAAAACACAGTGACTTCTTGGGGTCTTGAAGGTATTACAGCCAACTTAGACACCATACATTAAACTCCAGACTACTGCACAGGCACTACCTTTCCTGGGCTCCAAAAACTGAGCACTAGTTTGGCACATGTACCATTCCTGAACCCATTCTTGGTGCCTGCAACCCATTAGAAGGCCATCACAGGCAGAGAGTCAACTTGTGTGAGCAGAGCTGCGTTTGCATCTGCAAAGGCCAGTAACAGGTGTGAAAAATGGGGCACATGCTTATTTTGAGGTGGCACAAACTCTTCTGTACATGCTACAAAAACCATTAGTGGGACTGCAGTTTTGCCATAAGTGGCTCAAGTCATGCTCCCCTCTGCACACACACAGAGCAAATACCAGCTGTCAGCCTGCAACAGCACCAGCACACACATGCATTCCTCCTCAAAGCGCTGCCCAAACAAACACTCACCCATTAATCCTGCCAGCACTTCTGAGAAGCAGACACCTCTGTTATCCCCAAATTACTTACTGGGAAGCCAAGGGATGAAGCCGGAGGCTTGAATATTCAAGGGGATCAAAAGGCACTAAGGGCAGCATTCAGCTACCCCAAATTCCCAGGTACCTGTGTATGTAGACACAGGGATGCAAACACCACACTTGTGAATGAGCAGCCCCCCAGCCTCAGCCTTGTGCTCAGGACCAAACAGCTGTCCCCTCTCCACAACATCAAACTGCAAAGAATAACACAAACGCAAGCTTCTGCTGGACAGACACAATAGGGCTCCAAGATCAAAAAACCAGGTAAGCAGACACCTGTCTGAACTCATACCAGTAAATACAGGTTGAACATCTTCAGAATTTTAACCAAAGCAAAAATATGAAAGCTCTTCCCATGGCCTGAACAATTCACTTATGCTGGCCAAAACAGTTGAATTACACATTTATTTGCAGAGCAGGAACACAGGTTCTTTTTCTTGTTCTTTCAATTTAACACACTTGACTGGACAGCCCTTGAGCAAAGTGACCTAAATTTGAAGTTGGTCTTGCCTCAAGCCAGGTGTTGGACAAGATGCTCTCCAGTAGTTTGTTCAAGCCCCAGTCTTTCTCTGGCTCTCTCCACCATGGCACTTGAGCGCTTTTGGCACTGGTGATTTGCAAGGCTCACAGTGCACTGCTACAAACTATGCAAATGTCCATAGCCCACACCTCCCTTCTGGCTCCTTTCTGGTCTTGAGCCCCCTCTAATCAACTACAGGGAACTACTCATACAGGTGACTCTGCATGTGGGGGAACCACTTCTGAAGGCAATCCAGCCCTTCTGAGGTTTCTCTTAAACCATCACCAGGTGAAAAATTAGAAAATTTGTGTATTTTGGAGAACAACAGGACATGGGCCACAGAGCTGGATTAGCTTCAGGCAACATGGCTCAGAAGCAGGCAGCAAACTGAAGCATTCAGCTAGAAGGAAGGCAAATAGAACCAGTGCTGAGAAGGAGGAATGAGACAGAAGGAGAGAGAAGGGAAAGGAATGAAGGAAGCTGCAGAGAAGAGTGAAGATTTCCCCTGGTCACTCAGAAGAATAAACCAGATTAGCAACTGGTGCAAACTGGTCAGACGTGTCTCCATATGCAGAGCTGGCCGTGCTGGCATGGGTGAGACTCAACTATTGGTGATGTGGCTCTAGGAAGGAAAGCTGTTGGGGCACCTGCTGTTTTGCCAGCACACACACCCAGGTGCTGACAATGCTGACTGTGGAACATCCAGTGCCATCTTCTCCCCTTTCTTATTTAAACAGTTTCTGCAAGTGTTTAAGCTCCTGCATTCAGAAACCAGTGATGAGCACAATACACGAGTTTTTATAGCAAAGAAAGGAAAAAGAAATGAGATGCATGATCTTTTGTGATCTAACCTTTCCCCAGGCTGTGCTCCTCACTGCTGGCACACACAAATCCGGTGCACAAAAAGCTCGAAGATCTACTGCAAGATGCTTTCTCTAGTCCTGAACTAGTTTAGTATTTCCAGATTCTGTGCCTAGTGACAAGCAGAGTACTTATCTTCTCTATGGCACATAACATGGCAGGCAGCCGCTCCTTAACCACTGTACTTAAGTACAGCTGATGTGGAACTACTATCCTGTAAAATGTTATAATGAAAGAACTACTAGCACCTTTTAGTACAACTCCAGAAATGACAGAGCTCCATCTTCCTTCATATACTAATTGCACTGAAATTGCATCCAATGGATCCATGCATATTTAATCAGGTCTGGGGCTGCTGAACACACTGCTGTTGCATGGGGTGCTATCAGCCAGAGCCATAAATAATTAACTTTGCCAACTAAACTTCTGCTGAATAATTTTAGGTTGGCGGTGCGTTGCTTGACTGAGGCAAAGCTTGCTTTGTGTATCCCCTTATCATTAATATTCTTCCTGTGTTTCCTATGGCACCAAAGTGCTGGGAAGGGTCACTGCTCAGCTCGAGACGAGGCCCCCAGGGAGGATGTGGTGCCTCAGACAGACTGTATTATATGCCATCGCTGAATATTTTCCTAAGCAAAGCACCTCCTCTCGGGTCATGTCTAATCTCATCGCTAATTATACCTCTTTGTTAAGGCCACAGAACATATCTGGTAGTCATCTTTATTAGGCAAAGATTAATAAATGGACATGATCCTGCTTTCCAGCCTTCAGAGTAACACGCAAAGCACAGCTACGCACTAGGAAAAAAACACAGGGAACAGATCCAATAAAAGAATCTCTGCCTTCACAAGGCTCTGCTCATTAAATAAAATGAAGCTGTGAGAGCTCTGCTCTGGGTACTTTCCACAAGCTCCCAACCCACAGCCTGTGGCAGGAATGAGGCCGAGCATACCTTTAGTCCCTACTTTGGCACCACCTCCACTGTCCCACCATCGCCCCCCATTTGCTTCCACCCCTCCCACTGCCACCCCACCAAAGAGCACCTAAGTTCCATGGCAGCCAGCAGGCATTCCCAGGCAGGGTGCCAGCACTGGCTGCTGCCAGGGATGCACACCAGGGCAGCCTCATGCTGCTGCTTCTGGGGAGTGGGGCTGCCTGGGGCAGCGAGCACATCCCACCTGAGCTGTGCTCCACGGGAAGAGCAATGGATCTCTGCTGATCTGTGCAAGAGCTACTATAATAGATATCAAATAAGATCCACAACAAGCAGCCTTGGGTGGGTAGAAGGGGTGTAACCCACAACTTGCTGCTGCTGAGAAGCAAAATTGCCAAACTCTTATTTCCAGCTTTCACACACCTTTTATTAGGGAATAGTGGGGGTTAAAGCCATCAACTCCGGCTGCATCAATATGTATTCCAGGTTGCTAGCCCACAACTTTATGCATTTTGAGACTCCCAAAATAAATGCATTGTAGACATATAAACTATCTTTATCCAACTTTAATTATTATTAATGCTAATTACTCCCTAACATGAAGTGCTCCCCATGGAAGATGCAAAACATGCCCTTAGCTGTCAGTCTGCACAACAGCTGGTGAAGCTGAGAGAGGTGGGCATCTGCTTACCGAGTTTTTTCTTGACAGGGAGGCAGCTTACAGTAAGGGTCACACCTCACGTTACAAATCAGTGGACCCCCAAGAAAAAAATGGAAATTTTGAACCGAGGAACAAAGCACAGACTGTACACAGACCAGTGTTTGCGATTCATCAAGCAACATGTACCAGCTCACAGTTGCTATACTGCTCTCTAACTCGGCACTCTTTCCCAAAAAGTGAAGGCAATCAGTGCTACTGGCTCTGTTAAGTACCACACAAAAGCCATACCCAACCTGCTGTTCAGAGAACTGAACTCAATGGAAGTCCCCTGGAAATCAGCACCCTGGACCATAATACCCCATGTGCATTCCCATCACTAGATTTATACATAATTTGTGTCCAAATTCAAGGAAACCAGCAAAAGGAACCACCCTAGCTCCGCTGATGCAAATCTCCTGGCCCAGGCAGCCCAGCAATACTTACATGAAAATTTAACTGGTTTGAAGTCACACTTTTCGTAAACCAGATGTAACCTGGGGTAGGAACCAGCTCTCACCTGGGCACCCAAGCAATCCCACTGATCTCACACAGAAGCCCACCAGTCCAATCCTGACCCTGGGGAAGCCCCATCTATGGGACTGCTTCCAGCCAAGCTACTGCTACCCCAATCCACCTCATCTGCAGGTAACAGTAGAGGTTTGCTATGCAAGAAGAGCACAGATCCACATTTTTGGCAGCTAGCAGCCAAAGAAAGGGATCCTATTGATTAGAACTGTTGCACAGGCTCGTGCCGTGATCTCTTCTTCTCTCAACGGCAGCCATTTATTGGCTCTCCCCAAAGAGTCAAAGAAGAAAACTAATTTTATTTGTTACTCACAAGATCAAAGTGACAAAGGATGCTGGCAGAGCAGTTTGGGTGCAGAGTGGTGGAAATGCTCGCAGGAGCAACAGCTGGAGAGCCAAGTGCCCTGAGCATGGGAGGACGGCTCCTTCCCTTCTGGCCCTCTCTGCAGCAGTTTGGGATGGAAACAAGGTCTTGGGGTGGGTGGAGGAGGACAGGTGGGTGGGAAGAAAAGCTACTGAAGGAAGGAACACGAAGCCACATACTGCTGAAGTGTCTCAACAACCAACCCCCCTGTCATTCTGAAACTTTTACAGACTAAGACCTCCAGTTCCAGCTGCAGCATTGCTCCAGCTGTTTCCTGCATCTGACATTTCACCATGTTTTGAGTTGCAATGGCACCTCAACAACCGCTCTGAAATAAACAGATCTCCCTGCAACAGGATCTAATGATAGCCTTGTGTCCTTACAGGCAGCCACTGCTCACAGCCTCCCCTCTATGTGCAGCACCAAGAGTGGCAAGTCCCCAATATCTGTGTGCTGTGACACAAGATCACAAATGCACAAGTTGGATTTTGCAAAGTCATCACTGAGCACAGAATTGGGCAATTTGCACCACTAGGTGAATAAGCATGTTCACAAACACCCAATCAGAACAAAAATCTGTATTTTCAGTTAAGGAAGGTTGAAGGCCAAAGGGCAGGGGGGAGCTGCCGGAGGGGGGTGAGCAGTGGAAAGGCATTTCACTGGACGCACAGGGACACTGGACAGACGGCTTGGTGAAGAAGCCAAGAGGAGCCATCGTGACAGAAAAGGCAGCAGCTGAAGACCCACACCATACTGATACTGAAATGCAGCACACTTTCAAATCACCCTTGGAGGGAAGAAGGGGAGGGTTTGAGACAGCTGCAAGTAAGAAGTACAAAAATTGAGCTGAAGCGATCAAAGTACTATTGGTGTAGTTTTCAAATAAAACTGTGCAGTCAAAGCACCTCCCATCTGAGGCATGTAGTGAGAAGTCAGCCCAAGCCCACTCATGTGGTTCATGAGGTCACCAGAAGCAGCAGCACAATTACATCCTTCTGTTGGAGTTACTTATTACTGAAGCACACTGCATCATGTTTTCTCTTGGCTCACAAGTACCGGCATTTTAAAAGCCCTACAAACACACTGCTACTTTAACAACTTTTCAGGAAAAAAACAAACAAAGCCAAACCAGGACAGAGAGAAGGATGATTCTGCCCACCTTATAAGCTTGTCTCCAAAACACACATTTATGACACAGACCCCAGTTTCTGTGCTCTTACACTGATTTCTTTGGAGTGCCATGGGGTGTAAGTACATCACAGCATTGCAGTTTTAAAGCTGTATTTCTCCTTTCAGTTTTTTAAGAGAGAGATCTTCTGCTTCAGTAAGCAAAAGCTAAGCCAGATGAATGCAATGATTTTAGTCCTGAATTAAAGATATCGGACAGGCAGGACATTAAGTACTATGGCAAGCACCAAGACAAAGACTCTCACAGTCCCATAGAGGAGCAGCAGTCAGGATCCATTCAAAAGTCTCTGGAATAGAAAAAAAAAAAACACACTAGAAGAAAAGGATGAATAACTGGACACAGGGGCTTAAGGGATAGGGGGCAACTACAAGTATCTGCCCCCCCACCAGCAGGCACATCTCCTCTGTGACTACCCCACTTTCCAAGGTGCCCTGACGTAATAGATATGAGGTTCTGCAAGTGGAACCAAAGACATGCAGCAAGGAGCTATCACTAAGGTTAAGTTTACAGACACCCTGAGTTCTGTAGGAGTGTTGATCTGCTGGAGGGCAGGAAGGCTGCACAGAAATCAAGCTGGAGAGGTGGGGCAAGACCATGCTCAGAAGAGCATGCTGCAGCAGAGTCACACGACATGTCTCCTAAGCTGCTGCTTCATTTTGAAATAGGTATTTACCTGCACTAAGCACAGTATGATGTATTTGGATCCCCCAAAAAGAGTAAGTGGGAGAATGGGGGAACAGGGAGGTGGATGTATTTTTAACAGCTTAGAAAGGGGACAGAGGGAAGTTAGATTGGCAGTGGCAACATAAAATGCTGCACAAACATATACAAATAGCTCTTTTCGAAAATAAAAGAAATATATGCTTTGCTCATGGCCACAAAAAGCACTGCACTCAGCGTATTTATGGTCTGCGTGTTAGTTTTCCCCATTAAGATGACTGCCAGTGCCTTCCAGGGCTCTGAAAACTTAAACTCTCACTGGAACCCAGCTTCTCCTGATTTATGTTTGCATCATCTAACCTCTGTGAACCTACACTGGTATAAATGACTAAACTGCTCTGAAATAGGATTATATCACTTCTAACACGAGCAGTGTGTGTAAATATTGGACTTAAGTTTCCAGAGCAGTCTAGCCAGAAAAGAATAAACCTGCACTTAGCCAGCTGGAACTGGAAACAACACGTGCTTTTCTCTTTTTAATAGTGCAAAAAATTTACCGTCACAATTTGCTACATTGGCATAAATACATGTGTTGCTACATGTATTTTTATGCATGCGCATGCATTTACTATACTTTTATGTACAAACATCAGGGATGCTTATGACCATCCATACCCACATCTTCAGAACCCTTGCAGTACCCCCAGTCATTTCATACCAAAACCAACTTCTGCCAAGTAGAAAAAAAAAAAAAAAAAGAAAATCATATCACAACAATTTCATCTTTCAGTGCAAAAAAAAATTTGTTTGTAATCAAATTCCAAGTATATCAGCCTGTTGAATGCAAGCCTGTATAAAATCAACTTTTTGGAACTCAAAATATTATCTGGCTCCTGCAGTAGTTCTTGATCTGTCGGTTGTCCTTTGCTCTGCAAGGAGAAGGAGTTTGCGAATGGCCACAGAATGCTCCTCGGAGATTAGACCTCTGGGGTTCATCTGATTCACTGCCAGACTTCTGCCAAGCCACATACTCTCTATGTGCCCATCAAAACCTACTTCACTGGCCCAGAGGCCTTTCCTGCAGAGCTGCAGTAGAGCACACATTCTCAGCTCTCCACACTTGGATCCTTCTCTCTTGACCTCTAATTGACTTTTCCAACCGGACATGGCTGCGTTCATCTCTGGAGCCATCGCACTCCACACTGGGATGAAGAGAGCAGTTGGGCGGGTACCTTCCACTCCTGCACTATTTTGGTAAGTTTGCTGGGACACTTACATATCAAGCAGAGAGCACACTATATATGGGAGCGTCTACCAATGCATTCAAGTCTTCCAACCCATAAGGAGCAATTTGATCCTATCCCATAGCAACAACAGCCAGTAATTGTAACTTCTGTCACAACAGCTGATAGACTAAAGCACAAGTAACAGCATACCAGGCAACGGGATCCCCAGCAGGTGCTTTCCCCTGCCAGTTGTTGCAGGAAGGGCAGTAATGTTTCCCTGGCTCCAGCGCACTGCTGGTGAGAGAACACTTCCCTTTGCTCTGAAGAAAGAAGCATGCAGCACAGCGTTGGATGTCAGGCTAAAATAGCTCATTTCAGGGTGGGGTATTAGGTCCCATCCCTCCCCACATGCAAGTAACCCTGCAGCATCTTGAAGTGCAGGGCCCAAGCCAGCTCCAAATTAAGTCAACAAGAACTTTTCCACTGACATACCTGGGAGTTGCCTCGGACCACAAATGACCATGAATGTTGTCCCTAGAGGCTGGAAGAGTATGTGGACATTTGGTAGGTCAGTGATGACCATTCAGGACCAAGCATTAACTCAATACACAGAGACCCCCTTCCACTTGTATCCAAAACATGCTTTGCCTGTTTTGACAACTGAAGTTCAGTTTCAGTTACTGATAACAAGGAGGTAAATGCAATACAGCATATTAGGTAAAAAATGAAACAATCTTTTCTTCACATCCCCTTCTTGGTAAATTTTTTCCTGTGAAGTCGAAGGAGGCTAATTTTCACTTTGTGTGGGAATTAAAAAGGCATTGCATATTAAGACTTTTATTCTATTTTCCTGCCAAAGCTGCCATTTCTCATAAGCGGTATTAAACCCTAGACTCTGAGTCTGAGAAGATGGTGTTGCTCAGTGCTGTGAAAACAGTAAGACTGTGCGTGTGGCTGAGCAGCATCCCCTGCCCTGCTGGAGCTAAGTAAATTATAACCTTCACTACTTTCAGAGGAACAGTCCCAGCTGCAGAGAAATGATTCTTTCAAATGACAATATAAAATGATACAGTCAAGCTGCCCAATTTCATTCCCAGAGAGATTTTCTCTCGGGATGCAATCTGGTTCAAAGTAGAGGGACTTATCTGAACACTGCATCAGAATACAGAGGATAGAGCTGTCAGCAGTGGTTTCGGCCTCTTGCAGAGAGCATTCCTGAATAAACGTGAAAACACTCACACATAATTGCTGAAAAGGAAGGGAGTCACCTCAAATGTTTTCCTATGTCCCTGAAAGGCTCCCTGAATGAATAAATATTCTTTCATTATGTTTCAGCTGTTGTCACTGCAGTAGGCTCCAAGGGCAGAATTTAAACTCAAGAGGAAGAAGTGGAGCACCCCACCACAAGGAAAACAAAATGTAATTTCCAGTGGACACTGTTTGAGCCCTGAGGAGCACAAGGTGGGTGCTCCATCATTGAAATGTCCTGCAAGATGTAGTAGTCCCCAAGCCTGCTCTCTATGGCTCAAAATGTTAAGAGTGCTCTGTGACTGCATCAGGCCTCAGTATCCCAAGAAAATCTTCAAGTTGTCCAACAAAAACCTTCAGTCCACCTAGGATGGCAGTCCTATGCTTTGCTTGAAGGTAAGATCAAGGAGCTTAGAAAGATGACAGCAGAAATACTCATGGTAATTGCAGAGTATGTTGGGAAGCAATGTAGTGAGGAGACTGGTTGAAGGAGCCACTTCTAAGCACCAGGTCAACCTGAAAGAGTCTCAAGGTGCCTGACAAAAGCTGCCCAGCAAAAAAGACCATCTTGCAGCAGAAGAAAATCCCACAGCTGATTTGAAGAACTTTGGGTGCTGTCGATGGGGGTTTTGTTTGTTTATTTGTTTTGTGGGGGTTTGGGGGGGTGTTAAAAGAGACTAAACAAAAAGACAGTCTCACAGTAGCTGGCTGCCTTACATAGTTGAAGGTTACCTCGTGGTACTACCAGGGAGAAAGCAACAGTCCCTCTTGCTCCTGTGCACCAGCAAATTCCCTGGTGTCACTGCCAACAGCCTGGCCAGTGCTCACAGAGGGCAATTCTGGCAAAATGGGCTGATAGCAGAGAAGGACACATATCAGCTAGCTGATCACATCTCACTCCCTCACACATTCATCAAACTGCTTTTTGAGTCAAAAACCTCTTTATAGCCAGTGGGTTTGCTGGAATAATTGGATAACTGCAAGCCAACAAAGCAACAGTGTTACACATATTTACTAATGCCTTCACTAATATTTAATAGAAAACATTTTGCAATATCACAGATGAATATGGAACAAAAATCTCACACTATCAAGCTCTATTTAAAGAAGTCTTTTAGAAGCACCACTGGATTTTAGTTTCCAGCATAAAACAAACCAAGGGTCTGGGCTGCTGTATAGGGTGAATAAAACCACAGTAAACCAGATTCAAATCAGAGGCCTACTAACTCAATTAATCCATGCTTGTCTTGAGTTACCCTGTTGGAAATGACTACTTGGGCTTACAATAACTCTTTTCCAGGAAGAACGCACTCATCACTTAATCTTCAGCAGCTCTGAACACCCAGGAACAGGATATGTGATCTTTACAGGATCCAAGTATACAGGAATAACTGGAGGGGCCATAAGGCACACACTATCAGCAAATGCACCTGACATGTAAGATCATCTAAAAAGAAGAGCAAGTCTTTGCTGGCACCCTGGCCATAACCCTCAAAAGCCCTACCTTGTGAGTTTAGCCACCTTGTCTCTCCATGCCATGGGTGATTAGATAACAGGACCTTTTACCTTTTTGGCCTTGTGAGCATAGCAGGGGGGGAAAAAAGCAGCAAAGCTCCTTTGTCAGGTCATTCATGCCATACAGGCACCAAGAATTAACCTCTCCATGACAGCAGTGGGAATGGTTTCAGGAGAATCTCTTAAAGCTAGGAGTACCCCCAAGCACCAAAGCAGGGGATCAGCAGGGTGACTCCTCAGCCAAGAAACAAGACATTGAACATCGCCTCCTCTTCCGCTTTCCCAGGTGCTTTGAAACATGGCAGATAATTAAGAAAAATACCACAGCCAAAGCGATTCTAGTTTTAAGCTGCCTCCATGACAGAAGAACCTACAATAAGTTTAAGTGTGAATTCCAGCCAAAGCTTGTTCCCACTGGCATAACCAACATCAAGAAAGAAATCCAGGTCCTTTCTCATGCTGTCTCAAGTACAAACCATCTTATTATACCCTAGTGCACAGGAATGCTAAGCAGGTCCACTTAAGAATGCATTATTTGCTCTTGGTCATATTCTCTTGCAGTCCTGGAAGGCAAATAACATTTGCTTTCTGCAGCACATCAAACTGAATACTCACATTTGATTACCTAGTTATGGGAGGTATCCTCAGGCTTTCTCTGCTCCTCTGCATTTTAATAATCTCTTTTTAATTTCTCTCTGATAGTTATTTTCACCCCAAGTGTATTAGTATCTCCACACACCTATGCTAATTCCAGCACTGCAAGCAGCTGCCCATTCTTCCTCGCTGTCCTGGTCTTCCTACACTTTCCATCTCACAGTTGCTGCTGCCATGTGAAAAGCATGCCCTGTTTGCCATCTTCAGATAACTGGGTATTATACACCTTATTCTTGCTTCACCTAGGCTGCTTGTTAATGCAGAGAAAACTCCAGAGATATTGTCAATATTCTTTCATGCAATACAGCTACATCTCAAGATTTTTCACAGCTTGAGCATAAATCTGCTCAAATTAGGTAACCAATCCGTTAGTGCCATACAAAAAGCAATTTTTAAATCTTAATTTTCTGCAGAATGAAAAATATAATGCTAACCTTAAAAGAAAATTATTTGTACTTTAGTTTTTTAAGTATGCGAGTATTCTTCTCTGATTTTGCTTTAAGCCCCTGCTAGTACATGCAATTCCTTGAAGCATTCTTTCGTTTGACCAGAGGAAAGTAAACTGCATTTATCCCTTGCAGAGTCAATTCCGCACACCAACAATAAACACCCTAAGCCTGCTTCTTTTAATATGTAAAACCCTGACCTCAGGTGTATGTGCAAGGTTGCTGCTGGCTTTAATGAAGACAGGAGCATATTTAAGGGCAAAACTGGGAATAGAGTCTGGTTTTCCTCAATATTTCATGTAACCACTCCACCAGATTCCTAAGAACCTTTTTACCCAGGCTTCTGTAATGAGTTCTTGTGAGTTATGCCTTCCAGTAAACCCCCTTCCCTCTTGACTCCAAATTTCACAAACCTTAATTTTACTCTGCATATAAGCAGCAACTCCAGGGACCATTTCAAATCCCACATATTCTTGTGATGCCGCTTCGTAGCACATTGCTCTTTCACAGTCTTTGCTGCAGCACGCTGAAACAATCCCAGCCAGATGTTCAGCTCCCCACGGGTCAGGCACATAGGAAGCTTTAGGGCACATGCCAAAACCACAGGTAAAGCAGGGATTTGGGGCAGCACATGACACTGGTCTGAGAAAACAATGCAAAACCTTGGCTCAGGTGATGTACCCATCTCACAAGTCCAGCCCACCTAGAGGGGTAATGTCACTCTAGGACCTTGACACCAACCAGCAGATATATAGTATCGTCCCTAATGCATGCAAATAACTCCACAAACGCTGAGTCTTGGGAAATAAGAAACCAAACAAACTAAACCAGCCAGATGTAATGAAGTCTCCTTCCAAAAAGAGGCTCCTCCAAAAGCAGCACTGTTGGATTTATACTCCTTCATGAACCAAATCCACATTCAGTCTTACGAAGTCCAATTCTACACTTGTGCCAAATGTCCCATTCAAACAACAGAGGCGAGCATAAACCAAGGACAATTAACACAACATGGAGTTTCCTCTCGAAGGCAGTAAGCCCAGGGTGGATGGAGGCAGAGATGCTCTAGGACGGCAGCAACCCCAGCAGGGCTGTCCTCCCTGCCAGCACCCAGGAGTGATGAGGCTATGGCTGCTCAGGGGTGACAGCAGCACATCGTTGCATCTCCCTGCTTTGCTCTGTGGCACAAACTCCTAAAGTTCATCAGCTCCCTTCTTTCTGCCTCCCCCCTTGTTGGCTGCAGGCACCCAGGGCCTGGGCAGGGCTCCAGGCAGCTCTCCCAGGCAGCAGCTTCAGCCCCTCACCCTCTCCCAAGCTCACAGCAGCACAGTCTCCCCCAGGGCATCCACTGATGTTCTACTGCCCCTGACTCCCAGAAATATTCCCCTCCTTCTAAAGCACAGGAATAACAAAGCTTCACCCACTCGCAGAGTGATGGCAAGAAAGCAAGACAGGTTTGCCTCTGTAGCAGGGACCAAGGGAAGCCCTTGGACATGCCCCAGGCTTAGGTGGCCACACACAGGACCAGCTCCTGGGCACAGGAGCAGTGCTCACTTCAGGAGGGATTTGCGGTTTTGCAGATTCCTGCTGCTGAGAACACATTTCCGTTGTGCAGAGGGTGGGATGGTGAGTAAGAGCCCTTCATCATCCAGCTCAGCTTTGCACTACTTCCCTGTTTTCTCAGTGGAAGGCCAACAAGGGATAAACTGGGCTGCATTACATTGTAAATTATCACAGTAGCATCGCAGAGAGAGAAACGTGGACTGTTTTTTATTCCTCCAGCTCCCTGCTGTAGTTTCCATTAGGCACAGAAAAATTCAGCTAGCACAACCATTTCCAATTCAAATGATCCTGCTGTACCCTCACCAGGACAACTCCCCAAAGAGAAGTTTCACTAACGCTGTTGCTGGAGATTGATAACAGGAGGGTAAACACTGTATTATCCCACTTTTAGGTGTTCAGCCAGATCCTTACCTGAAATTAAGAAGCAACCAACATTCAAAACTCCACCATCTTTTTCCAAAATGCTTGTGATCTCTGCATCTAATTTTACATATGCTTCTTGAGATGAAGGTTCTTTGAAAGACAGACATTTCAGAAATGGTTACAAGTGTGCAGGTTATTCTACAGGGCTACTTTCAGAGGTTAAAAATAGCAGCTGATAACATGATGGAACAGTTCTGTCCAGTTCTCACAAAGCAAAACTCATAGGCAAGTCAAGAAAAGATTAAGAAAGTGAGAGTGGATTACACATTTTATTTTATTATATAAATCCATGAGACGGACACACACCCCTCCACATGGGTGAAGTGGATGAGATAACAAAAAAAAGTCAATACTTGACTACTTTTTTTTTCAGGAGGTTGAAGCCTCCAACAACCACCTCAGTGACTGCATTTCAACTTCAACAGCAGCCACGTGCAGAAAATGGTGTTGGAGCTCCCTGCACTGAAACCAGATGGACATCCTCCACAGTGCAGCCACAACACAAATGTGCTTGTTTTCATCACCAAAAATGTGGATAGAAAACAAATTTTCAGCACCAAGAACCTCTTCTGGCTTCAGGGTGATGACAAATGCAAGCCAAGCAAAGGACAAGCTTTGAAAATAATGATTTTAACTCGTAAATAAACGAGCACGCCAGGGACTATTTGAAACCATACAAAAGGTATCAAAGCAGCTGAATTTCAGGAAAGATCTCACCTGGCATTCAGCAGCCTGCTCTACTGAACACTGACTTTCTCAGGAAGGTTCTAGGTCCTCAAATCTCATCCCACCCCCAATAATGACATTTTGTGCTGGCCTCTGGCATGTCACTTAGTTTACTTTCTTGAATTTATCAATCTATAAAGTGGGAATAATCACTTTTAATTTCCTTGCAGAGCTGTTATGAGGGTTAATTAGCTAATGTTTGTACACTGCTTTGAAAAATGAAGGAGTACTCTCTCTCCTCTCTCACTTTCTCTTTGTATAAATATATGATGTCCTATTATCATAACCATCTGTGCCACTGGGAAATTTTAATTGCTGAGCTAGCTCTTGGGAAAGACCTGCCATTCTGTAATATATAGGTCAGAGGACTTTGCGAACTATGAAGGTAACGATAACATTTCAATGGGAAACGCAATGAGACATGAGGTAATGCTAAATTTGGTTCTAGGAGGAAAATGTTTACTAAAAACCCAGAAGAAAGATCTTGGTGACCCTTCAGCATGAACCAAGTACTAAGGAAAAGACTTAAAATCTGTCTTCGGGAGAACAAATTTATCTTCAACTAAAAAAAACTGAGAAAACAGTGACCTGCATTTCAAAATGTAGAGGATGGGATAACCTGAAGGCCAACCTGAAGAAATACATGTGAAAGCAATTCCATTGCTAGAGAGAAACAAATGGGTCAAAATAAATGGCTTCCCTGGCTCTTGGCATGAAGCAAGCTCATTTCTCAAATAAGAAAAGAAATGAGAGGAAAGGAAAGAAGTTAAAAGTCTGAATATATGCTGGAGGTAAAACATTATAAGGTATAATGTTAAGGGAACAAACAGTAGGGGTTTTGTTTTGCTTTTAGCTTGAAAGAGTAATGGGAAACAGGTATATGTTTTTATAAATATAGCCAAAGAAAATATAGGCGAGAGAATGGGTCTATTGTTCAACAAGGCAGGGGGATCACATAACAAGAATCCAGATGGATGAAGCACTCAATAGTTATTTCCCAGTGTGTTCTGTACGAAGGACACCAATGTATTTAACAACAGATACAATTTATAATTTAGAGAAGCCTGGAAAAAATTTTAAAAAGAAGAAATTTGGAAATATATCCATATAATCAATGTGCCAAATTCCTTCTATAGCAAACATCTACTGAAGTCAATGGACTTAAGGGATAAATTTAGCCTACCATTCTACAACTCAGTAAGACCAAATGACACACACAGAAGGAATCTAAAGAAACCAAATATTCACCAAGACCATAAAACTGCTGTTGAGCAGTCTTGGAGCTCACATGGAACTAGCAAGATACGAGCAGTCAGGAGATAAACAGTTTGTAGAAAAGAGGTATGACACAGGGATGGTTTAAGACACAGAGTTAGGAAATGCCAATCAACTGCTTTATTAGAAGAAATAAAATTCGCAACATAAACCAGCACAATGAGTAAAAGTAAAGTTCAATAAAGAAAGATTCTGCCCAGAAAAACCTGAATGTCTTCCAAATATGAACATGTCTTAGAGGGAATGAATCCTAGATTAATTAAGTAATCTTTACTAGTTATTCTTATGGGATTAGAAACACATATGAAAGAACAGATAGATTTTGACAATAACCCTACAAAAACAGAGGGAATGGGGAAGTCTTAAGTCATAGTCTATGCTCAACTATGCCAGTGTAAACCTGGATAACATTCCCGTGCTGCCATGGAAGTGGAGCTGGAAGCTAAGACTGAGATCTACACCCCACGAAAGCAAAATTTTGTCTCAAAGGCTGCAGGTTTAGGGGGATGGGGGGATGGGAGTAGGAAGACAGGCATAATGGGGGAAGTTGCCACCAAGAGGATCAGCAAGTACAGGAAGCATGGGGGCTTTGGGGAAATTTGTTTATCGTTCGGGGAGAGAAGAAGAAGTGAAGACAATTCATGCATAATTGAAAAATAGCAATATTTAGCAATAAGGCGGGGAGGGGGGGATAAAACACAATAGATGAAAAGTCC
Source organism: Eopsaltria australis (assembly GCA_034509425.1). Classification (NCBI taxonomy): domain Eukaryota; kingdom Metazoa; phylum Chordata; class Aves; order Passeriformes; family Petroicidae; genus Eopsaltria; species Eopsaltria australis. The sequence continues at coordinate 173,027 of JAVTVJ010001589.1, forward strand.
TAAGCAGCTTCAAATAAAGATTTCTATAGATTATGGTAAAATAGTATCAGACCAAGCTGCCAGGGTGCAGATTTCCTGGCATTTAACCAAACAGCTCCTCTGCTGGCACCCTACCTCAAAATTGGTTTTGACATTGTCTGCACTGCCTGCAGAGGTACTTTGTAAATAAACCATCCTTAATAACACATCAGCAAGCAAGAGCTCCCTGCAACAACATTATTATTATCCCTACCCATGGCAGGGCAGTCAAAATAGATGTTCTTTAAGGTCCCTTCCAACCCATACCATCCTATAATTCTATAATTAAGAACTGTTCACTTAAGGAAACTCCCCATCACACCCAGTGTATCCCTCTGCCTCATAAGTGGGACTTAACACACATGGGAGGGGACTAGTCCTCCACAGCACCCCACCCTTGGCTTTGAAGGGACACACTGGCAGCAAGACCAGCCTGGCATTTCCCAGAGCTAATGCATGACCTGCTCAATAGCTCTGGCAAGTTCCAGGGGATTTCAAAGCCAGGCCAGGACTGCTGCAGCAGCTGTCAATCACAGGGCCCACAACACATTCATTTCTATTTCTCAAAGATGTAACCACAAGCGCCTGGTGTGTATTTTGTGTTTTTAAAAGGAAGCTTACCTTGTTGAGGCAGGATTAGGAAAACAAGTTTATTCAGGCTCTCCCATTCTTTACAGAGTTCATGGCCCTCATGAAAATACCTCTATCCCCCGCCCCAGTCCTTGGAGGTGACAGGCATTCCCACAGTGATGGCTGGGGGGATATTTGCAGCATGTCTACCCTTAACGTGACTTCTCAGGAAGTCCCAGGCCTTCCTTCCCGAGAGGCTATTCCCAACTGTTGTATCAGCAGCTCTGGGGATAAGCCTGGTGCCAAGTGGTTTAATCAGGGATTATCAAAAGCTGGGCTGTTCCCCACACCTCTTTTTAGCTGCCTTTCTCCACTCTCAGTGAAGTCTCTGGAACTCCTGCTTCTCCAAGAGCAGCCATCAAGCGTTCTTCCCAGGATGCCAGACGATGCAGGCCTAGAAACAATGCCAGGTGATGCACTGGGAGACACTGGCCACATGCTGGTAGGAAATCCTTGCACTTTGATGCCGAAATCCAGGTCCTTTGGTGGCAGGGAGTCTCAGCACTGGCCATCCCACCAGCCACATCGCCAAAGGAGCTGCAGAGGGAGGGTACTCCACCCCATCAATCCTGACATCCTACATCTTCGCAATTCTCCATGGCTCTGGTTAACACCAGGGGCTCTTGCAGGTGACAGGGTTGGGAAAGCAGAACACTAAGAGGGAGGGAAAGTATTTGGAAATGTGGTTTTAATAACTTTGAGCCTATATCAGCACATATCTTCAGTGACAGTATGTGGACTTTTAGGGTGGTCACTGTGCTCTTTTAACCAGCTGCATGGTGTGACCAAGTTTTGAAGAAACTCCATGCACGACACATATTCAGCAACCATTTATGAAACACAAAGGTCAGTAAAAGTAGAGCCAAAATCTACTTATTCTATTTTTACCCCTTCCACTGGTGCTCTAGTGGTGATCTGCTTTTTCCCTTCCCATGCCAAGCCTAATCAAATGTTGCACATGTTAATAGTTTATGTCTAACCCATATGACCATACTCAGTAGATCTAACTAATCAGTAAGGAATGAACTTTTGTGGCTCTCCCCCGTCCCTACACACCTCAAGTTTCATCGCAGCTGAAGGATGAGATAGAAGGGATATCAAGAGAAAATTAAGGCAACTCAACCATCAGAAGCCAAACTGCAAAAGTTAAAAAGTTACTGAATGCTATGGACATATTTTGTGTAATCCCAAAGTAGCAGAAGCAAGAGCATCTAAAGAAAAGACTATTTTCAGCAGCACTGGTAAAAACTCAGAAATTAGAATACCAGGCTATGGAGTGTAGCCACTTGGTTTGCAGACCCATATGGCTACAGCAATTATCTCCACTCAGTTCACCCCTCCACACACTGGAAGAAGGATGGATTTGGAAAGGATGGAAAAATACTGCTTAGAAAGAGCAACACTTTTTCACAATTTCTAAAAACATTTCTGTATATATTATCTCAAAAGGATATGAAATAGCATTATCATAGCCCATGCTAAGCTGGGCTTCTTCATAATACACTATCACCACCCACACAGGACCCGCATGGGGTAGATCAACCACCCAGCAGGGTACCAGGGACATCAGAGCACCCCGGGACAGCAGCACTGCTGCTGCTTCCGACAGAGGTTTAAAGAAAGACATTAAGTACATGGCTAAATGCTCCCTTTCCTCTTGTTGTTTCCACATTTTTAAAGGGACAACCCCATTTTTACAGCACTTTACAGGTCACATTGAAGAATTCACCATTTAAACCCACACTTGCTTACTATTTTCAAAACCTCTTTTAATTCTTTATAGGATTGGACTGCACAGCCTGGCATTCCAAACTTTCCTTTGCCAAAGGTCATGATCCACAGCAACACTGGTCGCCTGTAACTCTTCACAGCTATGCCTGTAGGCATTTCCCATTGAAGCCAGGAAAGTCTGAAACTGGGGGAACTGCAGGGAGGTTGGGTGAGATGGTTGCTTAGCTCTATTTTGGGAAAACATCACCTTCTGGCAGATGTTCATCCTATGGACGATACATAGGGAACACCAGAGACCACCAGCAGTACGGTAATTCCTGATTAGTTAGATGCAAGTCAGAATGTATGGAATGTACAATGTACAATAATTAGTAACACGCTGCACCACGCACGGTACATGACATTGTCACTCCAGCAACCTCCTGATTGGTGAAACGGGCACAAGGTTAGACTTCCCGACATAACAAAAAGTTTCAGTTTAAGAAATTTATTCGAAGGATGTATCACAGTGACCGTGGAGGAACATCCAGGCTGGCTGGATGTTACGCCTCAGGCAAAAATCCCAAATCAGCCCCACTACTTTTCATGGCCTGTGGATTTTAAATGAAACCTCATGATCCAAAATTAGAAGTGAAGCAGAAACCTTGTGAACTGAGCCTGGGAGTGTTCTCTTGGACTTCACTAGGAAGGTGCACAGTAGTGATGCAGACAAAAGGCCGTGTCACAGCATGCCCAGGAGGAATGACTGCAGAAGGGATATGGCCACGGGAGCATTGGGAGAGGCAGCTGCCGCTATCGCTTCCAGTCAAATGCTCAGCAGCTCCTGTTACTGCCGAGTGCAGTGGGAAGCACTCTGACATGTTTTCTGCACCCACTGATAGCTTTTTGATACTGCTCTTGCCTGCACTGTTTACACATTGAAGCAAGAGAGAAGTGCTGGGACAGCAATTCGCCCATAGAAACGTCTGCATTTCAGAAGCCAACCTTATCATTTTCCCGCAGCACATCTTGGGTAAAAATAAGCCATCAGCCTTGAAAACTGTTGAAGCCCTCAAATACTGAATGGATCTGCTGCAACATTCCTGGACACCATGCAAAGCCGATCCTTCCCTCCAGGCACCCTTAAAGGAGTGGGAGGAGAGCCATGCAGCAGATACACTGTGGGGTTTTACTACACTGCACTATAGATACTACATTATTAAGTGGAAGGGTTTTATCCCCCGATTCTGTGTTTCAGTCTCAAATTCAACCTAGCCTTGAGTTATGGATGAGGAAAGGCAGGAGTGAACATGGCAGAGGGCAGCACCTAAAGTCGTATCTGTAACACTGTAACTGCAACTGCAGAGACTTGTAGACAGCCCAGCACCATCCTACCAAGAAACAGGGGATTATCTGACTCAAGATACAGCCACTAGTCAAGGAAGAGCAAGACAGAATGAGAAATAATTCCCATGGAGTTCAGTTGGTGCAGGGTGACTGGAAGGAGCCTCCAGAACTCACTCCACACAGGAATACAGCCAGTGCTTTTGTCACAGGAACATTACTCATTCCTTTCTGCTTCCCTTGTCTTTTGTTACAGATCACAAACCCAACATCTACAACAACTAAAGAAACAATTATGGGCATGTCAATGAAATCCTGCAAGGACAGAACTATTTCAAATTCCCAATGCACCCTCACTGCTTGCTGACAATTGTATTTGCTACAGGCCTGACTCTGTACCAGCTCACACCCTGCAAGGGGGTGGAGCAGCACTGCCTCAGGTACCATCAACACCTTGCAAACAAACCATGGAGGTGGATGCTGAGCCAGGTTTTCAAATGTGGGCAGCACGGTAACATTTGCCAAACCCATGCAATGAACAACTGCGTATTTTCCTTTGAGGCGTATCAACAGCTGGCCCCACTGAAGAAGTGATCTAAGACATCTGCTACCCACATTTTGGGGGGGGATGCTGAGTCAGTATGAAAGCCACTCACAGCAGTGTTCCTGAGCAACCAAAACTGAAATTCAATTTAGTTGGTCAAACAGATCTCTTAATTTCCACAGTGCTGCTGGCTAGCAGACAGCAAGCAATTAAATACAAATGTAGACATTTAAATTTCAGTCAAATTTGGATCCTTGCAATGCAAACATACATACCCTTTATCCAAGCACATGCACTTTCCAGAGAGGAGTAATGATACATTGCAAGGGAAGAGTGTCTATCTGTGTTGTTTCAGGTATTGATCCTGACACCCAAATGGCACCATCACAGGAAAGCAAGGTTATTCCCCCTTGTCCAGGTGTTTTTTTCTGGATAGATGCCTTGGACTGAAATGTTGCTCAGATTCCAGGTGTCTTTCGAGGTACAGTGCATGTGTGCAAGAACAGAAGAGGCAGTGTCCTGTGTTCCCACAGTATGGTAATTGCTATTCCTTCAGGGATCCACCCTTCTTTGCCACCTCCCTTAACTCTTACTTTCTCTCAAGGAATCACTCGCATGCGCGCATGACAACACACAATGCATAAATCTCCCCTCAGTTTCCTCCAAGTTTAGGCATTCGCCTCACACAAATCAGAAAACATATTTGGCTTTTTATTACTTTTATTTAAAGACCATAAATCCCTCCTTCCTTCTCTGGAGGAGCAAACAGGACTTGTTAAGCCTTCTGGTTCCCTCTGCTGCCATAAAAAGGTGCAGAATTTCCAAATGTGACCAGCTGCTGCACAGAGGCCCTGCTACAGTCTTGGAAAACATCCAGAGCTCACAGACCTCCTGAGAGAACCTCCCAGGGGATGGTGCCAGCCTCCCAGCATTGCTGAGCTGGGGGACATGGTGCTGGCAGCAAAGGTCACCTCTGAGCAGAGAGACTTCCAAAGACCCTCCTCTTGGCCCCGTCTTTGGAAGCAACTAGGTTTCCAAACAGTGAACAGTGCATGGGGTTGAAAGGACTGGTCTGGCTCTGCAATGGAGATCAAGAAATCAAAGCACTTAAGCTTTTGGTTTCTACTAGGCTTCCATGATACTGTCTTTGAAAAGATCAAAGCCAGGCATCCTGCTCACAGAGACAGAGAGCAAGTCACGAACAGAGCATCTCATTACCAGCCCATCAGAATCCCCAGGCTCACAGCTAAGAAAAAGGGGAGCACAGAGACCCCAACTCCCCAGAATCTCTGTATGGCTTCCACCTGGCAGAGCCCAGGACTGGTGCAGGGCAGTGAGCCAGGCTGGGCATGTCAGGAGATGTACTATTTCCATATGCAAAGGCAGTACCTACTCCTACTTTACATCCCTTCCAGCTTCCCAAGAGTCAAGGAAAAAGCTCCCACAGTTAGGCAGCTGATGCTGCACCAAAATGAGAGGCATCAAACTCCCTTCCCTAGATAGTTACAGCTGCATTTGCCACTGGTGCTCTCCTGCATGAACAGTGAGGTGACAGCAAGCCTCAACATCGGCAGACTGAAATAGCTGCACAAGTACAAGGTTGGTTCGTACATGCTCCAGGGAGGTGGTGTTTCCCAACATTACATTAACACATGTAAAACAGAGGCAAATTGGCACTAGCTGACAGCTTATCCAGCGCCCTGAGGCAGCAGGACTGCCTCAAATGACTCCCTGTCAGAAAATCACTTGAATTCACTGGGAGAGGTACTGGGCAAACTGATGGCAACGGACTGCAGAGTATTTGCTATATCTGGATAACATCCTAAAGCTGCCCTCAAAAATGGGTCATGCGCCAAAGCAGTGACTACTGTGTGCTAATGTCCTCACCAGCCACTCATTTCAAGTGTGTGTGTTACAGACAGCTTCCATCGGCAGCTTCTATCAACAGCAGTGCTTCAGACACAAAGGCTGGTATCACTGAAAACTGTCTAAGAAGGGAAGTACTGTACAAAAGTTCAAATATAAGATGTTTTTCTCCAACAAGCACACTTCAGGAGCAGAAACCACAGTAAAACATGGTGATTAAGTACGTACATCTAGGTCAGCTCTCAATAACTTGACAAGATACCAGGTCACAGACTCATTTGGTCTTTCTTTTTTTTTAAACACAGTTATATTGACTTCAATGGATCTTTCCTACTCTTCAACCATGAGGATCTGCCTGATGATGTATTTACCTAAATTAAACTGAAGACACTTTCTCTCACAATAATGATAAGACTAAAAAAGATCACTGTAGCACACCATCAGATATTAGGAGCAGAAATTTTGGGAAGGCTTACAGTAATACTTGAGGCCATGAAACTAAATTGTGCTTTCATTACCAGCTGTGGAGTTTTAGGCTTGGACTTGCTGCTCAAAGTCTACAGACAGGGTAAGGGAAAAATCAGCCAGTATTTCCATCCTTCTCTGTAATTTGAAACCACTGAGACATATCTCAGGATATAAATCACACAGCTCTATAAATAAAATAAACTACGATTTTGTTCTCTTTGGAAGAAAGCTGACACCAAATTCATGTAGCAAATCCAAGAAAAAATAAGCCTGGCCCCTGGCCCAAGCACATAAGAAGCTCCCCCTTGTTCCCAGGGAGGAAGCTTCACCATCACCATTAGTTTGCCATTCCCTAGGGGACTTTTATCTACAGGTTGTCTGCAGTACACTAAATGTCTGTCTGTACATAGCACCTCCAGGTAGAGGCAAGTGTTTATTAACAGAAAAGGCTACCAGCAAAACTCCTGCAAATCTCCGTGAAAGGCTGAGCTCTTCTTTTCAGATAAATAAATGGGAAATCTTCCCAGTTAGTCCCAGTCCCAAACTCACATCACACAGATACCTATGACTGTTTCTCTCTGCTACTTACAGTGCCCCACTTTTTAAACGCTCACTGTCACTTGTATGAACTGAAGTGTGACTTCTCCGAGGCACAATCTTTTTTAAAGAAAAACTGCTACACACATATTTAAAAGCAAGTAACCTGCTATCAGAAAATACTTAGTTTTGTATAAGCCAATTATCCTCTGTGGTAAAAAGATCGGATAAACACAGTTTTGAAAGTGTGTGGTTAGAAAATGATTAAATGTATCATTTTGGCTCTTTTGTAATAAATTAAAAGATGAGACTGAAGAATTCTTTCATTTCGTATCACTACATAAATCTTCCAACAGAAAACTGTCACTTAAAATCTCTTCATAAATATCCTATTCAGTTTCAAAGTGGGGGACAAAAGTGCATTATAAAGTACTTTGAGAAATTTATTGCCTCTATTCTCTATCCCCCCTCCCACCCATAGTACATAGCAAAGAAAGCAGGAAAACACCTTGGAATCCACCAATACCAAACCAGTGAGAGCTTTGCCTGCCAAAGACATCAGGATCCTTGGCAGTGCCTATAACCCCCCCCATCAGGAGCCAGAGCTGCAGTTCCTGTAAGTCTCTGTCCTCTGTACGAGACACAAGCATGACTGCTCAGGGAGTTTACAAGAAATATGAATGAGAACATGCAGACTAATTTATCAAAATCCTTGCAAAATGGGAAGTTTCTTACCTCGTTTCTAAGAAAATTAATTTTATGTGATGGCACATGCCTGCCAATTCCTCCACTACCCCACAGCAACCTTCCAGCTCAGGGGCACGTTTCCAGCCCCTCTGGACAATGACTACAGCACAAGGGATGGCCGCTGACAACTCCAAGTGTTTATGGAAACCAGAGATTTAGGAGAGACATTTTCCCCCATGGAAGAGAAGGCTGGCAGCAAGCTGATCTTCTGACAGGCATTGAAGAAGCAACACAGGAGTGTGTTGAATGACACAAAGATAGAAACAGCATTCATCAACCCAACCCAAACATGTAGCTACTCTCCACCCCTGGGTTTTGGCCATAATTGAATAAAATATGGAGACTACTCACTGTCTGAGCAGCCCACCCTGTGTCATGGCTTGCTCTGCCTTCCCCCAGGGTCTCCTCCCTACACTATGCCCAGATACCACAAAAGGGGCCACCAGCTGCTTTTCTTAGTGAGATCAAACCTTTCCCTCAGGGTACAGCACTCAGCCAAGCACCACCAGCCTCTCAGACAAATCCAGTGATATCAGAAAGATGACAGACCTCCACCAAGACCTCAGTCCTGTTATCCACAATTCCACAGGGAAAAGACATGCAGGCAAAGTCTTGAAATCCACAGTCCCTTCATGGCACTTTCCCTCAAGGTCAGTCCCCATAATTGTCACAAAACATGGGTGTAAGAAAGCAGAGCAGCAGCCTCTGGCACACCACTACATGATGAACAGGGAATCCCACTCCCATCATTTGGGATTGGATAATCCCAAAAGAGTGGGGACAATCTCCTTGGATGGAAGAAGTTGAGCTCAAACGCCCTGCATCCACTTTTAACAGAAACTGTTTGCAGCATTTAATTGCAAGAAAGACACAATTAACTGTGCTACAGTATCAGTAAACACACTAGTCACATCATTGGAGCCCATTATTTTCCCTCCAAGAAATTACATTACTACATTATTGATGCAACAATCCAGCGTAATGAAGTGGTGCTTTGCAGCCTTCTTTCTGCTTTACACCAAGTTCACAGTGCTACAGCCCTGATACCAAATTTAGCAAGGGTTGTTTTGGGGTGATTTTTTCCCAGTAGGTTAAAAATTCCAGTTAACAACCCAAAAAACAGCTGCAGAAGAAGTTAAAACACCTGTCCCTAATCAACAGAGAAGGCTTGGGTTTCTATTTGATACAACTCAAAATTACAGCTATTTCTAAATACTCTGCTTTGACAGTGGCTATTTTTACCTCATATTTTTACTTGGACAGACTATTTTCAGAAAGGCATTCGAGAGAGATTATGCCAGAAAGCAGTAGAATAGCAAGCAAGATGCTTATGTAAATACTGAACTTCTTTGAACTTAAGGGGAAAGAAAAAGAGCAATATCCAGAAGGTCACCACTCCTAATGAAGAAAGCACACATGAAACTTAGGGAAGGAAGAGTTGCCCATGTCAAAATGGCAAAAGAAAACCTTGAGAAGTCATGAGAAAAGGAGGTCAGAAGAGCAGAACATTCAGTCCTGAGGCTCTTACTCATTCACAGGACTACTGAAAGCAATAAAGGTTATTTGTGTGCTCCTGCAGGAAGCAGCCTCAGTTTGCAGTGCCCAACAACAGCACAAAGAGCAACAGCCACACCTTGTGCAATACCTGCAAAGGCTGCCCAAGGAAAGCTCTGGCTAAAACACAAACCAGTACTTCCTCTGCAATTATTAATATAGGATTAATGTAATATTTAGAAAGTCTCCATGTGCATAACTCCAGCACGTTGTTTCCCAGCCACTCCTTTGCAATTATACAGGTCCACAAACCCCCACAATGCTGGGAAAAAGAGAGGGTTCTTTAAGAGTAATTTTAAATATACTCTTTCAGTCTTGCATCCTGGCTCTCTGCAAAAAATTCAGCAGTTGCTCAAATTCCCACTTTGCCGCTCAGTCCCTTGAGTGGTGCAATCACGGAGTCCCCAGGTGCCTTCTTTCTGGACCAAATAACACCACTCTAGTTGACTATCAGTGTACGGAAACAGCCCCCTTGGGGCCCCCCAAATTTCATTATCTTTTCAGCTGTTTTTTTCCTATTCTTTCTCTTTCTGGAAATCAGGCTATGAAACTGAACTAATTACTCCAGGCTCAGAGGATGTTTTATGTGGGGTGTTGAATTGTTCTCATTTTTCCTTATGCCATGGCCAACATTTGTGTTTAAATACCAACAACTTCTGTGTGTCACTACAATGCCAACAGCACTGCAAACATCTAAAGGAAGAAAGAGCAGAACTCATCCCAATGATATTTCTCAAGTCACAGTCAAGGGGAGCAGTAAACTAACAAGTCCTCCTTCTTAATACCCCTTCCCTCTCAGAGCTGTCCTTGCTCCCAAAAAGGATGTTTCCCAGGGACTCCTCCAACTCAGACTCAACCAGACCAGAAAATGTGTAAATTCCAACCCTAAAGACCCCAGTGTGTGCACTTCACCTTTTCACTCCAGACAGGAATATCTTACCAGAACTGCCAGAAGTATCCAACATGGATTGCACCAGCAGTCAATGGTACAGGTTTAAATCTGCTCAGCAGCCAGCTTTGCAGCCAGTTTTGCAGTTGGGGTGTGTTTGCACTGTTTGCATGAGAAGCATCTGTTAAGCAGACAGCAGCCTGGTTCCAGGTAAACTTCCAGGGAGTCCCAAAACATAGCCCTAGATTGCGCAAATCAGAGCCATCTAATCTCAGGCTGACAAAGGTGGCGGATAGGGTCCCATCCAAAGGAAAACCTTGCACTGCCTCCTCGCTGAGAGTAGAAGTCACCTGCAATACTGACAGACACCTGAGCATCCATGGCCAGCCCCAAACGTTAGAAAACACTTTGTGACTCACCAGCTCCTGCCTCACACCTCACAGTCTGTAATTAGAACCTCACTAGCCAGGTGTGTTCTCTAAGGCAGTGCTCTCCCACCCATCTGATAACTTGAGTCCCTCCACAACTCAACTCAAGCTCCATCTCATGTCTTTTTCTCCCCATGACACCCCTGGTCAGAGGAGGCAGAGTAGGCAGACAGCATTCCCATCTGCTCTGGTTGGTTTGAGGGCTCTCATCACCACAGGTCTCCTTATAAAACCTGCCAATTATCCCACACACTGGCAGTTTCTATGTGCTGAAGAGAAGTGACAGCCTATATATCCTCCCTGAAGATCAGTTAAGCTATCTGTACACTTAAGAAGGAATGCGTTTTGGCTAGGGTGTTTTTCTCTTGTATTTAATCTTTAGAAGCATTCAGCCACCACAATCTAACTGTTGATGTGTGCCAGACAGCGTCACTGACTTACTTATCTCGGCTCCCAGCATTCTGCTGCAACAACATTGCTACCTAAGTTCAGCATCCTTTGCATTACAGAGGTGTTTATGTCATTCCTACATTTAAACCTGTAAAATATTTCAAACTTTTCCTCCTTTTCTTACCCATCATTTACCGAACATGCTCTTTAAGATGGAAGCAAGGCATCATATGCATTCCCACAGGCAGGTATTTTTCATTAAAAAGAGTCTGCATGTTGCTGGTGTCTGCCCCTGCACTCAGCCACCTTGCAAAACTGTTTTCATTCTCCAGAAACAGTAGACGCACAAGGCAATTCTTTTGTGAGCACACTGGTATAATGAAGAACCAGTTAACAGGTAAAGCACAACAGCAAAGCCACAGCAGGTCCCAGCTACTGAGGGATGGCTGCTCTTGGGATTGGGGTTTTTTCCATGTTAGAGGAACTGCGTATTTTTAAACTCTTCCTCCTCCTTACTGAGAGCATGCCAGATAATTAAACTGAACCTCTTATTTTTAAAATCTAATTTACTTTTGAAAACCTACACTGTTGGACTATTTTTAGAATTATTCTTATGTGGGCCAGCGGAAATAGGCTAGAGCCAGGTAGCACAAGGCCTCACAGGCTGCACTGTGCAATCTTCAAGCTGAACACCATTAATCAGTGAAAACAATGGAAAAAATCCTTTCAAATTAGGAATAAGTATCTGCAGTGAGGTACTGATATTCATCCTCAGTTTTGGAAAAGCTTATCTTAAGCAAAATCAAATCTGGGCCTACAGCTTTTACTCAGGAGTTTCTTTAATTTGTTACCAAATGCAAGAGCTTATCCTGGCATTTGACAGGCTGTCCTTACCACCAAAATCATTGGGAATGTTGCTCAAACAAGGACTATAGGATTGGGTTTAGCACTGTTGCCTTTTCCCCCAGCCGGGAAAAGAAACTCAAGATCATTTAAGCAAGAAGGTAATATAAAAGGGGATCTTTATTTTGAAGGTCTTCAGGAGCAGTTATGGAAAGGTGTCCATAAAAGCCCCCCCTCCAGGGTGAGTACATATTTATACGTTTTAGGAAATTAGCATAATTAATTAAAAGCACCAATCAGGAGGACAAGTAGTGATTCAATTCCCCCCCAGGTCCAGCCCCTTCTCTGGAGCCCCCCTCTCAGCACTGGCTCTACTTTGTTTATGAAAATGCACCTAGGAGTTGTTCTCGGCCTTGGTTCCCAGGAAGAACCGAGATAGGACAGGGCCTTGTACCCCCCGGGGCTTGAAGCTCTGGAATTTGTTTTGTCTTTCTGTTTAGGGAAAGGCCTAATGGAAAAGTACTGGAAAAACTAGCTATTAATACAACAGGCTACAGAGCTACAAATATATGTGCAAAGAGTACAGAGACCATATAAAAGAAAAAAGGCAGAAACCAAACAGCATCAGCACTACCTTTGGAACAGCTTGCATCTCAGGGCACCCTGCACAAAACCCGCACTAGAGGAGCTAAATAACACAAGTAGCACAGGGATACTTTTTCTGAAGTACTGAGTTTTGTGACCCTTTAAAAGTGCCTAGGGAAATAACACCATCAGAGGTACCTGCATCTAGTCCTTATCAGTTGTCTTTGCTATTTGGCAACCCAGAGCAAAATAATCTACCTACCCAGACTTACAGTGAATGATTCAGTGAACTAATTTCTGTGATATGCTGGCATGCAAAGAAATGTCCCTCTATTACAGAAAAAAAAAGTCTTCTTAGCATTCTCCACAAAAAAGGCATCTCAGTGGGTAGCCAAAATGACTCTGACCTCTGAAATCTCTCTCATTTCTGCTGGCAGCACTTCCCACTGAAGGACTGGGAGTGCAGCATCCATCCCCAGGCATCTGGCCCACCTCCCCAGTGGCAGCTTGACTTGCTGCCGGCCACATTCACTGGTTAGAGGTGACAGAGAAGTGAAGATGCTTCATCTAGGGTGAATGACCTGCAGTCTGGAGACTACATATGGCCCACAGCACCACAACCTCTATTTTTCCAAATCCCTGTTGGGTAACATCCCAGAGAGAGGCTTGCAAGACTTGCTTAGCTCTTTGCAAAAAGAAGCCAACCTTCCCTGATTGTAGCAACTCGAACACAGCCAAACACAACACATAAGCAAAGGCACTACAGCCCAACAGTGTTTATCCAAAACTACCACAGGGCCAGGGAAACTGCAAAACACTGCAGGATGCAAAGTTTTCTTCAATTATTTCACTGCCTCAAAAATGCAAATGCATTCACCATACCTCTGCTGCAACCCCAGCCCCACTCACTTCCCCCACCTGGGAGCAGTATTTCATAGCAGTGCAATTTAAAAACAGGGTGGTTTTATTAATTTTAAAGCCTCAGACTCTTGCAGGTCCAGGTGTTACTCTATAGCACTGGAGGACAGAAATTCGGTCCTTGAAGAGGCCTCTTCTCTAATCTTCTCAGGGGTTCCTGTTTGCTTGCTCACTCCCCAGCCTGTCCCAAGACCTTTATGGCTGCGTGAAGTCCATGGGCTGTTCCCATGAGCAAGGTTTATGCACATAAGAGCTGTAGAAAAGCCACGAATTTGCTGACCCAGAAGTATTACCAGTCCCTAACGGCTCAGCTGCAATGCCTCTGTCTGCTCCTATCTCCTGGCAAGCAACCCGCTGCCTGTAGCACTGATCCCTCCCTGCACTTCCACTTTCAGCTGTCTTAAAACACCACCAAAAGATCTTATACCTGTCTCCTGTGCTTCCACATAGCTTTTGAAAGACCCCAGTATCAACATCCATTACTGCCTGAAGCACCACAGCACAAAGAGCCCAGTCCCAAGTGCCACACCAGCCAAGTTCCCACCAAGCACCAACAGTCAGCCACACACCACCACCCACAGGGATCTACACCAGGTCTAACACCATGCTCGTAAATGGCCTGGAACCAGCTGGGGTAAATAAATCCTTCCTCCCTTATCCACCTCTGCCATCTTGATTCATCAGGCACACAATCACCTGTCCTGAGGTCTGTTGGTACAGGGGGAGAGTATAATTTTTTTTCTATTCCTTATTACCACGACAATATTGTTTAAAACAAGTCAAGGACAATTTCTTTGCCTTATCAGTGATGAGCCAAGAAGATATGGGACACTTCAAGTCTCCTGAGCACCTTTTGAGCCTCCAAGTTGGTCCACGTATTTACCACTGGATACCCTCTTACCATATTATAAAACCTCTTCGGTTGTTTTCAGGACCAATTACACCAAAAAAGGGTACTGCTTACTATGAACTCAGCCTAGGAATCAAGGAAGAGGAAATAATACCATCAAGATGACAAGCACCTCTTCAATGAATCCCAAGAAAATGGCCATGTTCCATAAGCCGTGCTGTACAACTTTCTCCTCACCCACAAAGTGCCATAGCAAGGAAGTGTGATGATTCAAAAGCATCAGCACATCAGGTTAAAGTAATTAAAGTAACTGAGACAAGCCTCAGCAAGGTGTCAGCATGCCTGTGCCCCATCCATGCTGCTGAACTGATCCACACCAACAGCAGCTCCTTCTTAGCTGCTCCCAGGAACATGTCCCTCACTCCTGCTGTCAAAACAAGCCAACAGCTTCCCGCTGACTTCTCTACCTTCTCACTGACTCATTTCACCTGATCAGTGCCCTCCCCTCTTCTGTTTTAACAAGAAAGAAATGTAGCCCTATGGAAAGCAAAAGGAGTGACTAGACATCAGATTATATCTCCTCACATACTTTAACAGCAGGATAGCTATATTACCTTCTGGGAAAATGGGAAGCTTATGCGCTGCCAGACAAATGTGGCCACTGATAGATACTCTTTGTTGCAGGAAACCCCTGAAAGCAAGGGCAGACCAAGAACCAAACACATGTGAAGCTTTGGCTGGCATAGTCCTTCACAACCTCTGTGTTTTTTTCAGGCTGCCCAATTGAACACTTCTTCCAAAGTAACCAGAGGTTAAGCTGACACTGATGTGATCCACCATCCACCAAGCATCCACTTCAGCCCCCAAGAGTACACAGAATGCCAGCCTGCTCAGGGGCAGGAATGGTGGCGGTGCTGCTGCTCGTCACCCTCACTGCTAGAAAACGCAGCCTGATGATGAACTTACTCATCCATCCCCTCCTTGCTTTTCTGCTGGGCCAGCAACAGAAATATTTTGCATGGAAGCTGCTAATTTCAGCAAGCCACCTGAAAGGAGCTCCCCCACTCTTTTTGCACTACACATTGGCCAGAGGAAATTGCTCTGGGCAGAGGACTTAATTCCCAACATCCATGTGCTACAGGAAACAGCTCTCTCTTCCTCTGGTGTCATCTCATCAAGCAGGGCTTTCTTCTTTCACACCTTCATTACAGGAAAGGTGAGGGGAAGACCATAAAACTTTTTTCCTAACTTCTGGTATAGGAGAACTCAACCCCTGACCAGGACAGGGAAGAAAGGGCTCAGGCTGCAGATGTCCCCAGCCAATGCACTACTGGGTATTTACTCTGGACAATGCGGAAGATGTGTGACTGACAACAAACTGCTTTCTGTTCTGCAACACTGTGCAGAAACACTAATACACTAAGAGTGGTGTTTTTCTCACTTTTATTAACTTTCAGCAGCGGAAGAGAGAGCAATTGCAGTAGCTTTAGGAAAAGGCACAAAGTTGTTCCTAATGTTCACCTGCACCTTATGTCACCAGCTCACAGGATGGCTGAAAAACTACACAAAGACTGTCAGCACTCCGCAAAAAAGCCAGGAACCCAATATACTGCTAAAACTATACTGTTATTCCCCTAACGTGCTCCTTGTATACACAATCACATTTCCCGATCATCATTCCGAAGACTCATTTACATCAGAAACTAAGTAATGTAGATGCAGCCTGAAAACTCCCTAGCATGGCCAAGGCTATAAATGCTATTGAGGTACTTTCCAACATGAGAAAAGGAATAATCATATTGGCAAACATAAGCTTTATGATTATCCTGGGTGCTTCTGGTATAATTGTTTCACAGATTTTTCTTTTTTAATGTTAGACTCATAACTGGAACAAATTACATGAATCAAAACATCCGGGGGGAAACAAAACTTCATCACTCAGTCAAACCTCAACATCCTGCTGGGTCTATTTCCTAGTCCTACCATCGCTCCCTTCTCAAGGTGTCCTCTCAAGGCAACAGAGATCTTCAAAAAGCACACACAAGCTGATTATCTCCCGGTCCCACTCCTGCCAACACCAGGTGTCAAAGTAACCCACCCCGCTACAGAGAAGGAGCACAAGCATCAGTGGCCACAAACCAGCAAAATCTTCTGCCCTTTGGGAATCTGTCCTCCTTTCACCCCTGGAACGGAGAGGGGACAAAGTCACAATTTGTTCACAGAGGCTCTGGAAGTTTGCTTGGGAGGCTGTCAGGTAACAGAATCAAGCAAAAGTATACATCATTTGTTGCACCACCACTCATGTCAACCTCTTGGCAGGAGACTCAAGTGGCCTGGAAAAGACAAGAAAAATCCAACAGCAAAGACCTCCAAGTATAACACACTGACATATATAGGAAACTTCAACCGTATTCTTTTTTTTTTTATTTTACCAGCAAAAAATACGATGGAAACAAATAGGGGGGGAGGGGGGAAGAGGAAAGAATATTCTTGAAATTACAGTTTAAAATAAGGCCAAGAAAATCGCATAAAATTCCATTTTTGCCCAAATATTCCCCTATCATCTTAGCTGAAATAAGTTTTAGATTGATTTTTACATTGCCCCTAAGGCCATAATGGCATCCTGAATGGTTCAATTACAGCAAAAAGCAGAGAAGTAGCAGATAAATGTATGCTCACCAGTAAAAGAAGAGTATAGTCTCTGTATGCACACATGCATATATATATGTGTCAAAATTTAAAAGCAGTTATTGATTTGGTTAAGCTGTGCTGATATATTGGTACTGCTCATATGGTTGGAGTCCCCCTAGTTTGCCCGAATTAGGAGAAGAGGCTGAGGTTAAACTGAGGTTAGCTGACACGTGTCAGCCAAGTCTGACCTAATCCAGGGTTTCTAACTAGTTTGATCTTCTTCTCCAAATAATATTAAGACAAGGAAGAAACCGCAGGGATGCAGTTGGGTTCCAAATCACTATTTTTAGAAGCCGTACACAAACAGAAAAGGCAGAGTTGTGCATGCTGACTGCTCCACAGAAAACTCTTCCCCGTGATCCCCAGCTCCCTGGCTGTGTCCCTCCCGACATCTGCCCTTCCCACCACAAGTCATGCCACAAAGACATGGAGATGGAGACCCCCCCCAAGACTGAAACAGGAAAAACCAGTTTTCCTAACTCTGTGTTAATTCAAGTGTTGTCTAATACCATACCTCCTCCTGCTGAAAGAGCACCTCCGTAATACCGAGTAGGTGACTTTGAGCTACTTGGACCTGACATCCAAACCCCCCTGTTAAAACAACATACATGGATTTACTCCAATGATTTGCACTGGATCCAAGACCCCAGGAAACCTCCCATTCATCTCAAAGCATTTCTCAGATGTAGCCTAAAAGTAAGGGTTTGATGAGCAATAAGGAAACTAAAATAATATTGCTTAAACCACAGAGGTGCCAGCTTTTACTGCCTTTCATTGAGCACACAGTATTTTTCTCCTACTGTTCCAAGGGAAATAACACTCCGTGCAACTGTTATAGGATGCAAAACGTGCACTGTGCTGTTCAGACAGAGCTCGAAATTGAAACATTTAAGCATCAGTGAAATCCCAAACATAAAGTTCTTAATTTTCATTCAGCCATGATGTTAAAATTCTGGGGGGGAGTGGAAATTACTACCTCAGAGTGTTTTTAAGGTCTATTCTTTCTGATACAGTAATCAGAAAGATAAGCTCAGTCAATATGCCAGCAGCTGCTGCCATACTCCAACGGCTCACTGCCGACAGCATCACCTGCTCTGCCTTTGTCACCCCTGCCATGTCCCACACAAGAGGTTATCAAGGGGCTTAGCAAGGACACGTGGTCTGTTGCCTGCAACACATGAAGGAGCCACTACCTTCATCCACAGGCTTTCGCCCCTGCAAGAGCAATGAGCAGGCTCCTGGCACAGGCTTTCACCCCTGCAAGAGCAATGAGAAGGGTCCTGCTGGAGAGTGGGACTCCCATTGAGGCAGCTGTCCAAGCTCAGACCAAACACATCCAAAAGAAGCCCAGCAGGCTCAAGGGCCCACAGAAAGAACTGGCTCAAACACCTCTGTCTGAAGACATATGACCATCATTTATAGGAAGGAGAAGGTTATCTTGCAATACTGATCTTATTCAGCTGCTTCCAAGATGACTGAGTATGACATCAGGCTAGAAAACCTCAGCTGAAACCACTAAACACTCTGCAGAACTTACAAGGAAGCCCTGAAAGGCTGGTTTGTGTCTTGCAGATCCTGAGACCATCTTCCCCAACACTCATGTTCACAGATCCTGAGACCATCTTCCCCAACACTCATGTTCACAAACTCTGTTAGAGCAGTTTGGAATGCATCACACATAAACTCATGCTCTTTACATACTTGCATCCTGTGATCTTTACAGGTCGCCTGTTTCACAGTCTGAACGAACTTTAAGGTGTTGAATTTAGCCTGGAAATTTTTTAAAGGTTTGACATTTGCCTCCCAGAGAGAGGCACCTCTCCCCACAAAAACGTCTGCAGATAAGGCACTGCTACAGAGTCTGCTTTTGCAATGCTTTCCATCCCCCACCTTCACTCAAATCACACTGGCCATAGTACCTCCAGAAAGAACTCCACCACTGCTTCATATCCACACCTGATGGACCAAATCCACTGATTTCAGTGCTTATGTGTTCACATGCAACCCAGCCAGGAAACTGACAATTGGCAACCCAGCCAAGTTATTGAACCTCAAGAGTACAAGACCTGTCTCTTCTCCTGGAGAGGTGCAAAGAGACGTGAGAAGTTTGCTACCTGTTAAGTTGTGCTATCATGGTGTTTCAAGTACTGAGGACAGGGGAAAGACGAACTTGTGGTTAGGCCACTAAATAGAGATGCAGCTTCCAGCAGTCCAAGCCTCCCGCCACAGACTGCCCCAACAGTTTCAAGCTGGCCCAATAATCTCTCACATCAGACTTCCCCACCTTTTTTAAGTGCCTGAGAAGGAGACATTTGCAACCAAACATGGAGCACTCAACAGATCAAAATGGTGAGGGACTGTATAAACAGATACATACCTCACTAGTGAAGAAATAGGCTGATATGTTTAATAGTTGATAATGCCTGGTTTAGTTGCCTTGAAAGTACTTAAGAGCAGGCAACACACCCTTGGATTAAATCTAAATAAACATTAACAGCAGTAAAAAATGGCTTTTACTGCAAGGAGGCCTGGCTCTTGCTTGCACCTGTAACTCTAAATATATTTAACAAGACGCCAAACTACATATTTTAAGATGGTAAAAAGCAAAACAACATTATAGACATTTGCATAGAAAGCAGGGAGACATAGGGAGAGAGGCAAAACAAAATGGACAGCTTGCTAGGGTCTGATTCGAACATCTCAGAAAAAATGCTATTTGCTCAACCTAGGACTGAGCTACCAAGAAGATTTGTGGCAGCTAAAACTACAATAAAATGGAAATGAAAACTCTGTTTTGTGTCCCTTGAAGGAAGATAAATGAGGGTCAGAATAAAGTTCATTTAAATCCATTGAGCTGATACAGAGGGAGTTAAGAGTGAGCTGCAAAACAAAATGAAAGGCTCAGTAGGAGCCTGCACAGCCAGTGCTGCAATGTCAGAAACGCAACACAGTGCCATCTGAAACCTACAGGCACCATAGCAAGACTCAAGGAAAAAAACAATGGTGACACTCCTGGGGAAGCCATGCCTGCCTAGAATAATGCACCATGGTCCTGCAACACAAGCCCCTGAGAGTGGATGCATTTTGAGGGGAGGTTCAGTGAAGCCTCCCGAGAGGACATCCACTGCTGGAGTAAAACCACCAGAGGAACAGAACTAAGCAATGTCTATTTAGAGCAGGGAGGAGTGTCTGCCCCTTTCTTTGGTTCCCACTTGGCATCCTCCTTTGGGTCTCTTACAGGATAGAAGGTGCCTTAAGATAATATAGATAATTAGCTGTAATGCATCCTCTGAGGCTGTAACAACTTAACAAAGCTTATCTGTAGACGTAATCTAGACTTCCAGTTATCCTTGTTCTCCCAGTTCCCTTTCTCTTCCACACTCCCCCTCCCCAAATATTTGCATCTCACCTTGACAGGTATTTTGAATTTAAGCTTAATAAAAGTATTTGCATGTGTCTGTGCACGCTTAGGAGAAGGTAAGAAAAAAACACCCTATTTTAACTCTGCTTCCCCGAGATACAGCTCGTTCCATTTTCCCTGACAAATAGAGGGAGCTGAAATAAGGAACATCAACTTTGGAATGCTTCTCTACCGAAAGATAACTTATTAAAATTAGACATCGTTTAAAAAATGAAGGAGAAAAAAATGCCCAGGAAGTTGATGCATCACCGTGTTGCTTCTGTGTCAAGCTCTGGGTAAACATGCAGCAACATGAATGAAATCTGTCCAGAAAGACTGCATTTCAGCGCCAACCACGCAATCGCTGGCCAAGCCACTGCATATGTAACAAAAGTTTGATCTCGCCTACAAGCGCTCAGCTGCGCTTCTGCCATTTCCTGTGGAAAACTGAAGCTCTGAACCACTGTCTCTCAACCAGCCCTCGCCGACACCCAGCCAGCTGCCCCTAAATTCACGCCCATCGCGCCGCGGCAGGTGGGCGGCAGTCCCGGCAGAGCCGTGCGGGGATGCTCAGCAGCTCCCCTCCAGCGCTCCCCGCGCCCCGGGCCGGGCACCGCCATGCAGGGGCAGCCGCGCCGCTCCTCCCTCCCCGGCCCCCCAGCCCCGGCGGCAGGTGCGGCGGCGGCGGCCCACCCAGCGCCCGGGGGGTCGGACAGGGGCCTGCCCGGCGCAACAGGTGGTCGGTGGCGCCCGGTCCCGCCCGGCGGCTGCACTCACCGCTGGCGTTCTTTCCGCAGATGAGGTGCTGGTAGGGCTGCAGCAAGCCCCAGAGCTCAGGGTCATTGTTGACCGTCTGCTCCAGCGCCTCCAGGGTGAAGCGGGGCGCCTCGCCGCTTTCCTTCTCGGCCGGGGCGGCGGCGGCCGGGGGGCGGCCGGGCGGCGGGAGCGGGGCGGCGGGGCCGGCCAGCACCCGCGCGTGGATGTCGCGGAAGAGGCTCTCGGTGCCGGCGGTGAGGTAGATGGCGGCGTGCTCATGGATGCGCAGGGCCACGCGGCTGTCCACCATCCAGCGGTAGAACTTGCCCACGGAGAAGGCCAGTCCGCACCGCGCCGACTTGCCGCGGCTGAAGCGGTCGCCGCCGCTGCTGCTCATGTTGTAGAGGGAGAGGGCGCCGAGGGCGGCCGCCGTGCAGCGGGCCGCCAGCGTCCAGCCTAGGACGATCTCCATGGCGCTCCGCACCTCGTGTTTGGTGCACTTGGCAAAGCGGAGGCTCAGCCGCTGCGCCTCCCGGGCGATGCGCACCAGCGCCCGGCTCACCAGCGTCGAGAGCCGCGCCGCCGCATCCCGGCTCCCGGGGCTGGCGGCGCCCGGCGCCCGCGGCTCTCGGCGCGGCGGCGGCGGCAGCAGCAGTGCCTCCACCTCCTCCAGGCTCCAGGGGACCTCCTCAAGGTCGGGCAGGAGCCGGGAGCACTGCTGCCCCGCGCAGTCCAGCACCTCGGAGTCTTCCGCTAGGACGGTGTTGACGGTGTCGAAGCTGTTGTGCCGACTGTGCATGGAGTCAGTTAGGTGCGGCCAGCAGCTTCCTCCATAGGGGTACGCGGGGTGCGAATCCGAGCAACACAGCGACAAGTTGGAGGAGCGCACCGAGTCCGCCGCACCACCATACCCGGAGTCCAGCGTCAGATCTTCCAGCGTTCTCACTGCCGTCTTACCTCTCCGGGCCATCGCCGCACTTCATGCTGCACCCGCGGGACCCGGGCGGGGAGCGGCTCAGGGGACGCGGGGGGAGAGAGCAGCGAGGGGGCGCGGCGTGACCCGCCGGGCGCTTCGCTTTGTCCGCTCCGCCAGACGGCAGCGAAGCGGCGGTGCTGCCTGCGCCCTGCTGCTGCCGCCGGCCGAACCCCGCTGCCGGCCCGGCTCCGGCTCCCGCTCCTGCACTGCGCCGCGCCGCCGGCCCGACACCGCACCGCAGCGCAGCGCCGGCCAGCGGGCGCGGGGGGCGGGGCCATGCAAAGCGCCGCCAGCTCGCAGCCAATGGGGAGGTCAGGGGGCGGGGGCATGTAAAGCAGCGCGCCCCGCGGCCAATGAGACGGCGCTCTGCGGCGGCCGCGCCTCCTTCGGCTCCGCGGGACCGATCCGCGCCGCGCAGCGCAGCGCGGGCCGGGAGGGGGCGCGGCCCGTCCGGCGCCACCGGCCCCGCCGTGTCCCGGAGCCGCCCGCGGAGCCGCGGGGCGCAGAGCCCGCCGGGGCTGCGACCTGCGCGCAGGCAGCACCCCGAGGGCTGGGACTCTGTGCGATGCAAAGCGAAGATGTGTTAATGTGGCCCTCGCCCTGCTGGCAGCCGGGGGAGCGCGGCCACCCATGTCCTCTGCCCCGCGGCTGGGAACAGCACGGCTCTTTTACATCTATCTACACCGTTCCCCAGGCGTACGAACTGGAGTCCCGCTTCAACCCGCACTGGGTGTTCACACCAGCAGTTCCCTGATGTTGCTATAAAATGACAGGGAGCGCGGACACTGGCACACATCTCATCAGACAGACAAGATGTTTTGAAATCGAGCAGAAACTGCCACGTAAGAATTCCAGCCATCACTCGAGTCAGGAACAGCAATTTCTAAATAATTAAAACAAGTACAATAAAGCCCTTTGGCATTCTTGACGTTAACCCATTAACTATCGTGAAGGCTTCGACAAGTAAAATTTGTGCTGGGCTTAGGGCATATTTCCTATGCATAGTAAGATGGTTTTTGTGCAAAACAATTTATCCTCGACTAATGTATTTTAATCTTACACTGCTAGGCTTTAGCTTTATTAGGAGTTGCCTCCTAATAAACAACAGAGAGGCAACAGACTGAGAATGTGTATATTTGTGTGCTCTGGTTTTGAAGAAATCTTACATCCTTTCAAGCATAAAATACCAGCAAATTTATATCCCTTTAAGGATAAAATCATAGCAAACGCATTTTTCTATCATGCCAACAGAGGCAGACAAAATTCTTGAGCAGACAGGGCAAATAATGTAAGAGATTTCCCCATCCAAGCAAGCCTGGCACTCCTTCAACATCAGCTTCCTAGAGGAAAGGCACAAACACAGCTACAGGTAGGCTCATTTGTCAGTCAGGTTAGGGAGAACTATGACACAATCAAAAACACCAAGAGGGGGTTGCTTTCCAACTGAAGTCAAGTGCTGTCAAAAACTGGTTCCTCAGCATAGTCTTGGTCCTTCCACAAGATACATACAGTATGCACAATAGGTTTCCACAGATTTCCCAACCACCACCATATTCCGATGAAAGGTAGAAGAGCTCAGAACAGGAGCAACCTGAAATTAAGCCACTGTTACAAGTAAAGTAAGACTCTGAGGCCCGCACTGCTGGCAAACAGCCTGTCTTGGGGCTGGCTCACCAAAAATAAGAGCATACCTCCAGAATAAAATCCTGTGGAGTTTGCAGCGATCCAGCTGTACATCTGGCAGTAGAGCCCTCTGGTGTCTTCAGCACCTCAGTGCAGTGGTTGCTCAAAATTCCCCTTTCCATTTGGCAGGAGAAGGAAGGCACCACCAGGACTAAACCCTTCAGGGCAGCTATTTTTCTAACTCCATTCACCTGACTCTGTCCTTACGCTCTCACAAAATGCCACAATTGCACATGCTGAGCATACAAGAGCAGGTCAAACTCAGGGAAAGTCCAAGTTGGGGAGGCTTTCTTGTAGTTGGTTTGTAGGGTTTCAGAGACACAAGGTGGGTATCCAGGGAGGATGGAACAAGTGAAGTGGGTGTTTTGTTCACCAGCCTTTGTGAAAAACAGTGCTGCAGAGGTCAACGCCAACGTTGGGTTCTGCATCATTTTTAGGCTAAAACATTGCATTGAGATGAATAAGATAAATGAGTGGTGGACAGTTGTCTCAGGCACCATGCAGACTCAGGCATTTATATTGTTGACTCAGAAACAGTTTGTACTTCTAAAGAGGCTGGGTTTTTATTTTCTAATTCAGAAGGCAAAATACTGGGTCTTACTGGAGGTTTTGTAGCTGCAATCTTGCACACAGGAGTTTGATTCCCAGGCACACTACCAACTCAGAAGATGTTGCAATACATGGACACACCAAAGGCATGTCAGCAGCACTAGGCCGGTTTAAACTTTTGGAAGTGATAGTAAGAACTTCTGACTCATTTGTTCAGAAGACTAATTACCTTCCCATTGAAAGGGCTGGAAGTTCAAACCAGTTCAGTGTGACCAGTCTGGATCGCCAATGATCTTTTGGTACCCAAAGAATTTCACCTGCCCAGGTGTAGAAACGCTGGCTGCTGCATCCTGAAGTGAGATTCAGCATTATTTGGCAAGTGCTCCTCAGACAGGATTCTTTAAGCCACCCTCGGAAAAGACAGGATCAAACGCAGGCCTGCAACATGTACTGTGCCCACATGGGATGAGCTCTGGAGACAGTCCTTAGCTTTAATCCAGAAAGGGCACCACACCTCTCCTGGCCTGGGAGGATGGGCAGGTGTCTGCAGCTGCACTCCATTCTGCAAGCCTTACAGCCAGGGTCATTTGCCTATGAGACAAGAACACCCACTGCAGAAAACAAAGTCCCTTTATATGTCAAAGGCTAGGTGGAAACAATTTTCAGCTTGTTGGAGACAGGAACATCAATTATCCTTACAGACAATTCAGACAGGGACTGATTAAGTACCATACCAGGATGATAAGTGCCAGCTAAAACTCTGAAAGAGGAAAATTGAACCACATTTTAAAAAGGTGCTTAGGGCAAATTTATAAGTGAATGGGAAGTTGGCATTTTTATGCAGAGAGTGCTGCAATTCTTTCCTTCCCCACCCAGTCAACTGCCTGCAAAAGGCATCTTTTTCACAGCAGTAGGGAAAAACACAACAGCAAACAGGCTGCCAGACAGAGCAGGAATGTACCTAGGATCAGGCCACTCCATGAAATTTCTGTATTCAAAATTCAATGTGCTGCACTGCAGTAACAGCTCAGATCAAAAGCAGAATTCGCAGGATCTCACAGTGCTATCTCCTGATACTAGGAACAAGCAGCAAACCTTAAGAGGGCCTTGCTTATGTTGCTGGGGAAGTCAAGAGTGCTAGTGTTTCTAATCACAGAAACAGGAGTTCCTTTACAATGCAAGGCTGTAATTCTGTAGCAATAAAGCAGGTGTGAAATGCACACCCCCGGCAGAGGAGCCTTTGGGGCTGCAGCATGTGTATAGTGTGCTGCAAAGAACACACCCGTCAAAGAAAGAATCAGAGCGCTAGCATCAGATATCATGTCCCTGCAGGACCACTGGGAGACTGCTGCCAACTGTTTCGACAAGTAGACTCAGGGAGATGACTCTAGTATTGCTCCTCAAACACATACAACTCCAAAAGCACTGGGAATGAGTGACGCAATGAGGCCACCAGCTTACCAGCTGGAAGGGAAGCACTGGTGGTGCCTCCAGCATGAGTGGGAGGGAAGAACACGTGGCAGGCACCCGCTTTTTCCCCATCAACTCCATCCTGCTGATTTCAGCAACAAGCTGAATTAGGACCTCTGGCTAGGACTCAGCAGGAACTATTGCCCCACAGAGAGGCAAGATTAAGCTGATCAGCTTCTCTTGTAGACACTAAGGAATAGGGCTGCCCCTATATTTCAGCTGATGATTGCTTAGCCAGAGGCAGCCACTTGCCTGTATTCCTCTGCTGTGCAAAAGCAGCAGCACTGACTTCCCACCAAGCTCAAAACCCTTCTCAACTTTCTGCAGCCCCTGTGCTCCTGTGTGCTGAGAGTGGAGCTCTGTAAGAGATGTGTAGACTTGTGCCTGATGTGGAAGGGAGAGATTACTTGGGATTTCTCAAAAGAGACAAGCCAAGGATGCTCTGAGAAACTGCCAGCCTAAACCAAATCTCACCTTGTATAACAAAGCTATGGAGCCCATGGCCATGGTACATTTGAAAGCCAAGACCACAAATTATTTCAGAAAGACATCTGACATTCCTGGAGGCTAAAGACACTGGTAACTATTAAACACAATGGTGCATGTGCAGTCTTCACCTCAGAAAGTTTCTCAGCAGCTGTTTGCCAGAAATGAGGAGGTTATGCCAGGGTACAGAGGACTTTGCAATTGCTCAGTTACTCAATGGGTCTGTCGTTGATGGCTATGCAAGATGAGATACTGCACTGCAGAGACAGGGCCAGAGCCCTCAAGGCAGTTCTTTGGTTTAAACACTTCCACACTAGCCAAGGCTGTTACTACCAGTTCACAAGTGCACCTTGGTTCTGCACAGCCAACACAGAAGTATTTGCTTTCTTTACAATATATTGGATCTTGTCCTTCGTTCTAAGATAGGATCAACTGCAAGCTCTACATTAATCCTGACAGGTTTTAAAACTTTTCTTTAAACCATCCATGACAAAGTCTCTAGAACTTCCCTGCGTGCTCTGTTTCCAAGTCCAAATAGTCTTACCCCTTGAAACGGCCTTCCTAACACTGACCTAACCTTTACTTTGCCACAAATGGAAAGAATAAATAGATGCTACCAAATCTTTTTAGTGGTCTGGACTAGCATTTCTGTCTTGTTTACTCTTAGGCAGTACTAAAAGCAAATAGAGCCAAGCAGAATACAAATTAGCTCCCAGCCAGCAGGTATAGGTTCTTCTCACATTGCACTACACCACTCCAAAAAAGCTTAACAGTGTTTGCATGCTTTATGTGCAGTAAGATTATACATACACACTGTGTTTTGATCAGAACTGAAAGGAACAGGAATAGCAGGCTTCCCAGAGGACAGACACAAAGAAAGACTGTTCAGCCAGTGGTAATTTTCATTCCCACCCAAAACACAATGAACTTGCATAAGGGTTAGATGTATGAGTATACGGGAAAACAATTTAAAGGTGAAATCTAAAGTGAGAAATGTGCTTGAGGTCAGCAGTGGCTGTCAAGTAAGCCAGCCCTTTAGTCTTCCCTTGGGGGAAAGTCCGGCATAAAACTGTTTCACGTTACTCTACTGTTTTAAGTAATTGCTTCTCTGTCTGACACCACTGAAATCCTCTTCCTACTTGATACTTCAGGAATGACGGGTAGTCTCCTCAAGGTGCAGAGTGCTCAGACTTGCTGGCTGTTTGCAGGGGTTCAACCTCACAGTGTAACTGCATCCTGATGCTGTGAGGAGGTGACAAGTGATGCTGGCACTCGCTAGGCCTATGGTGTGTCATGCAGTGCATCTGAATACAATCTCTAAGGGGTTGTAGACATTTGTCCTTGTTTGCAATTTAAAAGTTAGTTCTGATTTTACAAAAAAGTAAGTATTTTGTAGGTTTTAAGTATTATTCTTCATGGTACTGTTGTCCATGCAATTTTAGGAGAAACAGGTTCTACAATATGACATTTCCCTCTGGCACATGTTCAAAAGGAAAGGAAAGACATAAGCCATGCTCTCCATTGTCCCCACTCATGGAGACTTCTTTTAAAACAGAGCGGGGCAAAAAGGCTAGAGAAGGTTATCGTAAAATCCATTCATGCCTCTGCTTCTTGCCAGTACTTCAGGCTTACTTGTATTTCTGTTATTGAAAAAGCATGATGTCTTATTCCCAGCCAGCACTATTTGACAAAGGAAACTCCCAGGTAAAGACTTTCTCAGTTTTCCCATCTAGCGGGTTTTTTTCCTTAAGGGGTTCTTTGCAGGTAGACAAAAACTTTGCCATCCATATAGCTCTCCTCTGCACCACAAGCTCCCATCTTCACCTTGCATACTACTACAGCTGAAGTCCTGCTCCTGGCATCTCCTGTGGCCTCAGTACCACATCCACTCATGGTGGGTGGGCAGCAAAACAAGGAGCCACACCTATCTCAGCAGGGAACAGCTCTTACACCATCACCCTCCAGGCCAGTTCCAGGACAAGGGGCTTTTGCAAACACTCTGTTCTTATATAAGCAGGCAAAGGTTTTTTTCTCCTTCCCCCTGCAATAACTAGGGAAGGCATTAGGCCTACCCTATTGCAAAGCAAGCTGTAGGCCTACCCTATTGCAAAGCAAGCTGTAGGCCTACCCTATTGCAAAGATAAGAAACTAGTAATTCCCTGATAAAAAGTGAGAACTTTCTATTTGTAGGCAAATCACAAAATAAGCCATTTTTAGATGAAGTTTTTTGGGTTTTGTTTTTTTTCCCCTGAAAATAAACCTAGGAATTTTTGGCATAAGTTAACATTTAAAGAATTGAGCAGTATAATGTTGTGTCAATCCCTTTCCTTTGTCCTTACAACTTCTTTTGCATGTTTTCCCTTCAAAAGTTGATCAAAGCTCCATTTTTTTTAAACATTACAGCATTCCGTTCATTCTTTGATGGACCAAAAGTATTGCTGAAATGCTCATAAATAAGTTAAGGGAAAAAACACCTCCACCCAGCTCACCTCAAATCAAGTAAGAACTAGCTCCATAAAAACTCATATTGCTGTGAATGCTTTTCCTTGCAGAGATACCACACCACTGCAGTCTACTAGGTTCAACAGCAATGGTACATATAATGCAAATATGCAACATATAATGCAAATATCTTTCCTTTTTTTAAGATTAATGGTAATTTTTAAAGAGTAATAGTAGAGAGTGCTAGGCAACAAGCATTGACATTTCTGAACTCTGTCATGAGGTGTGCTTCATCATCACATGGGACCTTGACACGGTGCAGTGAGGTCCAGCACAGATGCCCTGGTGAGTCAAAAATTAAGGGCACAGCAAGATGGGAAGGGAAAGGCCAGCTCTCTTCTCCAGGGAATGCACTTGCACGAGGTTATGACTGGTTTAGGAAAACTGAGGACTCACCCCATGAGGGCGGCAGCCTCCTCAGAAGAACAAACATTTCCTGTGAACCTACTGCAGCTTCTGAGTAGCTGTGTTTTCAGGAACTGGAAAGTTATTATAGACCCCTGCTTTCACACATTGTGAAGGTGGGAACAAATCATAAAATGTTTGTGGGAAATCTTTCCCTCTAATCAACCCATAATCCTCACTCTTCTCCACCCTCTCCCTCTCTTTCTCTCCCATTACTGGGAGTAGACAAACTATTTATGGTGCACACAGGGATTATGCTTTATCCACTTTATCCAACCAGCTACCTACTGCAGTTCCATGTACTTTAAGAAATATGAGCTACCAAACTGCCTCATCCAATTGTTGTAATTTCAAGTATTTCTTGCATTTGCAGATGCCTGAAGGCTGGGAAACAAGCATTGCAGAAACAGTGAGAAGGGTTGGAAACCGTTTCTACCTCACATCACAAGCTCTCAAATGACCTGTATCTCATTTAGAAACCTGTCAAAACACCTCCCCAAACAAGCAACTTTTTTTCCTTTCAGAGTTCCCTGTTGTACATCTCGAAATACCTCAAGGCTGATGTCAGTTACAAAGGTAAAATAACATTTCCAGTTCCTGAAACGGGGGGTGGCAAGAGCTCACACTTGACAGCTGCTGGATGCTTGAAGGAAACTATAAATCAAAGACAGGAGTTTACCCTGGGCCTGGGAAGCACATACACAGTTCTATCCTGTAGTTACAAGGACGTGAAAGGCTAATGACACACTTTGCCCTTGCTCTTGCCCCCTGTGAGCAGGGCTTGTGTGCAGGAAAGTGCCCACAAGTGGCTGCTGAGCATATGCTGCACAAGCTAGGTGCAGCCCGGTTTGTAAGCGCAGGTGGTTTAGGCCCTGTTAAAAACTAATCCTGTGATTTTCTCCAGCTGAGTTTAAGACATTGATATGAGCTCTCCAAAGATTCACTTTACCTGAAGTTTGTTACCCCCAAGCACAGAAACTCTGTGGTGATAGTGACAGCCTAGTCCCTGCATGTGAGCTCACATCTTGATTTCAGTTTTGTCTTAGGAAGTGCCTGAATCCTCATATCTTGTGGTGCTCATGGACTTGGACAAAACACTTCTTGTCTCTGTGCCTTTCGTTTCCAGCTGTAAAAAGGAGATAATTATATTGACCTTCTTCATAAAATGCCTTGCAAATGCATGATTATTGTACAAAATAATCCATTATGGCCCCTGGATGCTGGAGAAAAAATGAATGATGGCTGGAGTCCACATAAACACTGTGTTAGATCAATGCAGGCACTATTACAGTGTTGATCTGGTCTCCTAGTGTGTGTTCCCACAAATCCACATGGGAATGAAAAATCCAAACATATCTCTTGGCTGACAACTGACCGAAGCTTCGTTACAGGGAGGAAAAAAATATCTAACCTCATTGCATTAACCAAACTGCATAGTTTCTGCTCTGATCATAGAAGGAAAAAAGTTATTTTGGCCAAGTTTTCTGCATATGAAGAGAATTGTTTTCAGTTTGTTTTAGGGATTACTTTTGCAGATGAGCCATCTGAGTTGATATGAAGAAGGCACATTTAAATCTTTAACACTCTGTCAAAGTGAGGCACTCATCATCTTTAAAAATTAAAAATTGTCCAGGAACAAAAACACTGTCTCGTTTGCTGACAACGGGAAAGAAAAAATCCCAAACTCCATGCAAGCTCAAAACACCATCTTCTGTACTCCATCAAACAAAGAGGCAAACTGAAGAATGAATTCAAGGTTTTTTTAGGAGAGCTTCAGAAGAAAATAACTTAATTCTATGCTGTGCTAAAAGCCAGTCAAAATCCACTTGCTACTTTGTTGTTGAGAAACTGTCTGCTTTTGACCCTCCCTCTAATACACCCCAGTCATCACCAGTCAGTGCCCATTAAAGCTTTAGAGGAGCTCCCCCAAAAGCAAAAGACGCCTGTACTCAAAGAGAAGTGCATTGCTTTCATTCTTATAATGCCCCAACTCTTGCATTTTTAACAAGGGTGTGTGACCGATGTGCTTCACCCACTGGTGTGCAGAGAGCAGTTGTGTGCCACAGGCTTGCCCCAAGTGATGGCTACTGAGGTCTGCTGTAAGTACCAGCATCTGCAATGACCCTGCACTGCCCAGAAATGAAGCTGCAGGGATAGTAGACACTACTCTGCATTTTCCAGTCCTACAGTGAGGAAGAAGAGGTATAGGTTTATATGGATATCTTCTTCTAAAAAGAAGAGAGAAGCTTGCTGTACAGCCTCTGCAGTCACAGGATGCTGCTGTTATGATCTAATTATTAAAGTTCTTTAGAGATACCTCTGCCCGAATTAAGGTACAAGCGAGACCATATGCCAATCAATAGTATGAGTTTTATTTGATAGTAAATATGAGAGAGAGCGAGAGAAGAAAAGAGAGAAAAGGGGGAGTAGGGAGAAAGATGGGGGGACAGAGAGGGACAGGGACAAAGAAGTATCACCATTCCGTGGGTCCCACTGGTGTTCTGATGTCCTGTTCAGCTGGTCTCGGTGGTGGAAGTCCCCCAAAAAAGCACAGAATGCCATGGGTTAATACACACTCAGGCCAGGTGGAAATGTCCAGGCATGTCCCCCCGGGGGAGGGGGGCAGCCTCTAGCAGCAGACTCTGCTTGCATCATGTACACTCCTGTGGTGCAAGGCGTCTGGAGAGCACTTTGGGGGGTCTGTGATAGATTGTGACTCCCCCTCAGCTGCCTCTCACATGAGAGTCCCATGGATGTGGCTTGTGGGGTTGGAGGTTTCACAGCTGGGCCAGTTTGTGTACTGGAGGATGCGTGTGTATTGCCTCTGACCAGAGGTTACGCCATCCTCCTCTCCCCTTCAGCTGGGGGAGGGCTGTGCAAACTTGGCTTCTGTGAGCTGTGCTTTGCCTCCACCCCAAACTCAGCCAGAAATGATTCTCAGTACAGCTGGTGGCTTCAGCTTCTGTGGACACATTCCTTTCCCTCAGACTGAGATGACTGAACAATAGGCTTTTCCCTTTATCTAATCTCAGCAGTTTGACTCAGTTCAAGGTCCCAGTCAGATATCTTCAGGGAGGCTTCTCTGATATAAACTTTATATCAATGTTTGAGGCATGAACTATTTTCAGTCTCTGACAGCTGTACACACTGCACGGCCCTATTGGCTGGAGCATCGAGATCAGTATGTAGGAGCTGGACTCCCTGGGGTCACCATCTGTACAGCACATCTGTGGTACCCCCACCAAGCACAGCGAGGCTGGCATGGTGACTATCTTGAAGGACAAGCTCATCAGGGTCCACATGACATTGCACTTCAGGGAATACTCAAAGCTTGACACAAGCTGGCTCCTAAGTGCCAGGGTGGTTATTAGTCCTTCCCCAGGGCATTTCAGCTGCTACCTATGGCTTTTCCGGAGCTGCAGAGCAAAGCACTTAACTAACCTAACTACAAGCAGAAGCCTTGATTTTAATGTGATTCCTTCTTTCCTTGTACTCTATGGTTTAAGCTTCATGATGTGTTTCTTGAGGAGACTTGTTGCTCCTGGTACATTCTCATTTTGTGAAGAAACAATGCCCCAGTGACATACCAGCAGATAGAAGGACCATGTGTCTCAGTGAGGCTTTTGGTTGCAATAATCCATCACCTTAAAACAGCATATAGCCCAATCATCCTCCAGAACAACAGGGGATATGGGGGTAAAAGCCCAGGATTCCGATTTTCAATCAGATTGTCTGAAATCAGAGGTCTAGCCAGAGATTTTTTAAGAGCCTCACATATTCCCCTTGGTTTTAGCTGAGGTTTTAAAAAGAAGACAATTCATCCAAGGATAAAGCATGCACAGTATTGGACAGTTAAAATCTGTGACACTAAGAAATATGATTGTGTTTTGTCTGCACATATGTAAGTATCCCTGCCCCATGAAGGTACTAAGTTCCTGCTCAGGATGTATAGAATGCATTTAAACACTGAAATAATTTTTCTGCCATAGCCCAAGTTTCTCATTTGGAAAAGAGATGACATTTATTCAGTTGGTAAAATAATCCCAGCAGCACATATTGTGCCACTCTCACAGCTTCTGGAAGAAAGCCCAATATACACATTCTTACTGGTATAAAAGCTTTTCTGCAGTCACTGGCAAAAGTATTTGGAAGGGGTTTCAAAACACCAGTATCAGCAAGATGCATATGCCTGATTTCTGTTTGCATAGCTCCAATTGCAGAAAGTCATGTAAAGAAGTGGTAAAAAGGCCTTTAGTTACATGACAGAAAACAAAGTGATTGCAACAGGATTTAAAAGTGCCTTTGCTAATGGGAACCAGGCAGCTAATGTCAGTCCTTTCAGTTGTTTGACAATAGCTAAACCAAGGAAGTTAGATCCAAAGGCAAATAAAATAACCAGTGCTTCACACATCCACCCGCAGGCACAGAAAATCTTGTGTTCCCTGGAGTATGTCCCTGCCCCAGCACAGTAATCCCCAGCCACAATGGGGACACTGGCTATACCACAAATGGCAGCAGAGAGCTGAACTGATGGGAAAAATAGTGTGGAGAAAGCAAAAGGGGAAGGGGAGGGCATGAGCTCCACTCTGTGATAGAGTTCAGAGCTGGGTCAGCCTTCTAGGTGGATATAGCCAGATGAGGAGAAGGGGGGAGCAGGAGTGAAAGCACAAACCTGCATTGTTGTCAAAAACAACGCTCAAAGCCACAGCACAGCCACTTCTTGGAAAGCCATAGCTGGAACACAACCTCTTTTTGCAAAGCTGTCATCTCAATACACTCACTTTCTGTCTTTCCTCTGATTTTCCCAGGTCAGGCTAGACCATGGTTGGAGGCTAAAAGGTGCTCAAGGGAAACATTGCCCATATTCATGGCTATAGTTTTCACATCTTACCATTACATCCATGTAAGTCACCCCATTGCTAATGTAAAAATTCTCTCTCCATAATCATTTATTCCCAGATGTTGCCACAGCAGCATTTTTTTTTCATTAAGCGGCACCCCTGTCATATTGGCTTGAAGCATGAGATCATTTAATTGAATATCTGATTTCTGGCAGTGTGTAATCTTGGCTTCTTCCAAAGAAGTCTTAAATATGCTCAGTAACACATGCTACTGGGCAGCAATATGTTGTGGAGGAAGATTTTATTTTAAAGATGACTAGAGCGCAACATGTTTTTGAGTAGATAGGATAAACAGTGTAATTGTGCATTTATTTTTTCCATGCAAGTGTCTCAACCTGACATTTCCAAAATTTAAACGCTCTAAGCGGAGGCCTTGGGGCAGCTAGGAAGAGATAGATTTTTACAATTTTCTCAGCATCAAACATCTTTTGGCTTGCGCCTCTAAAAATGAACACGCATGGAAACCTAGAGGCAAATTGTTTAACAAATCAGAAAAATGGCTGAACAACCTCCCCTCACCCCTGTAATGCCTCAGAATTTTTTTTTTTTAATGTAACTGGAATATTTTTAAGTCTCATCCTTCTTCAAGTCTTTGCTCCTCCTTGATTTTGTATTAAGGCAGGGAGTACTCGGTAACACTTTCCTCTCTGTCCACTGTTTGTTCCTCCCTTAATTCTTGAGTTCACAGACTCTGGTTTTCATCTTCTGCTGAATTATACAACACATTTAGTCTGATATACTAATACATATACATCTATCTAACTCCCATTTTTGCATTATCCTTCTCATGAGGAAACCAAGAAAAATGCTATACTCAAAGCAGTGCTGATTTCCCAGGCAGTATTAAGTTTCTCTTCCTGTACTGTGACCAATGGATTTGTTTTCTTTTTTGCTCTAATACAACCACATGCTCTGTTTCCAACACTAACATACCTGTGTTCTTCCCTGGAGATTGCCACTAATTCCAGCACAGCCAGATGAGACAGCAGTGAATATTGTTCCTGACAGGGTTATTACTTTGTACTTAGAATGCTGAAACATTTAGAAAAATTATCCCAATTTTAGTGTTTATTCATATGGTATGACATTACTGTTCCAGAAGCAACACCACACTCTGACATTAATCCTGTGTGACAGGGCTGCTCTGCTGTCCATGCTGGTAGCATCTGTATGAAAGGAAGAACAGAAGATCAAACCACACATAAACTGACTCCAGGGCTGAAATTAGGTATAATCCTTCCAATGAAACAATAAGGGTTTGGAAAGAGTTGACAGTTTTTGTAATGTACTGATAAGATAAAAATGCGACAAAAGCTTCTCAGTTTGAAAGTATATGGAGGAATGCTGAAAGCTGTAATACTGCTCTTTTACATCACCCATAAAGGATCCAGCTGCTGAGAGGGGAGGTTCTGGTGAAGAACCTAATTTTTCTACTTAAACAGTTTTCAGTTTAGAAAGTTCTGTCTCCAACTGTAGGCAACCAGAGCAGGGTGAAGAATAGATTTTCAGCTTGATGCTAGTTCTAAAAAAAAAAAAAAAAAAAAAAAAAAAGAAGAAGAAAAAAGTGGATGAAGCAAACATTCAAACACTGTGTATTGTTTAAACATTTTGGCTTTGAGCATGTAAAACTTTCAAACTGAAACTGAAGAATTTTGATTTAAAGTTGTGGCAAGTCAGAAGATGTTGAAAAGAATAGTCCGGCTGCTTGAAGTTCGGGTGCTTTTTTCTCCCCTATTTTGTGCATATGAACAATTTGACTAAGCTGACTAAAGTCCAAAGTAACTTTTGTTTTCCCCCAGAGAACCTCTGGCCATCAAAATGTCATCTCTCTGAGTAACAAGCAGATACAAAGAGAAAGGTGTCCACTTGTGTCCCTTTAAGCTGTTCCAATACTCCTTAAAAGTGTGAGTGAAATGTGACATCCAAACCCCATCACTTCAGTTGAAGTACATACAGTGAAAGTGAAGTCACAATGACTGCTTTATACTGACAGTAATTTCTGACTACTGGTATCCGCTTGCTGAGCTGATGTGGAAAACCATCATGCTCCAGCAGGTCAGTTCAATATAAAGTTCTATAAAGATTAATTCATAAAAATCCTCCCTTCCAGGAAAGAAGCTTCTTGTGAAGTCCTCAGTGAAGAGAACTTGCGCCTAGATGGGCAGAACAATTCCTGTTGCAAATACCATCCCCACTCCATCTCATTGTCCTTCTTGCACAGCTCTCCGCACCCTGGGAGAGCAGGAGGTGCAGGGCCAGGCTAGTGCAGCCACCCCTCTCCTTAAGGAACAGGAAAAACAAAAAAGTCCCTGACAGGGAGAGCTCCCTAAGACCCATCTAACTGTAGGAATCATGTACCTCCTGGCTGGGTATGGGCAGAGGTGAGGCAGGCATGCAGCTGCTCAGTGTACCCTAAATAAGCACCACTACTGTGCCTCATCAGTGACATCTACTGCAGCACCTGCCTCCAATGTAACAGGCCTGAAAGCAGCCTAGTGACTCTATTTAAAACTAAAGAGGAAACTACAAAGCTTTGAAGTCAGAAGGCATATAATGAATTCAGCAAAACTTTATATTTCAAAGCCAGTTCTATTTGCAGAAGCCATCTGCCCAGAGAAAAGCTTGAACATGCACCTCTGACAGGAGTCAAAAGAGTTGAGGGAAACAGATCTCATTGAGAATGTTTCAGATCATCCATTCCCACAATATCTGAAACGTCACTTTGTAGTGGAGCAGCTTCCATCTTTGTATCAATTACAACATTTACATCCAGCTCCCACAGGGTTGCTGGCATTTGAAGAGGTTGTCCAGTCCAGTAGCTCCCAGCAATTTCTAATTAGATATGCCAATAAGACATCACTGCTTGTTCCTCCTAATGGTGACTGTGAGCTCTCTGAATCTTTACCTTAAGCTGTCTTACTTATCCCTTCACTGATCATTGACCTTCCTCTATCCCCTTGCCAGCACTCAGCTTTTATGCCTCAAATCCAGAGATGGCTCCATCCAAAAGCACAAGGCGTAGTGTGATGTGCAGCCCTTTCTTTCACAGGACAGGAGCACAACCCTTGAGCCAGGTTGTCTTCAGAGACAGCAAATGCAAACCTGCCCTTGGAAAGAACCAGCAACAGAGACCAGCTTTTCCCAGCACCATCTTCCCAGAGCATTCATCAACCAAACTGTTCTGTAGCATGCAAAGGCTTATATTTCTACTGCAGGCAAAAAACATTGTTGTAAAGCTCAAAACAAGTCTGTTTAAGAATTCCCTCTGATATCGCTGGTCTTTCATATGTCCCATAAGAGCCATTAAAATTCTGTCTGATAACTGATTTCCCAAGAGCATGAGAGGCAGGCAAGACCATGCCAGCCTCAGACTCCACCAGTATTTCTCTTGGCTTAAAACAGATACTAAGATAAGCCTGGAAGTAATTTATGAAGCCAACCTATATCTTAGACTTTGAAGATTATTCTCTTATTCACAAGGAAGCAGAGAAAAACAGAGGTTATTTCCCTGGGAAAAGGTTGAAAACCATCACTGGACGTTTACATCAGCCAGCAGCTAGGGCAGCTGAAAAGAGGTTGGCTGTGGCCACTGGGCTCTAGCCGAACTTGGAACTGTGTGAACTGTCCACAGGCAGCATCTCCCCAAACCTCTCCCCTGATGCACTGCCAGCATTTACAGTCCTCGTAGGATCATTGCTGTCTTTGACAGTGAACAGTGTCACTAATAAAGGCAAAGTTACTGTGGAGAATGGGGAGAGTATAAGCCAGCAGAGAGAGAGAGAGAGATATGACTGTGTAAGCCTTATTTTATTAGAAATAATCTTAAAAACAGTTTCCTCTTATTCCCAAAATCTTTACTTTCTTTTAATGCTCACTGGATGCTGCCCATTGTAAATGTATACAGTTCCCAGTGCTGTAGTGTTTCAGCTCATCAGAATATTTAGTGTATTTCACTTTAAGACATTCCTGTCAAGTAGCTATTTCTTCACCTGTGGGTTTGTTTAAGACATTATCAGCCTTTGCTCACCTGCACTCATATTTATGCCCGTGGGAAACCAAGTCCTGAGCCCTGCTGCAGCATGTCACAGAGCCCTTCTAGGAAAGGCTCTCTATGATGTGGAGGAAGCAAAGTGCCATATGCATCCTTGATAGCCTTGAAACAGCAGCTTTTGGCCTCTGCAGTTTTGTCAGTCAAGGAGATTGATTGTTTTTCTGTGCCTGTAGCTGTAGATGAATGTGGGGGTAGAGATCCTCCACTGTGACAGCAATTCAGAGGGGTTCTTCAGAGCCCTGTGCCATACAGATACACACAACAGTCCAGTGCAACAAGCAGTTGAAATTAGGTTGCAGGCACTGGCACACAATCCCACCTCTGATCTTACTGTGACTCCAGGAGAGGAACAAACTCCACAGTTGCACACAGCTCCTCTGCCTTCAGCTGGGCTCTGTTTGCATCCAGCTCTTCTTGGGTCAGTGCCAACACAGCAAGAGGAGCAAGTCTTCCAAGTCAACCTTTTCCTAGTCTCAAAATAGCTGCCGTAAAAGAAAAAAGCAGTGACAATTATAATAATAATAATAAAAATAAAAACCCACAATAAGCCCACTGGTATTCACATAAAAACATTCTAACTGCAGCCTTTTATTAATACTGCCTGAATTAGCATCCCAATAGGATTGCAGACCCCATCTGAGCCACGTGGTGCCTTCTCCAGCTGGTGTCTGTCAGGACAAACCCACACAGGTACAATCACCTCTAAAATGCTGGGGCTCAGGTGCTTCTCGCTGTGTCACAATCCCTATGTCCATCCTGCTGGAGGACTTCCCAGGAGCTGGTAGAAAACCTGCTGTGTTGCTGCTGACACCTAGTGATAATTACCCACAGAAGAGGCTGCTTAACATGGCATAATCCTCAGCCCTTTAGCTTATATTTGTGGACAGTAATTTCTTTCTTGTTGCTCTCAGTTTTTGGGGGGCTAATTTATTATCTGGACACCTTCACTCAGCAGGTTACCTGCTTCCCATTTTGAGGCCAGCTGTTGTCTTCAGAGGCACTGGACAGCCAGATGGACTGGACAACGTACTCACCTGTTCAACACTGTGCTCTGTCAGCACTGCTTTTGGTGAAGGGTAAGATATGGATATGGCAAACACCAGTGGCTGATTTTTTCCACCTTTTCTTTTCTAAATGGCAGCCTCACACATGTTATGGGTTTATTCCAAAGGGAGCATTTTTTATTTTTCTTTCTCAGAAAAAACCTGTGGCAGAGCAAACAGCTGCATAAATTGTCATTGCTGGCAGTTAATGCATTGCTGTGTTTTAATACAAAGAGGTGGGCACTGGAAATAGCTGCCTTTTGGCCCCTGAAGTTTATATGAAAGGATGGGAGAGGGAATAGGGGCATAAAAACCTGGAACAGTTTCTGAAGGTGGAAAACAGTGGCAAGTCCTGGTTCATTAGTCTGATCCCAGACCATGGGTGTAGGGGCAGAGGACACCCTTTCCCAGGGCAAAGCTGCCTACCATGGAGGCCAAAGTGTTGGATTTGAAATCCAATGTACTTGCCCCCAAAACGTTTTAAGCACCTACATTAAGGTGTCAAGAAAGTAAAATCACAGCTGCCACATTATTTGTGTTCCAGCAATATACAACTGAAGTGCTAATATGTACCAGCTGTACCTACATGTCAGCTTTTTTGAAACTAACGTAATTTCCTTGCTGTACAAAGAGGAGGAGAAGGTCAACAGAGACACATTTAGTCCAAGCTCTGCACTGGTAAGAGGTCTAGTGCAGGCTGTTAGTTCTTTTCTGCTTCAAGAGGTCTGAAAAAGCAGGAGCTTGACTCTTCTTCAGCATAACCTGACATTAAAATGGCATTCTTCAAAAAGTGCCTGCAATAAAACAGCATCTTCTTACTGTGGAGGTGTGCTCGAAGAAAGGATCAAGGTCATATCTGCTGAATTTAATGACAGAAAATGAGCTTGTGACATATTACTTGTGCAGAGTTAACTTGGCCAAGAGATAATTAATGGAAGATA
Source organism: Eopsaltria australis (assembly GCA_034509425.1). Classification (NCBI taxonomy): domain Eukaryota; kingdom Metazoa; phylum Chordata; class Aves; order Passeriformes; family Petroicidae; genus Eopsaltria; species Eopsaltria australis. The sequence goes on from JAVTVJ010001589.1 coordinate 213,202, forward strand.
TGTAGCTGAGTCCCGTGTGCTGCTTTGAAAGTCTCAGGCTTTAATTGGTATCATTGACTCTTGTAAAATAAATTGTGCTTCTGATCCAGCTCAGAAATCAAAACATGTCATTTAAAAAAAAAGGAAAAATAAAAAAGAAAGCAAAGCATTTTACTTTAGGAACTGACCTTCTGATAAAGTGTTTTTAAAATTCAGAGTGTTATAAATGGGTTTCTGGCTTCCAGAGCTGTTATTCTCCTCAATGTTGTGTTATATACTCCCTGATTTCTCTGCCACGGCTCATACTTCATGTAGCTGGTGACTCTTGATGACGCATTTTGATGCATTCAGCACAACCACACACTAGCATAAACCAGAGCTCACCATATTTCTGGCTGTGGAGCTCAAGTAAACATGGACCCATGCCCAGACAGAGTTGGCAGTGGCTGGAAAACCAATACTGAAACTCTAACGAGAACTGGCAAAAAATCTGCTCTACTGAAAACATGGCACTGGAGCAAAGCTGTCATCTTTCAGTGTACTGAGGGAGCCTAGTTTTGGCATCGGGGGCAGGCACTACTCTTCTCATTTCCCTGGCTCCTTCCCACTCTTCACAGTCACTCAGGAGCCATTTCCACAAATCTTACTTGTGCACACGGATCAGGCAGAGCTGATAAGGAGGGAGAGGAGAGTCTGATAGCACAGTGTCTCTGCCACTGACTCCCTGTATGGCCTCATCACACCACAGCTCAATTTCTCCCTATAAAATGACGAACAGCACTTCCCTACCTCCCGGGGGAACTGGGAGGATAAAAACAGCGACAGCCACAAAGCACAAAGTTATTACAGCCATCCGTCCTGAGTGACTGTCAGCTTCAGCACGTAGGCTGCTCTCAGACATAGAGTTGAGAGCATTCTCAGCAGCTGCCTGTTGGATGGAGCACATGTCATGCTTCTTTGATAGAGGTGCCCCTAGGCTCAGTGGCTTGAACCTCATACTAACTGTATTCTGCCCCAGAGAGAGAAAGTAAACTTCTTGCATCAGGTTTCTTATTTTCTTCCAGGAGAAGGCAGCAAAGGAAACCTCTGCCACCTTAGGCATGCTGGGGAAAACTGAGCATAGGATCACACCCTGCTCTGTGACAGCCTCCTTCCTTGATGGGAAGAAGCTGAGAAGCCATACTGAGAGCCATACTGGAAGCCTCTGCTGCTCTCTCCTCCACAAAAGCAGCAACTAGGTGTGGAAAGACGCTGTTAAACCCTACACCACATCAGTTCTTGCCACAAGTGCTCCCTCACTTCTAACCACCCTGAAAGGAAGCACAGTGTAAACAGTCTAGTAAGATCTATTCCAGATGCCTGCTATGGTACATCAGGAGATTAACATACTAACTCTTAAAAGCCCTCTAATTTTAAGGAGAGCTCTGTATTTAAACTGAAAGAAGTTTTGCAGAGGTCAGCAGAGTTCCTCTGATGGTAGGGAACCAGGGAAACCTGTTAACAGCAGACTCTATGGATAATTGAGAAAATTATTCAATGCTACTTTGAAAGTACTTTGGATTACAATATTGCATGGGTTGGTAATACTTTTCTCTTAATCTTTTCAAGTATACATTTGCAATGTTTTGTTTATTGCTAGGTTTTGCCTTACTCTGTCATTAAAGTGCTACTTGTAAAAGAAACAGGAGAGGAAACAAACAGCTCAAAATTGTACCAGGACCTGAGGCAGATACCAAAACAGCCCATGGGGCAGGGAGAGGCAGAAGCAAGTACACAATAGAGGTCAGCACAGTGGATAGGAGGGATAACCCTTCTGAAATATCCAGAACTGGCACCATGCCCAATATGCATCCTGGAGCCAGGCATGCTACCCCTAAAAAGAAGGTTCTCAAGCAATGCTACGTAAGTGGGACTGTCCTGCCACCGGGACTGATTAAGGAGCGCAGCCTGCCTGTGACCAGCTGCACCTTCTAGGCAAAAGGGAGGAAGAGGCATGTGATACACCTTTTACACCACAACTGATTTGTTCCCATGTCTTCCACCATGCCGTGTGCATACTCTGACTGAGCTCTGCAGAAATCAGCAGTGACAATAAATGCACTTTCACAGCCAGCTGCTCCCATGCCCCCTTCACTTGGCCAAACAGGCAACATACACTTCTTTTTAATTTTCAAGGGGCAGTCACAAACAAATGCTATGAAAATCTGGCCCTGAAACAGTGCTCAGTGTAAAAATTAGCCCCACAGCAGTTGGATGTTTAGGCGTGTTTCCCACTTTTTCATCTAGACATACTAATCAGCAAGAAAGCTGGTAGAACCAGAGAACTGGGAACATCCCAGTGGAGCAAAGATCTGGCTGCTAGGGGTCTGCAGTGGTTGCTCTGGAGGAGCTTCTCTATGCTTCTGGGCAGGCAATGCTGGAGAAAAAAGGGACCACATCTAGGGCAGCCACAGCAAGAGTAGCATGACATGGCTTGCAGACAGCAGAGGCCCAGCTTGCCCCAGAAACCCTGTTCTCGGCCTGGTGTGCATCTGCCCTCATTCCTGAGCAGCACCACATAAAATGTCCACATGGGATAACTACCTCCATTTAAAAACACAAAACACAAACCAGTCAACAATTCAGGAACCCAGAGCTGCTGCTATTTCTCAAGGTGGATTTCTTTTGAAGCCAACAATTTAAATTTCCTCCCCACTCTTGTCAACGATGGTCCAGGCACAAGCTATTTGGTTAAAGTTGGCTGTTGCCCCAGTTTTGTCCTGTCCCTTTCACCTTTACATCACAAGAGGACGATGCATATTCCATTTCACATAAGCCCAGAAGTACATGAATGATTATGTATGACCAGCTACATATATAATTGTCTTAGATGTAGGCCTATAAATGATTCATTATGATCTGTATCAGCTGGTTATTTAATGTGTCCTGCTAATTAAAACTTTGTGATAAAGACAACTACAGCTCTCTGTAATTATGCCTCTGGACAATGCAATGTACTTCCAACTGCTGCTCTTAATTGCCCTTCATTACTAAGATTATTGTAGAATTTCATTGTAAAACTCCCTGAGACTCTTCTGCGTGGTGCACATTACAGTCACCGTTAGGTGACAATGCTGTACACTGCATTATCCTTTTGTATACCTGAGAAGCTTTGGGGGCGGGGGGAGGAAGAAAAGGACTGTTTCAGTTAGAAGAAATGTATCTGGCTTGGCTCATCTGGACCAAAGAAACATTTGAGGAAATGCAGTGTGTTTTACCATACATGATCAAATTTGGCATTTCGTGCTCAAGCCAGAGATCCTGCTAGGCTCAGCGTAAGCTTCTCCTGAGTAAGGTCCACAGATCTGTCACCATATGTTGAATAGGGCTTCCAGAAGGAAAAAACACAGCAACTCAGAAAGCACATTAGGCCCTGTTTTGTTCGGCAAAAAGGAAGTTTCACTAAGTTTATATCAGTATAACTAAGCAGGTCTAACTCAGTTTGTCCACAGTCTTGTTCTCTCAAAATATGTTTGGTGTTGAAGGGAGCATGTCAGTATAGGAAACAGGTAAGAACATTAAAATTTTTGGGGGAATGGCTATCAGTGTAATAAAACATCAGTAACAAGTGATAAACACTAAGTAGAAGAAGCTTCTCCTAAGCAGATTATGCTAAGAACCTAAGTCTTGCCCCACTACCAAAAGACTACACTAAGTGTCATCCTTCTAATCTCATTGGCAGCCTGATATCACCACTAGGATAAACTTTAAGATCAGTCACCTCAGTGGCTCTTCCACTACAAGTTCTGCTTGCCTAGACACAATGGGAGATGACTGCCCTTGTGTCGACATTTGTCATCTCCTGTGAGGATGCTCAGCTGGCTCCTGTCATCGTCAGTCCAGGGCATGTTTCACCCAGGAAAATGACTCAGACATAACTTGCTGGCTCTTGTTAGCCATAGAACATTGCCTAAACCCTAAAGTCTGCATCCCACGGGAGCAGTGCACTAATCTAATCTCTGGTTAGTTTCTATAAACACTGATTTGCAAAGACAAAACAAAAACTATGGAAGATGTATCTATCAAATGCAGTTTGGTCCCCAAAGGTAGCCTGATACAGTCCATCCCACTGTGGCCAGTACCATTAACTCACCAGTAAAGAAGAAGCAAGAAATAAACTCCATGCTGGCCCTACATGCTTTCTTCTCCCTGCTATCTTTTTCCGGCTTCTTATATACAGTCTCATTCACGTGGTACCACATCCTCAAAAGCTACTGAAGGAAAGAGCTAGAATGCAGTAGGTAAAGAAAGTCTCTAAATATAACTTTGCTTTGGTTAACAAGGTTTTTACTGACTAACCTTGTGCTTATAATAGCATAGGATTAGTATGTAAAAACCTTTACCATAATGTGTAAAAAAACCTAATGAAGCCCAGTGTCCTACAGATCTGTGTCTCAGACCACCTTACAGTGCCTTCTGTATTTACTTTTCTGTTACTCTCATGATACAATGGATGTGATCAGTCCTCAATCACTGTTGTCTCATCTTTTCTTTGCCATGTGTTGATGTCTAATTTTCAAGTTAAGCTCTTCAGTCATTTCTGATTACATTGCTGATAGCAGCCTCTGGTGATTACTCAGGGGAGCACTCACAGTGTAGCTTTTTACACTATGGGAGCATTTCACAGAGGTTGTCTGTCCAGTGATCTTCTTTAATTAAACTGATAGGAACTTAACTCTGGTTGAGACTTCTGCTGATAGTTTATCAAAAGTGATTCAGACTGGTCAGTCTCAAATAAAGAGATGCAGACCAAGCGAGTGTTTAAGTCTCAAATTTTCCATAAGACAAAAAAGTTTACTAGAGGATAACTCCGTGTGTGCCAGCTTAGCCTGTGATGGCTGTAACAATGCCAGCACATTGTTAGAGCTTGTAGAGAAGAACTCTGGACTTGAAAAGGAGGGAGATGAAGCTGAAGCGGTTCAAGAATTCCTCAGCAAGCACCAGCCTTGCTCCTGTCTTTGAAAGATGTCTCAGACAACTTTGTTCTTCCATGGCAGCATGATACAGAGTGGCCCCACTGACCAGCAGTAGTCCCAGCAAGGGAAATGGGGTAGTGGACAACACTCAAAGGGTTCACCTGTACACAACTCAGCTCCATTTTCCCAAGCTATTTGTATGGCCACCTCAGCATACCAACCAGGACTGACAAGAAGAAGCTTCTATGGGGTGATAAAATCCAGTCAAGTTCACCCTGACCTGAAACTATAAGGCCAGTCAGAAACTATAAATACAGCTTATCCCTGTCAAGGCTCACACTTGAGGAACATTGTAGAGCAGTAGGTGCCAGTGAGTGAAGGGCAGGCACAGACCAGGCTCAGGCTTAGCTGCAGTCACAGGCTGTGGCAGTGCACAGACGGAGTACAAACAGGGTGTGCTGGCACCTGGAACAGCAGCCGCAGGAACACCTAGAACTTGAAAGGACAGGGAGGAGGAGAGTCTGCCTGCTACCCAACAAGGACCACTCACTAGGATGAAGACATGTGCAGCCCTGAGAGGGAAGAAGGGAGACTCTAACGTCACCTACTGAGCCCTCAGCTCAGCAAGCAATTCATGACAGCAAACAGCCTTGGTGCAACTCAAGACTTGCTGTGCTTTTCACCATGCATATTGTCTGGGTGCAGCAGCACTGCTGGAAAAGCCTCAAATTTCCATCACAAAACCATTCAGCTGAATAGCAGAGGCACCTGAACATGGAAAATGCTGTTTCCCACTTGTGTTGCAGCATTTACCTGTAACCTTTGGTTGACATCATCCTGGCATTCTCCTCCAAAAGCCGGTGGTTACAGACATTGACAGATGGTAGGAAATGAGTTATCATTTCCCCTGAAAAGATATGGAAAGAGAACAGGATTAGATGTTTTATCCCAAGGGCTGTGAGAAGAAATGGGGTCTAATCCAGAATTAGAATGAGGGTGCTCTAACAATAGGCTACAAACTCTAGGTCTGCATGCTGCCTAGCACAATGTCGCCATAATCCTGTTGAGGCCTCCAGGCAGCACTGCAATATGCATCATCATAATAATGAGTTTCTAATCCTAATCAAGTGCCCAACCCAGTAGGCACTGCCTGACTCACAGAAAGGATTAGCTGACAGATGTAAACAATAGTTGTGGGAGTTGCTGTGTCCATTATGCAATCCTTTTATGCTGAGTATGCAGAAAGAGCGGACAAAATTAAGAGCTTCTGCTGAGAACATAAGTAACTGAGATTTTCAAATATACATAATGGATAGTCTCATTCTTCAGCCCTAAGGGTAACCCACTGATACCAGCACATCCCATTTCTACCTCTTGAATCAACCAGATTAACAAGGACAGGGACTCATGTTCATACCATGAGACAATAAAGACAAGCTACTTACAAGATGATCTTCTGAAGCATCCAGATCATGTCTGCCTCTTCCCATGAGTAGGTCCTACTTTCTTTCATCACAGAAGCGCCTCCGTCACAAGTTGGAATGTGTGGGAGAAGCAGGGGGTGCATGGGACAAATCAACAGAAATCAGAAAAATTAACATTTCTTTATGAGACTGAAAAAACTGGAGATCGAATAGATGTTTTGCTATTAAAATGCATGCTACTAGTCTAGAATTTAATTCCAGAAATAGATGAGAGCTGGCATCTAGAAGACAGTCAGAATTGCTTGAGTTACTGTAACACAAGAAGAACTCAACTGAGGACAGAGAGCTCTATTGCAGACCACACTCAGAGACCACACTGTACAGTTCCACCAAGCTTGGGCTTCATCATTCACTTCACAAGGGGGTGCTTAAACCCTTCCCTCAATTCAAGTTAGAGGGGAGGTGTATTAAAAAGGAGTCAGCTAGGGACAGTCTTCAGGTCTCATTTTTAGACAATCATGCAGGAAACAAAAGAATTGGTTTTTATTAATTTCTCTCAGTATTCAGCTTTTGTAATTTATGATGTTTTCTTGCAATTTGTTTCTAATTTTGCCACCTTTTCCATAAGAACAACAAAATATACAATAATAAATCAGACCTAACACTTACCATTCCAGATTTTTTGGTTGAGGAGACAAAACAAACTCTTAAAGTTGCTGCTAACGTTGTCTGTAGGCATAAAGAAAATCAAGGGGAATAATGTGTGCTAATTTTGTTATCTTTCTAAGGTTTGTGATCTCAAAAATCCTCAGGGGTTTTTTGAGGTGCTCCCTCTCTGTCAGTTCCAAGTAGGAAACATGCTCCGTGTGCATTCCTCAGATGAACAGCAATTAACAACATAATTGTTGTGAAACAACAATTATGATAAATGATGAACAGTAATAAAACAATGAAAATAGCAGAAGTTCCTGCCTCTCCACTTGCCTTTTATGCACCATCACAGCTTGCTCCTTTTTTTGACCAAGCAGGGGACATAATCCAGCACAGCTGAGGACAGAGCACTTGTGCCATGGACTTCAGCAGCAGCAGGACAGGGGCAAAGCAGAGCTAAAGGATTTCAGTACGATCTGGGGCCTGTCAAAGAGCCCTTTTAGCTTTGCATGCCAGGTGATGCTAGAGCTAACAGCAGATATGAGCACTTCGCTGGTCATGTAGTTGTGATCGTGCCTGTCGGATGTGTGTGGGGGCTACTGTCCTGCACCAGCATCTTCATCAGCCTCTGATCCATGGGGCAGCCCATGAACAACAGAGTTCATATTAAACTCAAACATGAGGCGATAGGGAGAAGGGATGATAGCAGTGCTCTATCTGGGAAAGTGCTCCACCACCCTTCAGAACAGACCAGTGCAACTGTAGCTAATGGAATTAGGTATTGAGCTAATATAAACATTGCTTACTATTACAACATGTTGAAGTTAATATTGCTTTGGGAGGAACGATTCCATTTACTCTTCTCTTTGTGCTCCAATTTTCACTTTTCTTACATGCTCACAGGACAAGCTTTACATGGCTGGTTTTGGTAGGTTTCACACCGCAGGTTTTTGTGAGAGAGGTGTATAACAAACTAGAGACTGCTGTTTAAAACAAGAGTACTTTTGCAGAACAGAAAAAAAACAGCTAGAGAAACATGGGCTCGAGCAGCTCTTGCTGGACCAAGCTGTTGGCCCTGCGTGACCCAAGTCAAAGGTTGCTCCCAGCAAGTCCAGTACAAGGCCTCATATTGGCTTCAAGCAAGGCTCAAGTACACAAAGGTTGCCAAGAACACCAAAAGAAAGGACTGCTTCTAAAGATCTGGAACTAACATGACTTAAATAACAAAGAGTAATCAGGTGTGCTGTAAGTATCTATCAGACCTGCAGACCATTTTCGTATCTGTAACAGCAAGAGAATAATAAAGGAATTTTGTCATTAACTGTGAAGTTTAGCAAGTATTTCCTTTGTTTCATACTAGACCTGACAATGATTTAGTCACACATGAAAGCAGAGAGGTTGCTCCTTACATGCAGTGCTGCCCCAACACTTAAGGGAATTTTGACCATACTTCTGTACACTAGAGCATCCTGCAATTCAATTGTTTTCCAGAGAATGAAGTTGAAGGTTCTAGCTGATCGTGCAGTTTATTATTCCCTTTGCCCTTTTCTTTTCCTGTATCTTATTTCTAGGTAAGCAATAATGTAGATTATTTTTGCCATTGCTAGAGTATCTTTGTAATGCAGAAAAATGAGATCCATCCATCCCTCCATACCTATTTGGTAAAGCAGAAGAAACCTTTAGAAACAAAGCAGGACCCAGTGGTGAGAAAAGCTGTCTGATCACAAGGCTGCAGAAAGTTAAAGAATGCAAAACAAGACTCCAAAAAATGGTCCTTGAGCAATGCACAAGAACAAGACAAACCCCAAGGTTTTGCCAATTCACCACATGAGGAAATTCCTTCCTATCCCAAATGTAATCAGAGCTTCAGCAGCATGTCTGGGAGCAAATATCATTAGGGCTGATCCAGTTTGTTTTTATCCAGGCGTGACACTGGCACTCAAAATATGATGTTGAGTTTTGATCTCGCCTTTCAACAATTACACAAGGAATCTCCCATGGAGAAAAATTCCAAATAGTGATTAACCTTCTAGGGCAAAAGCCCAACTTTCCATGTGTTTTTTAATTTCCAGGAGTGTCTTTTTTTCTTCCTGTCACTGCTTAGTTCACATATATCCTAATGTGGGTCCTGAAGATCTCCTGAAGACATGTCAAATCCTAAATAGAGATCTGAGGCTCAGTAGGGGTGAATGCATATAAGCTGTGAAAACATGTTTCTGTAAGTGGCAGCACATCTATGCAGCAGTCTTGAATATGAAGTAATTTCACGTACAAGGAATGTCTTGCAGTTCTCAGTGGAGTCAGGTTGCTCTTTTAATTTCCATTCTTGGGGTGGCAGTGGTTGCTCCCTGGCGGGGAGAGCAGCATGGGGCTGTTACCAGATGGCCTCCTGGATAGTCACTGAGCACACTGGCTTTCAAGCAGTGCAGCTGGCATTGAGGATATTCAGCACTACAAAGGATCTGGCCTTTCAAATGCTTTTCGCTGTTGCAGGCCAAAATAATAAAAGAATCAGGGGGTATCTTGTTTATATATTGCTGTTTCCCATGTCCAGGCACTATATGATACTTACAATGGTCATATAAACTGTTCCTAATCTGATTTGGCAAGCTGGTCCAACGACTCCTGCTTCTGATTAAAAGTGTTGCCATACTTGCTGAGTGAAGGCTTAACTCCAATTAAGCCTTGCACTGAAGTGATGAACAGCAGACCCAAGAGATCATTTAGAGATTCTAAATCTGGTTGTTTAGAGGTTCTTGGCACAAATCAGCTTCACTGGCAGCAGCTGTCTGCTGCCTACCTCTCTGGATCCACCTCAGAAGACAGATAGCAATTTTCTGGAAGCACTGGTTGTCCCAAGACTGTGGGAGCAGCAAGCTGGGTCAGAAATTCAGTCTCCATAGTCATGAAGTGAAACACTGGGCTCAGTTCTACTAAAATAAGCAAAAACAAAATAAGCAGCATTCTTCAGTCTTCTTGCAGTTCATCATGTAGCCTGGCAGCCTTCTCTGTATAAAAAAACTTCTCCAAACCAAAGCTGCGCTAAGGTATATCTGAAGTGAGACAGTTCAAAATTGCATTTTGGGGTAAAAAGCTACAGACATTGCAATAATCCAAAATCTATGTATTAGATGTTCAGCATGAAAAATGCACTGAGAAATAACACAAACCTGGCTGAGCAATGAAATAAATAGTTACTGCAGGCAAACTATTTTGCCTCTGTTTTAAGGTGGTTCAATATCATGAAACTAATCTAAAACTTTGGGCAGCTCAGTGTGATCAGAGTTATAGTCTGATTATTTTACAAAAATTTAAGGTTTAAAGATACAAAAATAAATAAATAAATGCAGATCCTGAACATTAGCTAGCAGGAGAAAACAACATATTTGTAACATGCTTTGGCAAGGCTCTTCTCACTTCCCATGTTCTATTGCCTGAGCTAGTGTATTTTCTAATTGAAAAATAAAATATCCTGGTGTAAGGCGGGGAAAAATTGGATTCTGATTAAGTCCTTAGGACATCAGGAAAAGGGGACGGGTGAAGGACCAAGTCTGCTTTCCTACATATTTTATTCCATTCTTGATCCCAAATACAAGTTCAGAAATACGTAAGTATCTGATCCTTCATCATATTAGCTATCCAAACAATAGGATGGATGAAAAGGAGAGACCACGATGGAGCCTCTGCCTCTTACTTGAGGAGCAACTCCCCTCTGGGGAGTTGTCTGGAAGCTGGTAGCAAAGAGATGTCCATGGAAAAGCACATCCCCTGAAGATGGGACTAATGCCATGGCCAGCAGCAGTGTGGAGAGAGGAAGGAGAGGGAAACATCCCTACCTGAATTGCAAAAGTGCAAGTGTTGCCTCTCAAGTTCTCAAGTGCATCCTGCACCAGTAGCTCCTTAAAACCAGCCATGCTGAAAGAACCACAGCTCCCTTGCTCTTTTTGCTGCTCTGCCTTCTTGCCAAACTCCCATGTTTGCTGAGCATCTGCACATGCTGATGCCTTTGCTCATCATCAAACCTGCAGGAGATGGGAACAAGAAGGAGCTCGATGGCAAAAAAGCTGATGACAACTTTACCAACATGGTCAACACTGGTGATGCTGAATCTGCTTGCTGCATACCCACTTAGCCTCCTACGAGATCTCTGTGTCACATTTAGGACATTGTCCTATTTCAGCTTAACTTCTTTGTTTTCATTGTACAGTGATGGATTTTAAGATCTGGGAATACTGCAAATAGTACTCAATATCTCTCTGCATCACTGGAGTTCTGACATAGGAGAAATCCTTTCCAAGCTATGGATTCTTCCAATCTTTTTTCACTCTTCAGAGAGAAATAAATACAGAGCTGAATGTTTTATTATATGTGAAAACAAAAAGTACATTAGATTTCATTTACTTAACCTGTGCTCTAGCATTCATTAATTCTGTTTTACTCCCATGCTGTCCTTAGGAGCCAGCCTACCTTTTTACTTCCAAGGCTATGAGCAGCACTCAGGTCCTGTATGTAATTCTGATCTCTTGCTCATGTTTCCTGCCTGGCATCACCAGATCCAGGAGTTTCAGTATCGCCAAGGTGCAGAGTCCTTAGATGTTCATTTTCAGTTTAGCTATCCAGGAAACAAGGGAGACTTGCAAGGAATTTTAAAAGCCTCTTCCTAAACAAAACCAAGTTGCTTATAAATTACAACAAGGAGGTGTGCTGTCATGGAAAAACAGAACACTGAGCACATCTGCCTCCCAACAGGTAACAATGCTGCCATCAGGTCCCTGATATTTGCAGGAAACACAGTGACTCCAAGTCTCCTATTTCTGCCCATTCCCTCTGTACTGGGACTTTCCATGTGCCAGTCCTCAAGTGGAAACACTGACAGAGCTATTTTGAGTCAATGACTGCCCGTTGCTGCCAGGGATTTTGCCAGGGATTTTGGTGGGGTGTGCCTTGATGGGGTGGGGTGTGCCTTGATGTGCCTTGCTTCAGTGTCTGAGACTGAGCTGGTTTCCTGGTGCCAAAACCCTCACAGTATTCTCCAGAACAGAAATTAATTCATAGGCTGCCAGTGATGCTCTCAAAACCCCGACTGTGTTTCCAGCTTAGGTGATGGAAAATGGAGAAGTTCTCAGAATCTGTCTTTCCTACGCTGGGCAGGCAGTGTACAGATTGTACCTTACTGGTTTGGGATTTAAAACCCTTATTCTTTTTAGTTGAAACCATACCAGTTTTCTATGTATCTTGTGTGAGAGCACTTTTTGATCAAAGATGCATTCCCAGTAAATCCCCGCCTATGCTTGCTGTGGATACCCAGGGTGGGATGAATCCTCAGAGTGTGTGCACTATAAATACAAAACAGTGGAAAACAGTATTTCATGTAAGCTGTGATGTTACAAAGTCAAGTGTGTGTAGTTTTATAAAGACATTTCTCCTTGCCCCTTTGTACATAGCTTGACAGAAGCAAGAGAAAGTCTCTGACAGATGCTGATGAAATGAGCTATCTGGTTACAGAGCTGAAATATTTGGAAAGGACACAAGTGAGAACAGAATTTATTGCCTTTGTGAAAAGGGGATTTAATTTCCAAACTATCCACACGTGACAATGAACAACCTTGTCTCTGCCCTCTGGTGACAACCTGCAGGCACCATGGAATTATGATTAAAGCCTTTTATTGTTTTTGTCCCAGATTAGATTAAGTTGGTATTTAAAGATGCAATTTTCTAATTCTGTTGTCACGCCAGAACAGAGAGGTGATTGTCTGTGCACTTTTACTGAGGAACAAAAAAGAAACCTGAATGCTTTGAGGTAAACATGGCTAGCAGGACTCCTAATTTCCAGGAAGAGCAGGAGAAGCAATTACAATTCTTCTGGATTACTATTAATTCTTAGCACTCAGTTTAACTGTGAAAACAATTTGAATGAGTTCACACAGCCACAAAAGACAAGGCAGGGAAGAGAAGGCCACTGTCCTGTGCTCCAAGTGCTGCTCACAGCAGAGATCCTCTCCCTTCCTGGCCACAGGAAGGGCAGCATCCCTGCTCCCAAAATCATGCCACCTTTGTGGTAAAAATAAATCATAATGACTTACACTAATTCGGATAAAAATCGTACTGCTTATTAGTTGTATTCCAGTATTACAAAGTCAATGGGTCTGAGTGTAAGATCTAAGAAATGCTGTCAGAGCCAGGAAAATATGAGAAGGAGCTATGCATGAGTACTTCCAGATATCTAATATTCTCAATTTTAAGAAAAAGGACCAAAGGTACCAAGAAACAGCTAATTGTCCAAACAATTTCAGAGATAAGGATATGAAGAAAAGGAGAGACAAATCAGTAAGGAGGCTGAGATGACAAGACAAGGAGCACCAGCTTGAAACAGAAAGTGCAAAGAAAATATTTTCATAAGTCCTGTTTAAATCCCTTTTCCTATTCCAAAAAGCAGTAAATGGCTCTGGGATTTCTCTAGCATACCATGTACCAAGTAAGGCCCAAGGGATTCATAATTCTGTCGTACAGCACTTACACCCACTTACTGTGGAGATTTTGTACAGGAGGAAGACTTCTGATTTGTTTCATGAGTTGTGAACAATGAGCTCCCTGATTTTTTTCCCGTGTGGATACAGAAAGTCACCCAGGAATTGAAAATAACATATTGGTGCTGGGAAAGCACATGGAAGAATGGCAGTCATGTTTCAGTACGTCATTTATCAAAATGAATGAGAGCTCTGCCAGCAGTCACAATGGTGCCATGTAACGAAGCCAGCTCGTGCTCATCCAGCAAACAAGAGACCAGGGCAGCCATAGTCTTGCTGTATGTGGAACCAGAGGCACCAAAGAGCCTTATATCAAAACAGTTTTGGACAACATGACAGGTTTGCTCTGGCTTGCATGGGGTGCTGCTTTCGGTCTTTTGGGATTGACTGTGATGCTTCCTACACCCATTATTTTCACCCCCCAAAATCGTACCAAAAGGACATTATGGTAAGATGATATCAAATCTAGTGCATCATGGGCTGCACCTACACTGACTGGACTCACTGCCTGCTTGCCTAGCCTGTGCAGCCACACTGCAGTGTCGCTGCCCGGACAACATCATTGCCCATATGTGAGCAGGCCTGGATACATACCAGTGTCTTCTGCAGCACAACCCCTCTGGTGCCTGATTATTTCTAATTATAACGCCTGGCAGATGTGCAGTGTTTTGGCAGAGTTTGGCACAGTGTTTTACATTGCTTCAGATTGACTGAGGGAAGCAAGTGCCACCAGCTGAGCAGCTCCCAAGGCATGTCCATCAGCAAAAGCAATGCTCTCCAATTAGTAAGTCAGCCCCTTCTGCCTGAGCACCAAGGCTCTGCAGAAAGAGCAACTTTCTACCAGCAAGAAGCTGAGCAAGAGCTCCTGTGTCTGCCACCAGCTGAGCCACTGTGACACAGGGGCTCTGTGGGAGGGCAGCTCTAGCAGAGATGTTGGGCTGGGACTGAGGAAATCCCCGCTGTTGTCCCTGCCTCAGGGACACCTCAGGGACTACTCAGGCTCACCAGTGACATGATGGGCCCTTCCTTACCCCCACCACCCTTCACCTTACACATGGGATCCTCAAGGCAGACAGTGCCTTTAATATGAGGCTGTCTTATAGTGCTTCCAAGGAAACCAAATTTCAAGTGGAGCCCCTATGTGCTGTTACACAAGATATTATGAATGATCCCAACTTAAAGTGATGCAGAAAAAGACCCTAACACCTGTCTTAAAGAGACAAATGGGTTCCAAGTCCTGTCCTGAAGTCTACAGTCTAGGCAAACCTGAGTGAGCTGCATTTGTAGGAGCAGAATGTGTTTACTTGTTTTTTAAATATCAAGAACAAACATTTCATTGACTATTTCAATGTCATGTTTCAATCTCTGATTTGGGAAGTGGGTTTATACTATTTTAAAATAGAAAATACTTGAGCTGTTCATGAGATGCTGAGAGTCGTATAACATGCAGAAAATCTATCAAGTCCCCATAGAAATTGGGATAAGTGTGGCTCTACAGCTTTTTTAAAAGGCACTTGAGAAAAGACTTCATAACAAGCATTGCTGAGAATCTGCAACTGGCACAAAAGGGAATGGAAGTACGTGAAGTACCTTAGAAGTGTCTCTCTGACACACGTAAGAAATAAAGTCCCACAGCCCCTTCACGGTTATCTCTCTGAAAGATCTAACTGAAGAGGTGTATTTCCTATACAGGCAGAACATTCAGCTTTTCTCTTCTTCCTGGGCTCTGGAAACACTTTCTTTAGACCTGTTTGGGATTTTTTCTACCTCTCCAGCTTTTATGTGATGAGCTTCTGCTCACGTACAGTCCTGTTCATGTGGTTGGCCACCCTGAGTTCTAACTGGGCCTCTAATCATTTTTTAACAATCTAGCAAAATATCTGAGAGAAAAAGATAAGTTACTTATGAATAAGAACATCCAGAGACTTAATGTACTTAAGAATATTAATTTCATGGCTTTAATGGATTTGTCCTAATAATCACAAGCATCCTAGTAATGATTGCTCTTCTTCCTCCCCCACCCCCATTTAAAAAGCAGTGAAATTAATAGAGCCTGTGCTTCCAAAGATTTACATTTTCTGTTCACCAATAATCCTCACCAACCCAGCAATAATCAGTTCCCACCCTTGGCTTCCACTGACATATGAATGGGCAAGATGCTGGATCAGACTGATCTGTAGACTGAGTTATGAGCATGTACTCCCTTGGTGGATCCCTGGCTGGGCTCAACTTCTTGACTTAATGAGCCTCTTCATAGATCTGCTGCGAATAGATCCTAACCTTGAGGCTTCTAAGTTTCTCTCAAACTCTGATGGATTTGGCCAGTGGGATCAAAATTTAATGGTAATGTCAAACAGCTAAGCATCACTATCTTGCCACTGGGGGCTGGAAAAGTCCATGAGTGAGGGGCAAACTCCTCCACTCCTGCATGGTGCCCACATCCCTTCGTCTCTCCTACTACCCCTCCTCACGCAGTTACACTGCTACTGCAACAACTGTTTGTGGGAGGCAAGGAGGACGCAGGGAAGCTGTGAGCAGTGGAACTCTTCCTTGGGGTGCTATTCCCACTCACTATGCCCTTCCCTCTCATGCTCTCTGTGAGTCTTCATAGCCCATTTTTGAATCTCCTGACTTAACTGGGTGTGCTCAGGTGGCAGACACCTACACAAATTCTCACTAATTGCACTGCACAAATAAATGCTTCATCCAGAGAAAATAAAGGAGGAAGGAATTAACTCATCATCCTTCCCAGCTATATTAACAGGGCATTTTACAAACACAGCATCCCTGTCAATGCCCCAGAGCTTCAGGAGAGACAGCCAATAAAGTAACCTGTGTATGACCTGGAGACTACAGAGCTGCTGACAGGAAGCACCAGGCAGCACCCTGGATTGCTCCAAACTTTTTAGGTGGAAAGCTGTCCTGCTCAGCTTCAGTTAGAGGACCTTCCTCCATGGGAAGAAAATCTCTCTCTTATCCAGAGTGAGAAGGGTCTATCAGCAACTGGCCTTGGAGGCAACTCTCCAGGATGACCTCACACTCCCTAGGTTGTCTGATTGATATCCCTACACCTCAGTATTTAAGAGACACTACCTAGGGTTGTTAATAGCTTACTTTACTCTTGAAAAAGCAAACCAAACTGCTCCTGCTGGAGCACAACCCTTCCAGCATTGGAAAAACAGTTCAGGAGACAGCCCACCCCACAAGGCTGAGTGGCTCCAGTACCAACCTGTTTTGTGTCTGTCCTGGGGAACACGGCCTCCTTCCCTGCCTTCTTCTCTAGCCACTGAGCTTTCAGATGTCATACAGACAGATACAAATATAATGAGTCATCTGAAGAACTACAGAGAAAGAGGCTTTTGGAGGAGGAAGAACAGTACAGGAGAAATGTGATACAATAAATCAGGTTTTGTAATATGAAAAGTCTCAGATTTTTTGGCAGATAAAGAAATAAAACTTTGCTGTCTGCGAGGGAAAAAAGAAAGGCATAGTTTCAGACATCACCAGTCTGTGCCCAGGATGAGGTTAGGCACATCAAAATTCTTGAGGTAATTGAGAGAGCAAGCAAAGGCCTTACCTGGGCATAGGTTTGGAGGGCAAAATCATAGTCAGCACAATACAGGTCAGGTCTGAGTGCTCTCACCACTGGTCACTCAAGCAAATGGTTACCAAAACAGGCAAAATATCTGCAAAGCATTTCAGTGAATCAGCATCTTACAGCAATACAGATTGCAGAGGGCAGATGAACTCTAGGCTACCAGAGCTCACTAGTGGACATGGTCCCCTTACCTCACAGTCTACAAAGAGCTCCCAAGAGCCTCCACGTGTCCAGTCTCAGATTTAGAGCCCAAAAACTGCTGCACAAGCTGCTGCATCTGCCAGATGCCTCTGTCAGCAGCACCTGACAAGCTGGCCCAGGCACCTTGGGCTCTTATGACCTGCAAAAGGGTGAGACCAAGACTGCAGCTCCGTTAATGAGAGCTTCAGTCACCCAGGAATGCTCAGGTGTCCAAGAGGCACCTGGACACACACGCTTGTTCCTGCACAAATCTGCTTGAATGCAAAACCAGGCTGTTTTCTCCCCACAACAAGCCAAGAAAATTCGAAGTGGTCACATCACCACGGGGAAGGATGGAAAAAAACCCTCAGACAGCAACACCCATCCTTGCTGAATGAAATCCCTGAGATAGTCACCTGCCTGGGAAGGGCACGTGCTGCATGTGACACATGAGAAACCTGGTTTTGCCAAAGAACAAGGACAGTGATTCTGGCATAAGCTCAGGCATTTCTCCTTTCAAAGGGCACCTGCTTGGGAAGCAGGGTCTGATTGGCAACATAAGAGAAAGAAAACAGGAGCAAAAGTGAGAAAAAAACCCCCATGATACTTGCAGGTATAGAGACAAAGCATAATTTTGCATATACACACTTCAATTATTTCATACCCTTAAAATGGGAAAAAGCTATATTAAAAAAGAAAACTTCCTTTAAAAAAATTGAAGCATTATTTATTGTGGGGCATTTTTTTCCTATATTTCAGGAAAGCTCTTTAAAGGTTCCAGGACTGTAAAAGAGTCTTTGACTTTTCTGTCTCTTCCTGTCTTTGCCTTCCACAGCTGGGAGAAAAATCTAAGGGCCTTAAATAAGTTTAAATATGAAAGTCAAAAAATGGCTTTGAAAATAAGCTGTGAAGGAACATTCTGTATTTGAACTCCACAAAGAAAATTAAAATCAAGGGAAAACATAGAGCTGAAACTGTAATACATCAAACTTTTACATGTATTTATATATATATATATTTCAATCAGAGGACTCAATGTCTTGCAGCTTTCAATGGGACTGTTGTTTGTGTAAAGATGGAAGAACAGAGCTCTGTTTCATCATGGCTCTGTGCTTTGTCTACTATCTCCAGACCCCAAATTTTTACTCCAAACTGTGGTAGGACACTCATCTCTCAGAGCAGCTGAGCTTGTGTGGGATGGGAGCATTCTCCTTCATGTGGCACCGCCAGCGCTGAAATCCCAGCTCTGCTGAAATCAGTGGCAAAACTGCTCCAAGACAATTTGCTTCCCACTGCCAGGTACACACGGCCACCTTGCTGACATCCCCAGCACCCTGCCACCCCCATGGGGCCCCTGCTGTGTAAAATTAGCTGTGCTTGTGCTCACAGGGACTGTGCCTTGGTGGGTGTTCTTACCCAGGGATGAGACTGCTCTTGCCACAGCCTGAGCTGCCTTTGGGCTGGTTTCCATCACCTGAGTCAGCCCCCAGAACAAGGCCAGAGGGAGCAGGGCTGAAGATGAGTGGACACATACCAATGTCAGGCAGCATCCTCCAGTGACTGCTTCTTCCTCCTCACAACTTGCCTGCTGAGAGCAGCATGAAAGTCTCCGTGGCAGGTTCATTATCCACAGCCACACCAAAGTGAGTCTTTCCTAGCAAAGCCCGATGAACACCAGCCCCCCACTCTCCACGTTCCATGTCCTTCAGCAAAGGTACAATATCCCATAGCACAGAAGCACTCCCCTGCAAACAGCTCTAACTCAGCTACAAAGAACAAACACACTGCAGATTTTCTAACATATTTATGTAGCCTGCTTCTTCTATCCACCAAGTTTTAAAATATGGCCCATCACTACAAGATCTGAGCACAACGACTTGACATGCTGCATGCTGCAAACCCAGTGCACTGTTCTCCTCTGGGGTCAAGAAGAATAATTTATAGGCAACAAAAGACTGGACAGTAATTAAGGGAACAGATAATGCTTCCTAGTAACTCACAGGCAGACGAAGGCAATCCCTGCCACTTTTACTATTGTGGTTTGTAGGAGTAATGGAGAGGACGGCTGGAAAGAGTCTATTTTAACAGCAGTACTCACCAGCTAGAGAGGGGAGAAAATTGAAGCTTCAGTCAGCGTCTCACAGCTTCCTGTGTTCCATGTGCAGGGCTCCAGAGGACACTGCAGCAAGAGTAGCATCACAAAATTTTCTTTCTCTCCCTGTTTCTACTCCAGAATCTCTCCAGGCTCAAAGAAACTTCTCACCTTCATGCTGTGGCTTTGCCTCCAGGAACAAACACAGTACCCACCTGCATTAATCACTGTGGACTCCTCTGCTCACCAGGACTGCATGGATGCCAAATGTCTACTTGCAGTATTTTTCTTCTTTTGTAAAGGTAAATCTTGTTCTACCCGGATTAACTTTCGGAGAAAGAGAGGGACCTGCTTTCTATCTTTGTCTGTATCTCTTCTAATCACAGACAGACCATGGCAGTGCCTTTTGCTTTTGATTAAAGAACTTTAGGTATCCATTAAAGTGCATTGACCCAGTTTTTATCGTCTGACCCCACTGGTACAGCTCTTTTGGGAGGCAGCATCCCTCAGTGGAGCTATTACAGCAGTCTTGCAGCCCTGCATCACCTGAGAGAATAATTCTCCAGAATAAAAGCTAAATGATGGAGCGAGACAGAGTGGGTGTCTGTGTACATAAGTATTAGAATTTGTTTACTAATGCAAACAGCTCTCAGAGTGAGAGGAAAATACCAGAAATATTCAGTTAAACATTTATCTCAGTTAAACATTTATGCAGGATTTACATATGACGCCATACACAGAGGTGATGTTTGCATGGCTGACTATTTGCAGTGTTGAATTTTTTAGGGATGCTTTCCCAGAGCATTTTTCTTGCCAGGAGAATTTTTAGTGAAATTGTGCAAGTGTAACAGATCCATCATTCACATACAGAGCTGTGCAATTTTTCTTTCTTCCAAAGAACAGCTTGTTCCTCTATTTAGAAGGTATTCATATATAGAAGGTCCTATTCCTGACACTTGGATACAGCTTCTCAGGTTTCCCACATGGGTTCAGATCTCTGCCAATGTAACCCAGTGAGGTCAGCACATAAAATTGGAGGTAAGTTAGCAGGTTAAGATCCTTTTCTTTAAACAACAAGAATGCTCCTTCTATGTACATATTCCCCTAGAAAGGTAACCCCCAAAGCCAAGGACTCCCTTAGGGCACTTACTGCTGCTAATACAGCACTGTGCTAAGGGTTCAGAATGGAAATCTTAAATTAACCAGAAGACCTGAAAAAAAATCCACTAAAAAAGCTTGACTTTTACTTTTCTCAACCAAATTGAGATGAAAATTAGATAAATAATAGAATTATCAAAATGCAGAGCAGAATCCAGAAAACTGTCTCATCTTTGCTAACTTATGTTTTACTTACATTAATGTCCATTCTGATGGACAGGATACTTTGCTCAAACAGACCCTGGGGTAGGATACTTCAAGGAAGCTCGGTCCCATGTCAGTCACGTGCTTGAGGATTATACATTCCAGGTGTGCTTTTAACTTCTCATCAGCTGTGAAAGTCACCTGCATAACTGAATTTACAGCTCTGAAAAACAGGACCTGATTCTGCTGCAGCATAACCAACCTCTGGTCTCTCAAATTTATTATGCAAGGGCTCAAAAAAAGCATTTGGGGGGTAAGTTTACTATGACAACCTAAGACACCTTTACATACTTCCTCATGCCAGAGTCTTAAGGGCCCTCTTTTTCATTCTCATCCACAAACAGAGGGAGAAACTTCCCTTCTCTTTTGTTTCTGACAAGGACAACTGAAATGCAGCAGGGCTCTCATGACTCCAGGAGCTGCAGCTGTAAAAAGAAATGCACAATTGAGTGCACACACTGAAACCATGAGGTCATTGTGAGAAGTGCCATTTTTCCTGGTCCAACTGCAATTAATTGGAGCATTGCTACTGTTTTCCAAGGCCAGCAGGACTGCCTTTTCCTGCCTGCTGAGCTCTGTGGCAGGTGAGTTTTAATGGGATTAATTCCAATTTAATTAACAGAATACAATTTTCTTAAAGCAAAAAAAAGAAAAAAGAAAGCCCAGACAAAAAACTGCTCCTACAGTTCTCTCAAAATGAAAATATACATCATATAGAAAACAAAAAGGTAAAACAAAGAAACTTGCTGCCTTCTACTCCTAGGAGATGCTAGACACCCATGTGGTACTATGTTTTAAAATACCATTTATACTAGCACTGGATACCTTAGTTGGAGGATCCCATGATGGGTGTCTCAAGCTACTAATACATAATTTAAATGTCTCACAAATACAGCCTTGATTTTCAATTCATTCTCTGTACATATTCAATAAACTGAGCATGTGAAAATAATGAAGAAAGTGAGGTCTTGGTTATAGATTCTGACAGGGTTCACAGTCCTTCTAAATGTGTCTTTAAGTCATTTTAGCTTGCATTTGAACATAATTACCATGGCAGGCATGGCTTCAACTGAGCCAACAGAGGTTTAAAATAAATACTGGAAGCTGCTTGCTCAACGTTGATGCAAAGTCTGAGTCCCAATCTGGCAAACATCCCTATTTCCCTCAGTAACCCCAGCCCTGGTATGGCCTGGCAGGCTGAGGATTCTTTGTTAACCAGGGTGAGGGTCATCAGAAACGTCTGCAGGAAAGAAACACCTAGCCTTGAAATTCAGCTTTTGTTATGCCCCCACTTCTTCTTCCAAAGCCAATCTGGACTTGGGGCCATTTGCCCTTTGTACAGGGGTGAACATCCCTGCCGTGCCCCATCCCCGGAGGAGCAGGACAATCCTTCAGGCTTTCTGCTGAAGTCCCACAGGACCATTTATGCAGCCTGTTTTGCACGGTTTCAGTACTTAATGCTAAAGCTCTTTGCATGTGAAAACATTGCAGCCCACATTTCACACTTACACTCATTTAGGCTTTACCGAGGGAACCATTTCATATTGCAATTAAAAGCTACTCTAGCATGCAGCAGTTTAAGAAAGAATGCACCTTTAACATTTAAGTATACCGTACCATGCTGCAGGAAGTCAGATCTTCAATGAAATCTAGTCTGCTTTGATTAATAATTGATGACATTTTTGCATAGGAAAGAAAAAATCGCAAAGACACTCTTTCTATTGATCTGAAAGACTCAAATGAAACAGATTGAAACTTTTGCCTATGTTTGTTAATTATTGATAAGATGGCAGTACTGAGCAGAGGCAGTCATATGTACAAATGTAAGGATGGTGATAGAGTTTTAAACTGCATCAGTTCAGCTTCTTGAAAACTTAATTTGATGTAGAACATCCAGAAAACCTGTGTATACTGACAGTACAAGGTTATGCATATCTTCCATAGGTATTGCAGTGTATGTTAACATACAAGAAGTGGTGAAAATTGTGCAGGCACTTAAATTACAGAAAGAATTTTAAAGATTTGGGGTCAGATCTTGAGCTGGGAAAAGTAGTTTAAAAAGTACAGTTCATTAGTCTGATCACTATCGTACAACTTTTCCAAGCAGATATCGGAAAAAATAATAATCAAGATGCAGAAACAAAAGGCAATGTGATTTTAGGAAAGACAGATCACATTCAACTAAACTTGTTTGGATAGGTACTTGTCTTGATCAGAGAAAAGTGGTAGATCTAATCTTTGGACTTTGTTTACATTTGACTTAGGCCCACATGGAAAGTTACCAGTGGAGCTGGAGAAGACATGGGTTGTGTTTTGTTTGTGGTTTGGTGAGGTGTGTTTGCTTATTTGTTTTTTAATTAACTGCCTTGCTCCAGTTCACTCCAACAGGAGACTGGTCCTCTTCCAATTTCAACAACTTTCATTGAGTTTGCAGGTTGGGACTGATAAAGACAGAGGGTTTTCTTCAAGCGGAAGCTGCCATGGCTTCCCCTGTGGCTGACAGCGGAGCCAGCAGGGTCTCAGCAGCACCTCGGGCTCAACATCACCCTGCACAAACCCGGGGAGCTTCTGGAAGTTTGCCTGGGTAAGAAGCAGAAGTCTGCTCCATTTGATCTGTGGGAGAAGTTTCAGAGTCAAGGTGATGGGATTCTAATTAACCAGCAAGGATACACTGGGAGGGCATTTCCAAGCAATGAATATTTGATTAGAAGAGTTGAGAGGCAGAGGCAATCTATAAAATAAGACTGATGAGTCATTGACTGTCAGTCTGTGCCTTCCTGTGCATCAATATTTCTACTGGAAGTTCACAAAATTAAAAACATTAATGGGTCAGATTTGGCCCCAGAAGTTTTGAAAAAAGTTCAGTGGAGTTATTTCCACAAAATAATTTTATCTTTCCAGCTACATTTAGCTAGTGGCAAGCACTGCTGCTCTCCCGTGTTTCTAGTCCCATTGCTTCTTCCCAAGTTTAAATTCCCCTCTCAGACCGAGTGGCCTGTATTTGAGAATGGCTCATTTAGTGCACATGAACATTTATAAAAATGCCCTCCTAAAAAATGTCATTGCACACAATTCTCCCTAGCAGGGCTACAAAAAGGAACAAGTCTCATATGAGGGACTGTCAGAGGGAGAGTAAGCCAAGATGAAGAATGACATCAACAAATCAAACTAGCCAGAAGCACCAGCCCCTTCGAGGCTCTTTTCCTTGCATTTCTATGTCAGGCTCATACGTATTGCAACACATCAGTGGTAGAAAGCAAAACAGAAAGTAGATTTAAATGCACAAAATGAGTTTGGTATATGAAAAGCAGTTGACATTGCTCAGTTGAGAAGTGAATACATTTCACTATTATTTACCTTTGACTATAGCGCTGCATGGGACAAAGATGAGAAAAAAAGCAGTAATTTCTGATCGCCGGAGAAATCAGTGGAAAGTAGAGGTATCTATCCCAATAACTGATAAGGGAAATGTCCAAAGATTATAATATTTTGGCACACCATGTTTGCTTTTATGTTGGATGATTTCAGCATGCCATTTTACACCTAAGAAATTATTCTGGGTGGAGATGTCTGGGTGTGCACAGGTCATTCCTCAAATGACTGATATGAAAACTGCCAGGCTGTGCTTTGGTTTTGTGGAGTTGGTAAGTTTGTTAAATCTAGTGATTTGTGATTTCCCACATGATTATGGATAAGGATTTCAGATTAGAATCTGTGTCTATGCCCATGCCAGGGCAGATATAAGAGATGTGTTTCAGAGTCCTCACCACTCTGCAAATACAGTTATAATAAATGAGTTCATCCAGTGACATCAGTATTTTATACTGACTTTAGTACAGACAGCATCAGACTCTCTATTACCTTACTCCCTATAACCTACCTTACAAAATAAAGAGTTACAAAAAATTAATTAAATCAGTGATGAAACCCCTGACTCTGGAGAGCAGGAAACAAGCCTGTGGTGTGAAAAGCCAGCAGGATACCTTCTGCAGGAAAAGCTAAGCAGAATTGCTTTTCACTCAGTAAGCAGTAGAAAAGCAGCAGCTACTAGAAGGCCTCTCACAAGCTGAGTGTACAATTGAATCAATACTTTCAGTTTTACATTCTTACACATGCAGTGGATAGAAAAGTTCGTATTCCAGTCATGATATCTGATGACTCAACAAGAAGAAAAGTGAAAAAAAAAACCAAAAAACAGAGGCATTTAAAAATTCATTAGGTGACAGTGGGTAGCTTGCCTTTATGTAGGAAATGCTTCTACTAAAGATACTTTAGCAAAATTAATTAGGTCATCAGAAAGGTTTACAAGCTCCATTCACTGAGACAGCAATTTTCATGAAGCAGTCTCTTGAAATAACTAGCAAAACTCTATAAATAAAAATCTCTTGCTGAGTATATCCCTACAGATTAAATACACTTGGTAGAAGGAGAAACATTTAAAAAATTCAAATCAGTCTTCTTGCAAATGAAGAAAATGCCAGATCCCCAGCTTTAAGCATGTGCAGAAGCACTGTTTAGGTCAGTGAGAAGCAAGTCTACCCTTTGAGCAGTTCAAGCCTTTCAGAGACCAGGCACTCCCGTGACAGCAGGGTTTGCCCTCTGGAGACAGGTAACCTGTGCCTCTACACCACTTCTGCCTCGATGCAGGGTGGAGGAGGCTGTGGCACCTTTGGGCTGCTGAAGACTGCAGGAAACAATGTGGGACTGAGCTTGCAGCCAGCTCGGTGCTAGTGAGCAAAGAACAAGGGATTTTTGTCTTGTTTATCTTATATTATGTACAATTCAGACTGGTGTTAAAATTATCCAGCTGCATGTCTGTTGGTGACTGAGGGGTTACAGCAGCAAGCCAGCAGTGTCCTTAAACACATGCTTAGTTTTGTCTCTAGTAAATCATACACCTGCTCTGCTGCACCCCACATGCTGTTCTGCACTTTTCTACAAACCCCTCTGCCAGATGAATGAACTCATTTTGTTAAGAACACGGCATTCAGAAGCAATGGTTTAGACTGGACTGCTCTTCCTATGGGCTCTCAGAGAGAAGGACCAGGTGGAGCCACTCCAGAGGAGATGAGAGCATAGCAGAAAGTAAATACTGTGCCCATGAGCAAAACGCATTCTTCAAGGGGTGTGACAAAGGGACATCTTGAGGCACTGTATGGCAGCAGTGCATGATGTCCTGTGGCTTTACAAGGCACAAATATGCTTATCTTTTCTTATTTTCTCAGGCATGTCCTATTTTAAAAATTGACTTGTAGTGAAAGCCTTTTACAGTAGCTATGTAATTTTTGAGAATGTAGTCTGAGGACTCCATCATTTTTCAAAATTTTATGTGAATTGAATTGCTCTTGAGTATGTGAATGTACAGAACTGGACACAGGCCCCTGAGATGCAGGTTAGTGCCTTAAGTGCACACAAGCACAGGGATACTGCTTCAATTCAATGAAGTGCTGCCAATCCTGAAGGTGAACCTTTGCAGTTTGAAGGATGTCTGGCTTGTCTACAAAGAGCAAAAAGTTTCAGGCATTAAAGAATAACACAGTCTGCAGAGTAGTCAGCAGAACCTGGCATTTCACAGCATCTGACAACTCATCTCAGGGAGCTAGTAACTTCAGTAATACCAATGCTTGACTTCTTTCCCAGGAAAAAAACCTGCGTTATCAAACACTGATTAAAAGCAGACTTGGGTTCCTAAAACTAACTCAGCCCAAATATCAGGAAAATAATTAAGTGCAATAGATTGAAAACTCTGACAGTGCTGCTGCAGACCAAAGCAAAGGCATATGAGCATTTGTCTTGGGTTGGCCCAGAGGGGTACAAATCTTGGAAGTGACCCATACTGCAGGAAGTAATACAACATCCTTTGTGGGAGAGAGAAGCAACACCAGGTAGTTTTGAGTATGGATGTATATGCTAACCAATTAAAAGTTGATCTGACTTCAAGGAAAAAAATCATGTGTAAGCAGAGGACCTCTGAGGGTCTTCCTGTTTGGCCTTCTTGCTCTTCAGAGAGAAGCAGCTTCCTGCTCTCTCTCCGGTAAGAGTAGGCCTTCTCCCCTCTCC
Source organism: Eopsaltria australis (assembly GCA_034509425.1). Taxonomy (NCBI): domain Eukaryota; kingdom Metazoa; phylum Chordata; class Aves; order Passeriformes; family Petroicidae; genus Eopsaltria; species Eopsaltria australis. Next base: position 240,030 of record JAVTVJ010001589.1, read on the forward strand.
CTGATGGGGGCGGGGGGAGGGCGGGGGGGGGCGGAATGTGGGAAGGGAGGTTTGGAGCTGCCATACAGCTGGCGCTGTATAGCTGGGCGCGGGGGAGGACCCAGCCTGAGCTCTCGGCAGATACAGTTCAGCTACAGTGCTGGGCCCCACCCTGCTCTAGGCCAGGCAAGAGCCAGGCCGGTTCCATCCGACTTGGGCTGGGCCCTGCTCTGTCACCCCGGGCCAGGCCAGCCCCACCAGGCCAAGCCAGCTTCGCAGAGCAAGGTCACCGAGACTTTGGACTGCTTCTGCCATCCAGCTTGGACTTTTTAAACAGCCTGGCAGAGACCATGTGACCACCACAAGGCCCAAGAGAGATTAACTCTCTCCATGCCCAGATTAAACTTCCAGACACTCATCCTTCCTTGCACAGAGAGAGAAATAAGTGAGGATACCTACATAAATGCAGCATAGAGACTTTAAGCCAGTGAAGGAAGCAGAGCCGACACCGAGAGGGAGGAGCATGAGAAGTGCTTCAATAGTGAAGCTGAAAACTCTTTTGTGAAACCATGGTTGGGACTAAGCTAATAAATTCCCTGTAATATATGAAGAAATAATCCAAAGGGGGGGATGTGTTGTTCTAATTGCAGCCAGTGAACCAAAGCACCTGGGTAGAGACAAGTAGGTGCTGAAGTAAGTATAGCCTGATGAGAAGCTTGAACAAAGACAGAGAAAAGGCTGTGAGCTGTCCCTCGCCCTGGGGAATGCCAGAGAACTTGTGTTGCCAGAAGAACCTGTGTTGCTAAACATAGAAGGGGATTTTCTTTGCTGCTGCAATAGAACTGTTCATCCTTAAAAGGGTACCCCATGGACTGTCATGACCCCTCTGTAGTAGCTGTGGGAAGGCTACTAGTGTGGGAGGGATCCTCCACAACAAGCAAATCTTTCCTCCCGTCCAGCTGCTGGTTGTGAGGCTGAAACCCATAAAAACCTGTATTTTCTTACAGATAGTCCATGGTATTAGCAAAAGAGACTTCTCTCCCTAAATGAACTGAGACAAAGACTATTTCAGAGGTGGTAATTGACTGAAAATTGAAGCATTGTCTTTTTGTGTGTTGTCAGGGGGAAAGAAATGGAGAGGTGGGAGGAGGAGAGGTGGTGTGAGCATTTTGTTCTGGTTCTTCTTGTTTTTTCCCTTTGTCTTAGGTTTATTAATAAACTTTCCTTATATTCTTAAATTTTGAGTCTGCTTTGCCTACTCCTAATCCTTATCTCACAGCAAAAATCAGGTTAATTTTGGTAAGTGTGCTGGCGTTTAGCCAGAAACTGGAATAGATGAACTGAAACCACTACAGCATTAAACCATCATATTTGAGTGATTGGCTTTCTTGCATCGGGAGCAGCAGTAAAACATCTGCCTTATACAGCGCCGTGCTGCATAACATGGAAATGCCTTCGGCACCAGTGTCCAGTGATTTGTACAGTGTGGGTACTCACACAATGCAGTAAAATAAATACTGAATGGCAGAAAGGGAAATCTGATGGCTTTTTTCATATTGCCCCTCTTCTATGTACAGAATGTGCTGCTCCTGGTCAGGGCTGGCTTGGAGAGCTCATGTTACATTACAGACATTTCCCTAGTGAAGTCCGTGGGCAAGACACCAGGTTTTTTCACAGCACCAACCTCAGTTTCATGCGTGACCACATCTTCTCTTGGATTGTTTGTCTGTGACAGCTGTGAGCTAGACGTGCTCTGAACTTCCAGCAGAGGCCTTCATCTTGGTAATTTTGGCAGGGAGGAAGGCAGCCCTCTGCACTTCACACTCCTCTCGTGCAGGAGCTGCAGCCTCCTGAGGAAGCCTTTGCAGCCACCATGTACATCAGCTTTGCAGCTGGTCCCATGCTCCCATGGCTCCCTGGAGAACAGCTTTGACACACCTGGGAGCCCGAGGATCAAAGATCTCTGTGGAAGCTCCACCAAGAAAAGACACCAGAACCCATGCTAGTCACAGCAGGCAGAGAGTAGCTCTAAGGAACTGCCCTGTATTCAGGAGAACTGTAAATCCTCCAAGTTCCACAGCAATGCTAGGAAGGGCTGAAATCTGCAGAGTGACCCCAAGTATGTGCTTTACGTACACAGGTTGCCTAGAACCCTCCTACCACCCTCTCTCCAGCTGGTATCCCCTGGCTCTCCTCAAAAGTGGCACATTTCCTCAGGTGAGTTGGTACATGGTCAGAAATGCATTTCTTTGGTGCTGAAAGCCACCGCATGCCAGGTGCCACCACTTCTTCCATATGTGTGATTCCCCTATGGCAGAGCCCAAGGACATTTAACACCAGTGATGATGATTCAACCCTTAGCTAAGGCACGTGGCCAAGTGCTTTCTGTAGCAGGTGCTCCTGGTAATACTTACTGTTCCCTTAGGGACCAGGGCCTGTCCGTATCCAATGCCTTGGTTTGTGTTACCACCAGCAGTACACACAAAGTGTCTCAGAAGAACAGGGATGCTGGGCAGCCTGAAGTCAGAGCACACAATTTTCAGTTTGCCTGGCACCACCTTACACTTCTTGGGAAGTTTTCTTCACTGTGCCACAGAGCCTCACACTGCAGCAGAAAGGAAAAGAGGAAAACAAGACCCACAGTTTTACAACTGCCACAGGGAGAATGCATTTTGTGCCTGCTTTGGCACACTGGCTCAAGGAGATGGAAGAAGAAAGGCAGAACAGTAGATGGAATTCAGTGCTGGATAGCAATGGATCAGCTAATGGAGGGAAAACAACTTTCTGAGTAAGAAGACTGAGATGATTATAGGATGTGGAATGTGCAAAGGAGGGTAATAACTAGAGGATAGTGGGATGGAAGAGGAGAAAGGGGTAGTAACCAGGACAGAGATCTGAAGATTTGGACAAAATCTTTTAATTACAGAGCAGAGACAAAATGCAACACAGAGCTGCACTGGAAGAAGCAATAAGCTCAGGAAACAGAGGCAGAAATTCTCACAGGATTGGCTGACATTCCTTGGGTACCGCTAGTACCACACAGAAATGCTCCACAAACCTGTGATAAGGCAAAGTCTGCCCCAAGACCACCTGCTGCTCCAAGGGGAACAGCAAGCTTTCTTTGACCATCCTTCAATACCACTTTTTCCATATCTTGACATTTCTCCCTGTGCTGCAGCACAGAAGAGCTGCTCACCCTCCAGCCCTCCAGGGTAGAAAAGACTTTAGAGAAGAACCAACATTCCCTCCTAGGCAAGGAGAAATAGGCATTGTGCTAGTGGATGCTTGTGTTGTGACCCATGCAAAGGCAGAAACCTCTCAGTGCAATGGGGTGGGTTGTGGAGGAGTCTGGGAGAAGAGATGAGACTGCTTTTGGTGTGGAGCTCTGGGCAGTGGAGAGTCAGCTGTGCCCTCTAGACACGAGGTGCCAAATCATCACTGCTGCTCCTTCCAGTTGCTGGGGCGGGGGGGGGGGGGGGGGGGGTGGGGGAAGCCTCTGAGTGAAGAGTTAATTATAGGGATCGTATTCCATTTCCTACAATTATGGGAACCCATCTGTAGAGATTTTAATTAATGGAGATCTTATGGGGAATTTCAGTTTGCCTGGAGGGTCTTACTGGGTGTACTCTGTCTCCTTGGTATTTTCTGTAGTTTTGCAGACATTAGCTTTGGCCATTAAAGACAGGGAGATGGCAATAAATGAGGAATGGACAACACAATGATTTTCATACATAGCAGATGGACATATTTGCCTCTTCCCCTGACTCCCACCATCTTTCCCTAATTAATCCAACCACTGGCTACAAAAGTCTTTTTTTATTTAAAAAAAAAAGGGTGGATGGTACAATTCATGTGAATGAAGCCACTTTTAAAAAATAAAATGAGAACATTTCACCCTGTATAATATATCAAATATAAACAGGCATCAGGTGAATATTAGTAAGAGCTATATAAATAAACTCTTTTTCTATCTAAAGCTTTTTCATTCCAATTTTTTCTGTGTGTAAAATTAAAACTTACCAACATTACTGTTGATCTGTTTTTTCCCAGCTTCCTTTAGACATAGCCCTCCTTCTGGAATTTTCTTTGTTTAACCTACTGTGTTTCTCCTAAATGCATCTCAGAATGAGCAGTTCTTAGAAACAAAAAGTAACTTAAACCATGTATGTCACACTTAGCATGTGCCTAAGGCACCCCAATGCACTGAAGTTTGTGCAGCCATGAGTGTATAAACAAAAGATCTAACCACTGGGCATCTCCTCTTGCTGCAGGGACTTTGGGTCTGACATATGCACATTCCTTCATTCATGAATTGACCAAAAGGTACCACACTACTGGCTCCTGATGTAGACTGCTTAGGTTTTGCTTGGTTTGAATTATTCCTCATGCCCTAATTATTCCCTGTTTCCCCAGACATAGCTGAGGACTGGGAGCTGCCAGGCTTGCTGGCCAGGCAGGGCTGGTAAAGCCCTGGTGTGAAATGGGAAGACTGAGCCATCCTGGTCCACCCTGCTTTCAAAAGGATGTCCTGACATAAAGAAGACTTCAGGTCACCCAGGCATGACTGACAACCCTTTAGAAGACTTCATCACACACTGCCTCCAGCTGCATCCTGCCTATCTTAAGGTACAACAAAGGTCTGGGAGTGAAACCTCTGGAAAGCAAGAGAGGCAGCCACTCTGTGGTTTCTAGACCCTACATGTTGAGTGCCACAGCCCACATTTGCCTGTGTTGCAGCCCAGTTCAGACATTCCTCCTGGGCCCAAGCCTCAAATGTGTGGGAGAGGCTGCTCCCTCCAGGAGGGTCATGGAGCTGGAGGAGGCCTCTGCTGGGTGTAGTTCACAGATGCAGCTGGAGTAGTTTCTCCGCTTATATGTAGGTGCTTTGACTTTCTTGCTGCCTGGATTTTAGTTCAGTTGCTTCTAATTTTTTTCCCATTTTCAGAGACCATTTTTCATTCACTATCTGTAATGAGACATTCATTCCACAGCAATATCCAGCTCATCAATCTTTCCTTTCAAGAGCACTGCTGCTTTTACTGATCCTCTTTTCCTGTTATATACAAGGCCATACACACACACTCATATACATATGTGTATAGAGAAGATTTCTTTTCTTTTGTCTTTTTGTTCTTTGCTATGTTTAAGTTGTTCGCAACATTCTTGTAATTACCTGGTCTTTGACTACCTTACTGATTTATTGTTGCCATTAACACTCTTCTCCTACATGTCTCTCAAGAAAAGAATTAACCACCTTTCCTGTTACTCCCTTTCTTTGCCATTCCTGCTTGCTAGCTGTCCAGTGGGATCTATCTACTCATGCATAATTTTCTAGTGAAATGTACTCTGCAACAGTGAAGTATATCCATTCTGACCTTCAGAGAATTAGTTTGAGTCAAAGGTGAATTCTTACTAACTTCAGATTACCATTTAAGAGGCTTTATAACATCTACCCTCCTAACAAGGTCTACCACATTGCTCAGAGCCCCAGCAGACAGCTCTGCTTCCTCTCCTCTTCATACCCACTCAGCTCCCAGTGCAGTCATTCACAAAGTTTCAAAGCCAAAAAGCTTTACATATCATCTCTTCTCTCTCTCAATGCCTGGAATAAGCTGTGGTTGCCTTTACTACTCAGTCAATTGTTACTGAGAACACTGCAGAGAGACAACATGCTATGCAAACCATCAGGCCTTTGGGGGTTTGAGGCAGGGGGAAAGGCAACCTCTCCGTGGGAGCGGTGCAGAAAAACAAACCAGCTGTCTGGACTGAAATCATGAGCAATTAACAGTAGTTTCAATTACCCAGAACAGAACTTTATAAATATTTGCAAATTACACCCTACCTATTTTTGCATGAAGAGTGGCAACCCAGGAGGGAGCTCTCCCTAGATCAGAGGGATGTTGTCTGAGGGAATTGTGAAGGTCAAAGGTTCAAGAGATATTTTGAATTTATCTTCTTAATTAGAAGCAGCACAGTCTAGTCTGCTGTGTGTCAATGGGCATGAGAAATAGAGATTAAAATTAGAGAGGGAGATAGGAGGGAAACTCTTGAATTCTCATCATGAGACAGTATGGCAGGGATTCCAGCTGGAAGAGATCCCACCCTTGTCTGCCTCCAGCATCCAGTGGAGACGCCATCAGACTGCAGTTAGTGTCAGAGAAAAAAGGACCCATTCATTTTTATTTGTCCCAGGAGAAGAGATTGGCGTGACAATGAGAGAAATGCATACAAGAAAGATTTCCTTGGATGGGGGTGGGCCTAGGTTTGCTTTCTGAGACATTGGATCCTGAAAGAAACTTATGGATCATAATATTTACACATTAAAATGCATCGTGTCATGATAGCTATAGAGACAGAAACCTACCCCAGGTCATCTGATAAAAATAGTCACCATAACTGGGGAATGGAATCCACCACTACCTCGGTGAAGCCACAGGAATCTCTTTCCACTGTAAATATGCTCCATACAATGGTGCCGGCTCTTGCAGGAGCGATAGTAAAACATAAATCACACTAACTCGTAACAGCACCCACCAAACAATGTAAAATGGCTGCAGATTGAGGCTTGGCTCTGCCTGCAGACAACTGTGTCTAAACTTGGAGCATTTGCTAGGGCAGCCAGAGGAGAGACTCCAGGCTCTGCTCACATCATGGGGAGAAAGACACAAACCTGGGACACAGACTTCACAGAAAATTCACACTCCTGTGTATTTTATTGCTAGCGTGCTTACAGGGAGATTGTTTGTGGTCTGTGTGACAGCAGAGGCCCAGATAAAGAATGCTAGATTGTATTTGGGCAGGAGCTACACACCCATGGCACCTGTGTGCAAGAGGCTACATGCCTATGTCAGATGAGAAATAGTTAGCTCAAAACTGAGTCTCTGACTACACTTGGCTGTCATCAGTTATTTAGAAACCTGTTCTAGAAATCATCTAAATCTGATTTGGATCCTGAGGCCAGGTATTCAAATTTGAAAGTCTTGGTGTATTCTCATCTCCCCATAGCTTCATTTCTGTCAGGATTTTCCACATATATTAACAACAGCAGTAAGACGAGTGACTTCTTTCACCAGTGCACATTCTCCCAGCCCACCAATTCCAAGGGACACGTAGCCTGAGAACTAGCCCAGGATTTTTTTGGCATTTGTAAGCTGTGAATTAAATGAGAGCTCATCAAGCAGTGCTGTTTTCAGGGGTTTCAAAATTGCATTATTCTTTATCTGGCTCCACAAACACAGGTTTGATTAGGCCTGTAAGTACCTGACAAAGCACCTTGCAGTACAAATGCTACACATTCATAAAGATAACATTTCAATAATTTTTCTTCTATCTACAGGCTTCATTGCTTTGGGTGATATTTTATGGTATGGAGGGAAAAACTGTAATAAATATTTCAGATAGTACCTTCAAATTTGCACTAAGGTGAATTTGCCATTACCAGTTGCGAGTTGATTTGGGTTTTTTACATGTTTATGTAACACTTTTGGCATTAAACCAGAGGATTAAACCAGTGCTTTCCAAAGTGGGACCATTTACAGGCTTCCAAGTCTTGCCTGGAGCCCACTAACAGCCCTGTAAATGGAAGGTGCCTCCCAGCAAGCTGCTGTTTGCTCAAGACCAGGCAGCTACAAGGAACTACAGAATGGTTCTTACTTCTCCCTATGGTGACCTGGGCCACAGCAGGGCAGGGAGGAGAACCACAGGGAGAATTAAGAACCATTCTTGCAAGCCAAGTTACTCTGAGTAACTGCAAGGTGCTCCTGCCCTGCCAAGTCGCTTTTGTTGCACAGCCACCTCAGTGCTCCCCTTGCTATTCAGGAGCAGAGCTGCATAATGAATTTGTATTGAGCTCTGCCAAAGCCAACAACACCACAGTCTCTACAAGCATCTAAAAATCCCATTTTTTTCACCCACAACACACAAGTGACATGGAGAAAAAGCCTCTGATGAGCCCCAGCTTCGCAGGCAGAAGTCTGGCAACAGGAGCCACAGAAGAGGAGGGGACCTCTCAGCAGTAAGTGTTGTAATTAATAGCATTTGAGGTCACAAATAAAATCAAGGCCTGACTGCGCTAATTACAAAAACAAAAATACACATATGCAAACATTTTGCATGAGGCAAGACAGTCCCTTAAGTCCCAGCCATGCTTTGCTGAGTGCACAAGAGGGATGCTGAGGCATCTGGGGCAGCTGTCCTGCAGGAGGGAGAAAAGCCAGGTGTGCTACCCTAGAACTCTTCTTTCCTGGAGGGGCTAGCAGTAGAACTGGGACCAAACGCATAAAAATCCACAAGCACTTGAAAACCAAACCCCATGCAACGTAAGTATTTCAGAAAATTGTAACACTGTGTAGCACTTAAAATACCTGCAAGGATCATTTCCTCCCCTTCTTCACCCTCTTAAAAAAATGTTTATGTTGTAACAGAACAATTACCCTGTTAGCCAAGACATAATGGATACTAAACATATCCACAAACCCTTATCTACCAATGGACTTCCATTTCTTACTTGTTTTTTTTCTTCTTTCCTTCAGCTGGCAACTTTCCTTGCACCATCCCTTTAATTTTCCTTCTTCCCTCCCTAAGGCTTCTGCAAAATTCCATCCCTACTTCCATCATCTTCCTTCCATCCATTTGCCAAGCTTTCTTGAAATGCCCTGTTCTTGGGTGTGTAGCAGCCACCCTAAAGTCTGAACACAGTATTATTGATGTTTATAGGTGCAAACCATTCCTCAGAACAGGGATGTGTTTCCACCACTATCAGGTAAAGATGATTTTGCTTAAAAATATTCCTAGCTTGGTCAGGGTAAAAGGCACTTGAGAAAAAAGCGTGGTCCAGATAATTAAAGACCTTGTGATGACCACGTGGTCTGAAGCTCTAGAAAGCCAAATAGACCTGAAGAAAATTCTCCCTCTCTGTAATTGCTGCTTATAAATTGCTCTTATTATTAACTAACGTGCTTATTGGTTACTCACAGTTAGAATGATCATTGTTAATAAGACTACCTTCTTGTGTTTCATGTAACTAGCAGGGGTAAGAAAAGCATGGAAAAGTATAATTTACCTTGCATTAGGTGCACAAGCTTCCACTAACCACAGATTCTTGGCTGCAGTCCTGCACATTGGCTGCACTTTGGCATTTTGCAGCTTTTCTTTAAGAGTTTTTGCTTTTGAAATTTGCACTAAGACCTCTTGCAAGCAAGCAAACCAACAGCATCCCGAAGAAAGGATCTCCTTTTGGGTCTCTTTTCCATTTCTTTTATGCCTCTTCCGTCTTTCCGTTCTGCAGGCAATTTTGTAAAAAAATATTGAAATCAACTCTATTTGCATTCTTTAGTTTAATATTGAATTAATTTTGCATTTGTGGTGCACACTATTCAAAAGCAGGAGCTTAGATCCCTTGAAATCAACATTAAAATTATTTCTCTGTGTCTGCTTTAGATTTCCCTATGCTTTTTGGACCAATGCAAATTTCTTCTCTACCCAGAAATTTTCACCACTTTTGAAACTTTAAATTCCTGGGGAAAAAATTGCAATAAGGATTCAAGTTGAAAGCTGAGGTAGCGAGCAAAGTGTGAGAATTTCATTGACTTAGTCCTTTAAGGGCAGGAATTCTTGTGCAAAGTACACTTTTCTGTTGGAAATAAGGAGCGCAAAGAAGAGACACAAGGTTCTCTTTGTAGCCTGCTTAATCTGATCTAATCTAATCTAATCTAATGCAGAACAACACGGCTGCCAGCAAGAGCCTGTGCAGGAAGGCTTTGGGAATGGGGAGAGCTTTACCTGAGGCTGTTCAGCAGCTCTGTGATGGAGCAGAGACAAGAACCTAGGTCTATCTTAGGGGTTCTGGCTCCATGATCTGGTCCAAAAAGGCTCCCCGGGGCCAGCAACAGCCCAGTAAACATTTCAAATAGGTAACAACTTGACAATACGCAAAAACTGGCTTTTGAAAACAATCTCTAGGCAAAGTGCATTGGAAAAAGAGATTGTATGTCTGCGCAGGCAAGAGCATGCGGCAGCATTCCTGAAAAGCAACTTTCACAGTAACAGAAGAGGTTTGGTTTCTGACCGGGTAGCTATTATGCAGCCATTCTATAATTTCCAAGTACTTTCCCTGCTCCGGAGTACTTTGTTCCCAGAATACTCGGGATGACGAGGCGCTGCTTTCGCTCCCACCCGAGCGCCGGGCTCTCCCTCAGGGCCGCGCCCACAGCGCCCCCTGCCGGCTGGAAGCGGCGCCAGCGCCCTCAGCCACAACATACCCGGGCTTCCAGTAGGAATCCAACACAGCTCCGTGCCAGAACTCCGAAAAAAGGTAAATTAACTCTGCCAAACACACACCGGGAATGGCAAGGGGGTTGTGTTTTAACTCCTTTTGTTCCCCTCTGTAAGCAAGGGAGCACCAGCACGAGACGGGTCCACAAAGTTCCTTTGCAAACGCTCAGGTTCTGAACACTTGAAGACACTTAAAAGCTATTTTTGTTTCATCCCAAATATCCCCTAAAATTGCTTCTGCATGCTTCCAGAGTACGTTTTTCGGTTTCCAAAAACCACAAGTCTGCAACTCTCCTCATCTCTTACCAACCCAGGGAAGGGCCAACTAAATCCCTTGGGAACACTACTTTCCTGAGGAATAATTTAAGCTCCATTTCTGGAGGAAAGATCTAATAAGCAATAATATCCTGGCCCCTTATTCCATACTGGATTTTAAGCACAACTCCTTGAAAATCACAAGGGGTTAGTGGGGGTGTGGGGAGAAAAACCCCATGTTACAGAGGTCTTAGTAATTTTTTAATGTGCAAACAAAGCACCTTTTCTTACTTATTTTTGTGGTCACAGCACTTAGGTTGGAGGGGAAGAGTAAGAGGCAAAGGGCTTTTATGAGGCTATTGCTGCTCTGACACTAAAGTAATCCTCTCTGACACTAAAGTAATCCCAGACCATTTTTTACACCACAGTCCTGACACCAGAACTTCTTCAATCCAGCACACAAGTGAAACAGCATCTCCACAGATTTTCCTTTGCAAATCCAAGGATTTGTCTACACCAAGAAGAGGAATACTTCTGTCAGCACTTAAGAAGAGGGGAATTAACTTAGCAAAAAAAATTAACTCCTTGAGGAATTTCTTCTTTCACCTATTAAACTTCCAGACTGGTTAGGGCGAAAGTAATATTTAAGCAGATGTTCTTACCTTGATGGAGTTTCTCTGTGGGAGTTTCATAGCCTAATCATTCAGAAAATCTAGGTGGAATATTTAATTTAGATTGTATGGGTTTTTAAATGTAATGTTAGCAGAAAAATTCAGCATGATCTTGACAGAGTAAAATATATCTTAAGACAGCCTAGGCCCATAATTTTTTTTCCTATTTTCAGACTACTTAAACAAAAAAAGAATTGTTTAATCTCCTTATTATGTATGTCCCTAGGGAGCCCCTTCATTTTACTTGAACTGATCTGTGGAAAATACTTAGCATCTGCTTCTCTATTCTCACCATTGAATTTTTTGCTTCCATTTCAAACATTCTCTGCCTCAAGACAGTAGACATGCCTCTATTCTCTTAGTAGTGCTTTTGATTTTGCCATTGTATACAAATCAGTATGCAGAGATATTTACATTAACAATTATAATCTAAACTCTAGTACCATGGTAATTTATTTTGCCACAAGAGCCCTGCTGTGTATGTTGTTAACCCAAAAATCCAATCTGAATTTTAAACCAACACACAGAAGTACCCCTTGACTAGAAGTCACCTATGTGATACTAAGAAGAAGATAATTAACTCCTCTCATTTAGAATTAATCAATAATTAATATCAACCATACGAAGTGTAACAAAGACAAGTGCTGGATTCTGCACCTGGGATGGAGCAACCCTGTATTTATGAAGAGAGTGGGGAATGAGATGCTGGAAAGGGACCTGGGGGTCCTGGTCAATGGCAAATTGAACATGAGCCAGCAGTGCCCTGGCAGCCAGGAGGGCCAACCCTGTCCTGGGGGACATCAGGGACAGCATCACCAGGAGGGCAAGGGCTGCTCTGCATTGGGGCAGCCTCACCTCAAGTGTTGGGGGCAGTTTTGGGTGACAATATAAGAAGGATCTAAAGCTCTCAGTGTCCAAAGGAGGGCAGCAAGGATGGTGAAGGGTCTGAAGGAGAAGCCATATGAGGAGCAACTGAGGGCACTTGGTCTGTCCAGCCTGGAGGAGACTGGAGAGATCCCACTGCAATTACAACTTCCTCGAGGGGAAAACAGGGGCAGATCCTGATCTCTTCTCTCTAGTGACCAGTGGCAGAACCTGGGGAACTGGCCTGAAGTTGTGTCAGAGGAGGATTAGGTTGGGTATCAGGAAAAGTTTTTCATCCTGAGGGTGGCTGGGCACTGGAACAGCTCCCCAGGGAAGTGGTCACAGCACCAGCATGACACAAGAAGCATTTAGACAATGCTCTCAGGTACATGGTCCTGGAGATTCATGGGGATGGTGCTGTGCAGAGCCAGAAACTGGACTTGGTGATCCTTCTGGGTCCCTTCCAACTCAGGATATTCTAGGATTCTAAGTTGGGCATCCATTGAAGCAGGAAACTAACCTAAGGCATATGCAAATTCATATTGCTTCTTCAGAGATCTTCATGGTCTGAGAAAACACTTAAATACAACTTCTCAAAACATTTGAGACAGTATTGACTGAGCATTCAGCAAGATTGAAATCATCCTCAAAAAGCAGTAAATTAAATGCATTGCAGGAAAGACTTCCCAACTATCAAACAGATTGTAATTATAGCAGGGAAATAAAACCAACCCAAACACCTAGATTGTGATGAAACACTTAAAAAATACATTGGCAAAAACCATTTAATGGTCAGAATACATACATGCAGTTTCAAGAAAAAGGCCTGGATAATTTGAGTATTTTTTTGCTTCAGTATCATGAAACTTGGAAGTGAAAGGCAATATAGTTCATTGTTTGTGCCTTCAGATTAAGTCTAAAAAGAGTATTTCTCTTCTTTCCTGAAACGGCTCTGTTTGGAAATATATGCAGGAGCAATACAGTACACAAAAGACAAACATTTGTATCTATATATACAATTCTCTTTTATTAACAAGGTATGTCATTACTGAACAAGGCAACTGAGAAATACACGGACTGGACATATACATGAAAATTTTACAACTTGACTAAAATTGGCATGTGTTTTATATACAGATGTGGTTAGTAACGGTTACAACTCTACTGTATTTGATTAAGCACAGTCCTAAGCACTTACATTATGAAAATATGAAGTTGATAATACAGAGCTCAAGTATGGAATCTAAAAATAACAATTTAAAAACTTCCAAACTTTCTATGTTCATCTGTTTTCAGAACAGCACTATATAGCTTTTCCTAATACCATATACATGAAAGATTATCAAAAATATATTGATGGGTCTATCACTAATCATGAATATTTATATTTACAATAAGTTAGCAAATTCTTCACCAAATACTTTATATACAAAACTCAATTTGCCCTTTGTGAAAGAGTCATTAAAAAGTTAAAAACCATAGAAATGCCAGTTAGAAATAATGCATTCCAAAAATTGGACTTGTTTACAACAACTGAGAACAATTGAAAATAATTTATGAAAAAGTATGTAATTTTAGAACATGAACTCTCACAACACTTTAGTTCCAATACAGAGTAGCAGGAATTTTGTCCCGTGTGTTCTTTGAGTAGCAAATCTCTCTTCCAATCAAGCTGCAAGAAAAAAAGAAAAAAAATATCCTTAAGCAGTTTGCTGTAAGTTTTTGAAGACAGAAGTAATTCAAGGGACCAGTATTGTTTCACTCCTTCTCAATGCAGGAAGCCCTGTCCCAGTCTGTATTGGCCCAAATACTCAGAATTCTTATTTGTCACCTTAAAGGCTAAAAGGGGAAGGAAAAAAAATAAGAGAAACCCAACAAAAGCCTCTGTACTCTGTACTTCAGTGCTATTCAGAAGTGCGCAACCTTTTGCCAGCAGTGTTTCGTGTATGATCTTGGCTGATGTTTGTATTGACTATAATGCTTCTGCAGCATGCTTTGAACACCCCTATCAAAGTCAGTCTTCTCTGCCAAACTAGAAACCCTTCCAACCTGTCTCTGAATTGAAAAAGAGCTTAGACAGGAACCAGACGTTCACTCTGCAGGTACTTCTTCTACACAGACACGAGCACCTAAGGAATTCTGCAATACAAAACATGGGTGCTGAATGAATCTACACATACTAAGGATTAGACAGCTACTGAACACACAGACTCTCTTGAATTATGTTCCACTCAGGCCCATCCAAGTAACAGAAATCAGTTCGAGAACACAGAAGCAGTTTACAGGGCTTCCAGTATGTGAGAAAATAGCAGATGGATCACTCACTAAGGTCGCAGCTCACTTCCTCAGTTGACAGCATTATGGAAAAATGCTGTGCTTCTGCACTGAATCAAATCAGTGCAACACAATTGTTCCTAATGCACCGCAGTAACTTTGACAAAGTGCCGCCAACTGCATAATAAGCAAAATTAGATCTTGCTGTCAAAACCAAATGAAGTAGACTGAATTTCCCTTTTTATCTCTAGAGATGATGAATGTATCTCCTACACTTGCTGTATGGAATCCCTGTTTTCCAGTTCCAACAATGTCTCTCCATGTGCTATTATCTCGCTTGTTGTGCTATTCTTACTCTTCAAATTTCATAATGACCAATGCCCCACTTGGTTTTTTGAAACATCTTAATCACCTTTACCATTTGCACTCCCAGTCTTGAAATTCTGTCCCCTCTTATTTCAGACAGTCCTCCATTATTTATTTAGCTTTCCTCAGTAATTCTCTTTAAGTTAATTTAGTCTTTATTCTTTTCAGGTCATCTTCCTTGTTCCTCTTGAATCAATCTTACTGAGGGAAGAGGTATTACAATTTTGGCCTTCCTAATTTTATCCAAAAACCACAATTGACTTATCTTCTCTATGTTGATGATTCTACACATACAAAACACCTTCTCCAATTCTCTGCTTCTCTCTCCACATCTTCACACCTGTTTATGTGTATCTATCTACAATTCCTCTTTCTCCAAATTCAAGTCTTTTTCACCATAGCTTGACAAACTTGGGCAGCCTGAGGAACCTGCTTCGATTGCAGACCAATGATAAAGGCGCACATCTTCAAATCCTATTTGTCCCTACATCTTCACACTCAATAACCACATCAGCACTTTGAATGTTTTTGGCAGTCTCTCTCTGAAACATGTTCTGTTTAGTCCACTTATATATCTAAACTAATTCAGGCCCTGAGCTTTTCCTTTTAAGTTGTCTTAGTCTCCTGATTCAGGTCACCATACATTCACACAAACAATGCTACTGGCACAACTTAAGGTGAGGTGTGGGAGTAGAGAGTAACTGAAGCTACTTAAGCAGCTCTGCTGATGTATTAAAACCACAGTTTATCCATTTCCCTTTCGTTAACACCTGGATCTGTGCCTGATAATCTTCAGTCTGGCTCTATTTTTGCAACTGCTCCCTAACTCATACTTCACAAACTCTTAGAGCCAGAATTTTGTACTGTCTGCTTCTACAGTCCCCGGAAAAGAAATATTTACAACAACAGTTCAGGATCCTTTGCGTTGCAATGACATGAATGTTATCACAGACACAAAATTTGTACAGAAATTTGATAATTTTAAGATGCCTCAGATCTTACCAGTTTAATTTGTGCTCTGTCGCTGGACTTTTGGTCCAACGCTCTGAGTTTCTTCTTCTGGATTTGGGCGTTTCCCTGCACTAATGCCAGTACCAAGGGCTGTTCTTCCTGATAATTTAAAATCAGTATTTACATTAAGACTCTATTGCACCCTTATATATACAGGAAAAGTGTTTGGGGTCTTTTTTTGTTGTTATTTAAATTACCTGCTTGCAATAAGTGTGATTGCTGATTGTCTCCATGAGCATAGTGCAAGATACTACTTGCTTGACAGTAACCTGTTCAGATACAGTAGATATTTATTATACTACATAAAATCTAGAGCTGCAAGCAAGGGTAAAATTATGTTCTTTACTACAACAAAAAGGAGCCAATTGATTTATTTTCCATCATCAAGAAAAATCCTAGAAACTATAGCCAGAAACTATCCTGAATGCAGAAGAGCTCTTACGCAAAAGAAGAATAAGCCTCATGGTAGTCTACTGCAGTTAAAACATATGCACTTATATCTGCAGAGTGAACAACATTAAGTGCCAACATATCTATCTATCTGTTGCATTATATTTGCAACAGGCAGAATGTTTATACATGCAAACACTTTAATTATAAGTTGTTATAAATTTTAACATTACTTCTGCCAAGTCTCCTCGTCCTTTTTATTATTTTGTTACAGCAACGCTAATGAATCCCTGCCGTAACTTAGTTGTGGAAAACCAAAAAGAGCGAGCAACTTGAAAGAAAGATGCAAACTTTCTTCTGATTCATGTAAACTATCTACTGGCAACCTTGAAACTGAGTGTTCTGCATGAATAGTGCCATCAGCAGAAGCAGTTGCAAGGTTTCTTGTTCTGAACAGTTGCAGTGCTCCGGTTACGTTCTGGGTGCTTAAACAAAACACGGATTACAGCCTTTCCTGATCAGTAAACACACCACCTCTGTTAAGACTGCAAAGAAACAAACAGTTGGGTTAAATTTGATGGCAACTTGGATCTATCACACACCACAGCTTAAGGTTCTGTATAGTTAAAGTAACAAAAATTTGCTTCCATGATGAGAGACTATCCACACAAAACTGTGGAAATTAATTATATATGGAAAGAGTGGTAGTGAAATCAGGGATACATACAAATTTTGCTATCCAATACACAAGGTGAACTTCTGGTTTTTAGTTTCATTTAAAGTAACCTCAGATAATGTTTATTAATTTTTGTTTAGCCACACTTGTCATCCCTCCCACTCAAAACATACAAATATTGCTCTAGATGAACATTTTAGAGATTAAAAATGACCAGACAAGCAAGTTTACTCTAAGAAATAATTTCTGTGTTTCAAGAACAGAAACAAGGTCAGTTCATGATGTAGACAGCAGCTGTCACACAAAATCTATCCATGCTATTTTGTTGTTTTGTCTGGGTTTCCATTGCAAGGATTTGGAGATCCTCTACAGACAGGCACTGCCATAATACCTTGCTGCTGAATTCCACTTGTTCCTGTATGAGAGTCTCCCAGGGCACATGACTGAACAACAGAATGACCATCACCAGTTCCCAGCTGAGCTCCTGGAGAGGCAGGGAGAAGACTTAAACATAACAGACGGTACAATTACAGTTTGGGGATTTAAAATGCAGTGGGGGGTTTATCCCCCTCTTCAAGAGACAGGCTTTTTATTGTGGCTTTTAAACTTCTTTTTTTCAAGCCACCTTATTACAGATCCAAAGTTCTAATGGTTTTTGTCTTTCCAAATTCACTAAACCTCCTACAAAAGGAACACATTTCTGATGTGAAAAATGTAAGTACACATATACATTAATACATTTTAAGGAGAAAAGGGTGTACATAATGTTAATATTTTAAAAATAAACCCTTCTTGTCTTAAAAATCTCCTAAACTTGTAAGAAATAAAAGCTCAAGTACCCAGCTTTAAGGAGTTTACATTTTGAATCTTTGAGAACTGTACTGGCTAAGAACGATCAGTCCATCTTCCTCCACAGTCTGCTTCTAACTTGACTACAGTCGATGAAGAACATAAAACCGTTAGATTTCCAATTCTGTTGTGTCCTTTTACACTGAGGAGTCTAAAGTGTATATAGTATTAAAGTATTTAAGATACAACCATGGGTTAATACAAGCTTAATACTGTTCTAGTTTTTTCTTAGTAGCAATAAATTCCAGTAAGTAATCTAATGCCAGCATTCAAAACTTTTACATGATAAGAATTCTCACTTGAAAGTTCACAAGTCACTCCTTATTATAAACATCAGGATGCTTATACACTTCTAAGAGAAAAATCATATTCAAATGCTTCTGAAGTCAAACTGTTTGATACAAGTTAGTAAATAATTTTTGGAGGGGGAAAAAACACAGGTTAAAAATATTTGCATATTTGAGTTTAAAAAAAAAATTTGAAGATGCCTATATACAAATACTATCAAACAGTGAATAGATTTGAAAATATTTGTGACTAGCACTCAAAGTTGTCTTATGGAAGCAGTTCTTTCTTATAATACAAAATGGCAAGGGCATTATAAAGGAAGTTCATGTAGTTCCATCCCAATAATTCTGTGTATTGGAAGAATTTGACTGACCTCCAGTACTACCACAGCCAGAAATGCTTTCTCCTGGTGAATAGCCCATTAGGCCACCATTTCCATTTCCATTTGGATTAGAAGGCACAGTTGCAAGAAGACCTAGAAGAACAAAGCAAAATATATAAAGAAAGATAGCAAGGGAAAAAAAAAATAAAGTGCAGCATTCTATTTTCCTTGTGATAGCAAACCCTCTACCCTCGCCTTGAGTGGTTTATTTTTATGACAGGAGAACACCTCTCTGTCTTGCCTACTTCTGTTTCTTGCCGAACAATTCTGGTCCACACTTACTTAAATTTTTCTAATATTCTGCATAACTTTTCCAGTATTCCTTAGTTACATATATCCAATATGTTGAGTTTAAGTGCAGCATATGCTGCTTCAATATCCAGTGTCTGAACATACTGACTGCTTACACCTTCCTGAGCAGTACAATGCACGCACCTGGTTTACTTCTTGGAGCAAAGGGGAAGAATGCTTCGAGGGGCTGGCTTGGTGCCTACTTCTGCAACAGTATTTGCATATGCAAACACAGTATCACTGAAGTTATGAACCACATTAAATTTCTAATCACTAGTACTAAAACCTATCTGTACAAGAGTATCAGAATGCACAGAAGTCCCAGTTTAACAAAAATACTTCCAAAAACCCATAGAAAAAAAAAATCCAGGCAATATTTGGAGAGGCACTCCCCTCAAACTCTCCTTTTTCATTTACATATAACACTTTCCTTTATTTGGATACAAACCCTAGTCACCACCCTTAGCCTACACCTGATTATCACTGGTATGGGACTAAATTATTAATTGTCAGAAGGTGGAAGAAGTTTTAAATAAATAAAGCAAATAATCTGTAATCATACCCAGTCCTCTGTATCGTGAAAGCTGCTGGTAGATCTGTTTCATCCTCTCAATATTCAGACGGCTTGCCTCTGCATGGTTTACCATTGGCTTGGGATAATTAACTCCTATAATACATTTTGCAGCCTTCTGGATGCTCTCTGGGGCATTCCAAGGATCATAGATGTATTTTGCAGGGAAACCTCTAAGTACTGGCAAATAACGTCTTTAAAAAAATAACAAAAAGGTAGAAAGGTCATGTTAAGTATAAAGCTGCTCAATAGTTTCAGCAACACCCATAAATCAATCACTGCAATTTCTGGATTGTGAGTTACCTGATATAATCCCCGTTTGGGTCAGTTCTTCTGCCAAAACCCACTGGGCAGTAGCAGTGAAAAAACTGCTGAAAGAAGGAACTACAGGACAGCCACATCCAGCTTCCAGCATTCACACTCCAATCTGCATCAAGTAACAGCTCTTCAAAGACCTTAAAAAATCAGTGCAGCAAGTTAGTCTGGATGTGGCACACCTTCAAGACACTTAGTTTTTCAGGACTAGTTCCTGAGTTTCTGATTTAAGCTCTTCCTTACCTGGCAGCATTCACAGAATGCTCAGTATGCAACTGCAAATGCCTTAATGCCAAACTCAAGAACAAAAGAAAAAATGCAAAACCAGGCTTTAATCCTGCAAGCAAACCTGTAAACATCTCAGGAAGCTACACATTCTTACATAAACATGTCCTTTAAAAATAAATCCCCAAAGAATGGCTGGAGCCTGATGGCTTCCAAGTGATATTTGCTGTTTTCAGAAGAATTGCTTCATCACATTACAGTTGAGTAAGCTTCACAAACTTTCAGAAAACAGGGAACATACAAAGTACATTTTGAACTCAAATTGTTGGTCTGAATACCTCAACCTGCACAGCAGTTTTCACTATGTGAGGAATCACAAAAGTAGAATTTAAGAGTTCCAGGATAGCACAAACATGCAGAAGTTGTGTTCTTGAAGGCTAATATTTAATCTCTCAAGTCACAGTTTTGAGAACACACACAAATTTCTGGAGGCATTATGAACCACCAAGAACACTGAAGGATGGTGTGACAGGTAATGAATTCTGGTCTGAAGACCAAAAAAAAACCTTCCAAACACTTTAATTCTAATTAGCTACTCCTATTAAATTTAAAAGAAAAAACAAAACATGAGAAAGTTGAAGATTTATGAGGGTTTTATTTTAAATCTGAAGCTCAGTAGTTGTGAAACATTCAAGCTTCCAGCACTGATTGTTTTTCCATCTTCAACACAGACAATACTAACTAGTATAAAATGAACTTTATCTGCTTAGTCAGATCACGAACAATACAGGCTGACAAAAAACAGAGCGAAGCCTCATTTTGTGAAGGGCAATGCTCAAGGACCTTTTATAAAAAGAGTGCACCTACAAGTAGTTTTAAGATCAGATACTTATTTAATACATATTTTTTCAAGTTCTGATTTTCCTTTCAAACTGGCATAATTTCCAAATGTTCCAAAGCAACCACCGTCTTTCTTCTAGCTAAGGCACTAAAAACTCAACGTTTTAGTACTGCCACCTAACTTCAACTAGTATTATTTCTATACAAAGTCTAAATAAGATAATACCATTAAACTATGATCTCTCAATCTCTCCCTCCATATGCTCAATAAGGCATAAATTCCACAGTATACATTGAACATAAATTCCACAGTATACGTGTGTTACAAAAGTATCTTTCTCCAAATATCTGCAACTACATGGGAAAAAAGTTTGTTTCAAAAAAATAGGTTTTATCTTAAAACACTTTCAAAAAACGTTTCAAATAGATGGTGACTCAATACAACAAGATCCTCAGACATGAAGTGTCTTAGCACTCAATTGTTCCACTAGATGCTGCCATGTAGCAAGACTTTGGAAATAACACCATGTGGAAGGCCAGGTTAACTTTTGCTAGCTATGGAAACTTGAGCTGAACATCTTTCTACTGCACCAGTCTGGGGCCTTCATATATCTGCATTATTGCAGAAGTAAGAACAACATGCCATTTATCTGTAATATACAGAGTAATTTACTTGTAATGTACTGATTTACCTATGTATGTGCATCTTCAATGTCAGTATTTACGAAATGCAAAAGCAACCAATATTTTTAAATGAAAGGTGCTTGCTTATAACTGATTTGCTAAGAAAGGAAATTTCCTGTGACTATATACATATAGAAATATGGGGTCACAATCCTGATGGCAAGTAAATTTATTAAGATTCCAAAAATAAAATTGTCTGATTCCCAATTTTTCATAGATTATTATTGCTCAGTAAAAGTTATGCTACCCTTCTAAAAATATAAAATCAATTCAAAGGCTTAATTTAGTGAGATTAAATTATTCCATTGTTTTCTTCAAAAACCTGACATCTTAAATTTGAACTTCAGCATCTCATACTTGCATAAAATTAACTGTACTGTGCCTTCAGCCAAATCATGTTGCCTTTAGTCACAGTTCTAACACTGGGCAAAGCAACAGAAGTTGCTGAAAGGACATTCTCAGGTTTTAGTTTTCTCTTTTTAATTCCCATAGTATTGCCCCCTTGAAGAGAAGCAGATGCAAGATAGGGACAGAAATTGTTCACACACAGAATGACTGGGAAAAAATCTGAATTACAACAGTTATCTGCGTTTATTTGCCAAGACTTAGGAAGAAATTTCAAATTTAGAAGAATTTCAGACCTATTCTGACTGCAAGAAAAACTCTAACATTCCAATAAAAGGGGATATTCCAGAGGCAAAATTTCAGCACACCGGTTTATCAGAATTGATTTAGTTTTGCCTACAATTAAAGGTTTAAAATTCAACTTACACCACACAGTAACAACTCTAGAATGACTATCTGAAACTTTAACAGGCACTTTAAGAAATTCAAGAATAAGAAACAATACCTTCATTCCTTCTTCCCAGCTAATCCAGAGATCACCTCGAGTCAAAAAGCATGCTACAGCATGCCGGGCTAAATGGTGAATCCAACCTTCCTGACGAAGCTGTGTCATAATTGCATCAATCCAAGGAAAACCTGTCCTGCCTTCTGCCCATTTGGCCAAAGCCTCAGGATTCTTATCCCATGGAATTTGAACACAGATAGGATTCCCCTCCATTTTATCAAACCGTGGATTGTTAGTCGCCGCTGTGTAGAAAAATTCACGCCATAACAGCTGGCCATAGAGGGAGAGGGGAGGGGAGCTGTTCTTTTTTACCTGAAGATCATCATTAAAGAGAAACATTTTGTTAGGAGAAGTAGGGGAAAACCGTGGCATCTAACAATATGTAGCTGACTACACAGAACTCCTACCTTTTTGTACAGATCCGTTAACTTGAAATAAAAGAGTCGACAGGACAAACAGCCAAAGCGGAGGTAGGGACTAAGCCCTGTAGGGCTTGCCAGAAGGGAATTTGCGTTCATTCGTGGTCTTTCAAAGTTTGCTACCCAAGCCTTAATAAAACAAAACAAAACAAAACCCACACAGCAAAATCAGACCAGAGGCTACATAGCAACTTAGGAAGGGAGAAATCACATACTGTCTGTAACTGAATCCAAACAGTGGACAGATGGTCAGGTCACCTACAATACACAGGCGTTCCTTTTGAATCAGCAGAACTCTAGAAGGTACTTCAGCTCAATGCAGAGGATATGGATTGTCTTCCAGAACTATCTGTGCCTTTCTTTTAAATACATTGGAAACCTAGACAACTAGCAATACATTAGCTGTCAGTGGCATTCCCCTTCAAAGTTAAAAAGCATATGTTTCAAGTAAAATTACTTCAAAAATATTTTTTTTTAGTACAGAAGAGTAAAACAGACTGTCTCTAAAATTCATATCAAAGATCATCTGCTACATCTTTAAAAAAACAATTTATATCACTGAGGTCTTGAGTTCAAGTTTGTGGTTTTGATTTTTTTCTAACACAGCTTGCCCAAATCCCTCTAGGTTTTGTAGCAGAGAGTAACTATGTGTTCCCAGGTATGTCAGACTTGCAGTGATCTGAAACATACCTTTCGTTCTAAATGTCTTTCCAATCGTGTGAGAGCTTCTGTTTCTCCCCCTGGCCATACTGCAGAAGGCAGACCATCTGTGTCAAAACCTGAAAGACAAATTGCAACAAGGAGATTCCTTGTTTGCTTATACTGTAGGGCAACAAAATTGTGACATATTGATACTCGACTACCTTCTACTGCCTCCTGAGGAAACCCATAAGTTGGACACAAGAAAAAATGTATTTTAAACCAGCATGCAACCAAGTCTTCTCCAAGTACATCCAATACCTCTAACTAGCAGCAAAACTCAAGTTTTTCCTTTTATATTTACATTAATATACATTACAAATTTTAGATGCTGAATGGTCTTACTTGAGTCCCATTTCTTCTGGGTTTTTTTTTTTCATCAAGTGACCTCTCTATCTTTTTCCAAATCTGCAATATGCAGGCTATCCTAAAACCACAACCCTTTTTTTTTTTTAATTACTACTAAGAAGCAACAGTTTCTGTTGTCATTTACAGTGTCTAAAAGCTTTTTCCATCAAGGCAAAAGCATGAGTGCCATCTTCAGAACATTCCTAGATATCACTGACCTCAACTTAAATAACAGGGATTGTTAATTTGATGATAAACATGTACTTAAGCCACAAAAGAAAGATAAAAAGGTAATAAGATTTTTTCCACCCCCTCACACCTGCCCCAAGATTGCTCACCAGATGCATGACAGAACATGTCTGACAATAGTTTAACCACTGCATAGTGAGATCTTATCTTCTTATAAGGGCTTTAAAAACCAAGGTTTGTTTTGTGAGAGTTCAAATGAACTAGACAGGGCAGTCACAGGTTAGCCAAAATCTGTCCAGACCCTTTTGTTAGCAATTTGGAGGTCACAGCCCATTTGCTTGTATTTTGGGATAAGTGGGGAAACAGGAAAGAGACCAGGAGATTCACAGGACAATAGCTGATACTATTCCTTAAAATAGTATTTACAGAAACAGGTTTCCCCCAGAACCTTCTAAAGTAATTAACTGTCTTATTATTATCTTTTTACAGTATATCAAGAAAAGAGGACATTTTTTTAAAAACTAGTTTGTTAAATGACAGATTAATGACCTGAAGCACAAAGATACAAAGTGTATTTAATACAAAATGAAGTTAAGTTAAAGACTATTAATTAATATCTTAAGGATTATTTGGTACCCTGGGAAAATGGCTATGTTGTATTACAAGAAGCTGAACAGTACTTAGTATAGTTTGAGCTGACCTCTCATTTACCAGAAAACAACCAAAATTTATAGAGTGGATATCTTTTTTTGTTCCTTTTGTATGCCATAACTGCATCAGGTTAATGATTAACCACTAGCAAGACCTCACTCGTTTTTTTAAGTATTGTGCATTTAGTGGTAGATTACATCTTACTTGCTTCAAAATGTCAAAGCACTCCCAGAACATACCCAGCTCTTCAAGTGATGGCACGCCGTATTTCTCATCATGGTCATCAGAAACTGGAGTGGTACACCTTTTCATTACTTCTGGGGTTATGGTCTCCACAGGCATCTCCAGGGGTTCCATTCTACTAATTAGGGTCTGAAATCGCTTGTAAGTAAGAGGAGGCTGTCCTCCATTTAATTCTATTATTCTGTATTAAAGAAAATGTAAAAAAAAGACGAAAAGAAGCATGTCAGACAACAGTATTTAACAGTTTTTCTTATAAAATATACACAGCTACCCATACACAGAAGTGTCTTCTTACCTCCCTCCAGCACACACAGAATCCCAAATATACACGGTAATCCAGACAGTTAGAACTTTAAATATACCATTCTTTTTTCCCCACTATGGAGACACGTAAATTAACTGTTTATAACCAAATCAATTTTCTTCATTCCTGGGTTACAGAAATTCCCTCATGAACAAGGATATAATGAACATGGACAGTTCATGGCAAAGAAAAGGACAGATCAGTAAAGCAGAGAGAGATCCTAGCAACATACAGAAATATCCAAGTCACTTACAAGACTACGGTATTTGCATTTAAAGAAATCACTTTCCCCTTCTGGTATTGACAACAGTAGTCAGTATTAAAGCTGTCCTAATATGGGGGAAAATTAACATGTAGCTTATACACACCAACTGCTGTAAAAACAGTTTCATGTTTTGCATTGCCATTTTAAATATATCTAAAGTCTTGGAAAAAAATTAAAACTTCAAAGAAAAATTTACAGAGTGATAGATGGAATAAAATGCTTATTTAGCAGAATGTTTGGGTGGGAGGGGAAAAATGGATTTTCAATTTGGGATTAAAAAAAGTCAGCTATTAGTTTCAAAAAGTTAATACTTCCAGTTTTGCTGCCCTCCCATGTGTCCAGCAGTCTCTTATACATTGACTTGGAACAGAATAAAATGGGCAGCTACCACTACAAATCATTTAATGTTAAGAGAAGACAAGTCATACTTCTAACTAGTTTGTGGATTATGTTTCTGCAATAGGGAATTAACACTAATCCATTAATAGATCTGTAGAAAAATATAAACAAGACATTAAGTAAGGCAACACAGGGATAGCAAACAATCCCCAATTACTTATTGAATAGATAATTGGCAGGAAACAGTTCTTAAAAAAAACAAAGGATTTTCTTATAACTTGTGTACCAAAAAGTGAAATAAAGACAAAACAATTAAACAAAACAACTAAACAAAAGCAGATGTTATTTGGGAGAAGTTAACAGGCATGTTTGAGTAACTTAATTACAAATGACAGCTAAATAACATGAACATTATTTTCAAAAGAACTCCAAACTGAAACTGCATTTCAGATACAGGTACATATCACTTTTTGGAGTTTCAAAGTTCTACTCAGTATGTAACAAAATTTGGATGGATGGATAAAGAGAAACATAAAACAAATATGTAGTTTTTCTAACTATGAAGCAGTCTGTGTGGAAAAGAGCACACAGGGTTTTTTTTCCTCCTTTTTTAAAATCCAAGGAAAATGGTAACTTACTTGTCTAGATCATACAATGTATGGGAAATCCGAACAATGACCTCCACTCCGGCTTCACTAGCCAGCTTCTTGATCGCTGCATCTCTTTCCTTCCCGAATGGTTCAGAATCATATTCAATAGAAAGTTTTGCAATGTTCCATTCCTACAATACAAATAAAAAGTATGGTCCTTTAGCAACTCAGCTGCATGATGAAGGGCCAGGGAAAAGAGAACTGGAAGGACAGGGGCAGAATGGAACACCAGCTATTACCTGCTGATAGTTGTCAGAGATACAAAAAGATCCAAAATACATTAGACACTGAGAATAACAAAAATAAAGTCCAACTTTTTAGCATCTAAGTAGCTATCAGGCATAAAAAAAGCCTCCATTTGTCCTATTACTGTGGGTGCTCACTGTAATGGAACAACTTCCATGCAAATTTTAAAAACTTATCTAACTTTAGGATCCACATGCCTTAAGAGACTCAAGAGAAGGGGAAGATGACAAAGGCTGTCTTCTGAACATGGATCAGCAGCAGTACCTCGCTCTGCAGAAAAGCTTTTTATATAGGCCTGTAAGCTTTAGCAGCAGAACTGAAGTTTCAGGAGAGGGGGATGGAAATACTGCCACTCTCTCACACCAAAAACTTTCTTTACCTTTTCCAAATCCCTACTCCTCACTCAGATAATCCTCAAATTCTTAATTAAAAAAAAAAAACCAAACCAATGCTGTCTCCTACAAAGAGAATGCCTTATGCTTTGAAGTCTAATATTCTTTATGTCAGAGATGCTGTTACCAAGGCCAGCAGTCACAGGTGAGGAAAAAGAAGGCAACAAAAGGGTCAATAACAGCTAAGGCTTCTGCAATAGTAGGATATTGGAAACATGAAGTATGCACAAGATGATCCTAGAAAGCCATCATGCCAATTCATGCCAATCAAACTCAAAGAAATGCCTTTCTAATCCCTCAGAATCTTAATGACTTAATACACCATAGTATTTCAGAGAATTGGATTTACACCAGAGACAAGGGCATTCAGTGCTAATCACCTGGGGTGCTAATTCACCTCCGAATTCCAGCTCTCCCCTAGATGAAGCCCAGCCCTGAGGATCGATGATTGCAAGGAGTGCTTGCTCTTTGAAACAAGGCTGGGCTCCGACCATCCTTAAGCCTACCAAGACTAACCCAGTAGGCCTTGAATCCTCAAGCAACCTCCTACACCATCACATAACGTTTACTTCCCATTTCATAATATAAAACCACTGACAAGTTGCAGCAGATACTTTCCTACACTCTTCTTTCCTCTGGCTTTTTGCGAAGACCATAAAACAAATGTGTCCAAGACACAGAGTCACGTCCCTAAGGGAGTCAAGAAACTCTGAGACAACTGCTGTGTAATGTGAATACACCCAGATCACATCACCATGAGCCAGGCAATTAGAAGAATCATGGACACAGATCATTTTGCACATATTCATCCTGCTGAACAGTTTTAGTAACACTGATGCATTAAAAAGATTAGGGATAGTTTCAATTCTATTTTCTTTATTGAGCCAAGCCCAAAGAGCTAAAGATAGAAAGCAGACCAGGACAAACTGAAGAAATGAGGCAAGAACAAACCAAAACTTAACAGAAATGAAAGAGCTACAAAGACTGTTTGAGGTCTTTTGTAGGGATAAAGATAGATCAGTGTTCTGCCTTTTGAAGGAATTGTTCTTCAGACTGTGAAAAGGAAAGCCTTACCAAGAAACAGCTGTGGTACATTCATTCCCAGGAAATCCACAGATGCTGGCATCTGTGGCAGGGCTCCTGACACCAGGTTCTACAGAAGTTCCACTATCTCCTACCATGACTTAACTAAAGTTATTTTTTCAAACTCAACTGAACTTCTCTTTTCCACATGTGTTCATTCTTCAGGGTCAGCATCATTGCTCACCTTTGAGACATCTAATAAGGATAATCTGAAAAGCTTTTTTCAGTGTTAGAAGCCCTTCACTGCACTGCACATGTCTGATGTATAGCTACTGCTCTGGCAGAAGTTGTGAGATACAACTGTAAGAGATAGACGCATGCTCCAGATAGACTTCAGCCAAATGCAAAGAAGTCCTCAAGAGCTTCCATAACTTGTTTGAGCATACAGGATGTCCCAAAAAGCCCCTCAATGAACCAATATACAATGAAGACACTTTATCTTGAGGAACCAGAAGACATAGACAGATGTAAATGTTCTTTTTTGACTGTTGTATCCTCTCTATATTGCAAGTTATTTTAATTTTCTTCTCAGCACTAAAATTAATTTCTAAAAATGTGGCAATCCAATGCTGCCAGGCATAGAAAGATCAGTCTAGCAGCAAGATCTGAAACAGGAGCTGTCAAAGTAGCCATTAAAGTATTTAAGAATACTTGTCATAGGTTGCTCAAATCCAGAAGGCAATACACACAACAGCAAGACCTTTGTTCCTATTTAAATGCAATCAAACTAAGTTTGGCAGACAAATACAACAAGATTGAATATCTGAGGGGTTGCAAGCAGCAGCTAATGCCACAGTACTCCTCCAGGAAATTCTTCACTGAGGGGAACTCAAGGGAAGACCAGAAGAAGTATCATCCAGTTAGCATTTCACAACAAAAGCACAATAATGAAGACAAAAATGGGAGTTATGGTTGAGTTTTCAGGTTGGTGTGGAAGACCTGGGACTAAAAATCATGAACATAGGACCTCTTTGGAAAAATGGATATCTCCTTCTGCCCTCCCAGTCTTGCTTGTTTCAGTCATCTCAATTCAATCATTCTGAAAAAAACTCCTTAAATCAATTTGCCAAGTGTTCATTTTTACTATACTATTATAGTGTTACTACCTTAAATACACCATTATCCATGGACAACATATTACTATCAATAACAATCACTCACAGCTTTAATTTTTTCAGTAAGACCCTTTCCCACAAAAGCCTTAAATTTCTTTGACTAGAAATTGCTTTGTAGTTACACTGTGGTTTTAAGAATCCTGTTACTAGAAAAAACCTTATTAAATCACCTTTAATGGCCACAAAGCAATCATAGCAGATGTTTGGCCTAAATATAACACTGCTTTTACAGGTCAGTCTTTGAACATTTATTCATGCATGGATTCATGCATAAAATTTTATTTCAGTATTACAAAGGGAACCTGTAAAGGAAAATGCAGTAATGTACTGTACCTACACTTAGCAAACTAATTCAAATCAATTCTGTTTCTGGAAATAAAGAAAGAAAACCCAGTAAAGTCTAAAAGTAACTCAGCTCAGTTGGTGATATGTACCTTAGAGAGGAAAAATTCAAAACTAACACAAATAACCTTAATGAGAAATTGCAAGGATAGATCAGTATTTGCATGCATAACTTGCACTGAATGAAACAGTACAAGAAATATTCCTAGATGAAATGAGTTTTTTGGTCATATTTGTAGGTAGAAACAACAACTGCAAGGTGGCATTTACCTTAAAGAGCCTGGGGAAAACATCTGCTGGTTGTCCACGGATAACAAACAAACGTGAATTCAGTTTCCGTAGATTGGCATCAAGATCTTCAAGACATTGAAGCAGGAATCTGCAAGAATTGTAAAGAAACATTTATTTTCTGAGGCAAACAAGACAATTTTAAAATAGAAAAAGGTAACTAAGAAGAATAATCAACAATTATCACACCTTGGGCACTTGGTGCATATTTTGGTGATGCATGCATGTTCACATCCTAATTACATTTGGCTTACATTGTAACAACACCATGTAGTATCTTCCACAATACATAATTCACAAAACCAAACTATACTGTCATTTCAGTTTTCCCCTCAATGTTATTCAGCTCTAGAATGGACTAAAACATAATCTAGTCCTAACTAAAACTACAAGTATCTTGTCATTCTAAAGACACAAAATCCCCACACTACAGAAAAAACCCCCAATGAACACAGAGATAATCAGCTGTTGGCACACTGCTACTGAACTTAATCCAAGCCCTTCTTACAACACTGAACTGTTACTAAAAACAGCATACCAGAGGAGTACACAATCATGACTATCCCTCTGGCCTTCATTTATAGAAACAGCCCTCTATATAACATATGCATCTTGGCTGTAACCTCACCTGAATTATTTAATGAGCAAATTAGCACGCAGGCAAAAAAAAAAGGGGAAACAAGGTGTTGCAAATATGCAAGTGTTCAAGGGAAACAGGTAGTGAGTTGCAAAAGGAGTGTTGAGACAGATTCACATGAGAAAAGATTTATTAGTAGATATAATAACTAAAATAACTCCAATGGTGAAAGTGGTTTGGAGAAGAAAAAAAAAAAAAAAAAACAAAAGGAAAGAGGAAAAAAATAACTCTACCTCATGGCCAGCTGGAAAGAGAAGTGCTGGGGGTCCCCATGTAAGTGCCCTTCCCCTAGACTGTCTCCAGTCTAGCAAGTAGATCCTCCATAATATTTTTCTCATGGTCAGCAGGTTGAGGGAGGTGATCCTCTCCCTTTACTCTGCCCTGGTGAGGCCACATCTGGAGTGCTGAGTCCAGTTCTGGGCTCCCCAGCCCAAGAAAGACCACTGGGAACTACTGGGGAGGGCCTGCTGGAGGGCTACAAAAATGATGAGGGGACTGGAGCACCCCTCTTATGAACAAAGGCTAAGAGTTGGGCCTGTGTAATCTGGAGAAGAAATGACTGAGAGGGGATCTTATCAATGCATTCAAATATCTTAAATGCAGGTCAAGAGGACGGGGCCAGACTCTTCTCAGTGGTGCTTAGCAACAAGGGGCAATAGGCACAAACTGGAACAGAAAATTGCATCTGAATATAAACTTTTTTGAGGGTAACAGAAGACTCAAACAGGTTGCCCAGAGAGGTTGCAGTCTCCTTTCCTGGATATATTCAAAACCCATCTGGACGTGATCCTGTGCAATCTGCTCCAGGTGAACCTGCTTTAGCAGGGACAGTTGGACCAGGTGATCTCCAGAGGTCCCTTCCTACCCCAGCCATTCTGTAATTCTGTACTAACAATATATATTTCACCAGGAACTGGTCAAGCCCTCTCAGCCATTCCTTCTTATAGTGCTGTTGGCACTCAGCATAGCACATGCTTATCAGGGCAGCTGCTGAGTCAGTTTTTGTGCTCACATTATTGCATCCCCTGCTATAAACCACAAGCTACACCCAAAGGGGTGAAAAAAAGGCAATTCCCACACTGTAGTCCATTACTCCTGAGAAACCCTGCTTTAATGGCACTGTGCAGGTGCAAGGCCACAGCGATAACACCTCCGGAGCAACTGCCTGAGACCGGGGCAGGGGAAGAAGTGCCAGGACAGCTGGAGACTGTGCCTGGTGAGAAGGTGCACAGCTACCATGGAAGGGCAGGAGCACCTCTGCAAGTGCCCACACTGCTATTAAGACACAGTCACTGAGCAACCAGGCTTATTAAAATCAGATGCACTCAGATTTTTAAGACAAATCCTAAAGGCTAACCAGATACAACGAAAATGCTGTACCTTCTAGGAGGTATATAGCATACATGATTGTTGCAAACCTGCTAATATCTCTCTTCTAAGTATTTAGCAATGTCAATGATGCCTATCTAACACACATTGCTTCCAACTTTACATGGGGAAAAAACAAGGCTAGGAGGAACCTCCCCTGGCAGTTATTAAATGCCTATAATGTGTGGCTCACTCGACCTGAAAGAGTAAGAGCAGGACTCTCAACAGCCAGCATAAAAGAATATAATGGCTTCTTGACTGGCAAACTATGTTTAGATGTTTAATGACTGGAACAATTAAAAAATGTGCAATTTTCTCATTTTGCTCAGTTTTGTTTTGAAAAAACTCTGGGGTAGTTAGAGAAAAAGAAGAAACTTCTCTATACTCATTTAATTAGAAATCATGCAGGAGTCATTTTAAGAATGAGATGAGAGTTGCATATGCTTCTATCGGAGAGAACTTGAGCCTCATATTCCACGACAAAGTCAATTCCATTTGAACTCTGAAAAGTAGAGCTTCATTTTATCCTGTTTTTTTTTAAACCTGGAATGACTCACATTATCCGTTAGTCTTAGCCATGTGAATCTCACTTCCAGGGAGCATGTGCATTCACATATACTTCACAAACCACTAGGAAGACGAACTGCAATGCTATCCTGGATACCTTTGGAATAGCCCAGAGGGGTTGGGGGTTTTTTGTGGTTTGGTTTTATGGAGTTTTGTTGTTGTTATGCAGGTTTGTTTTTTTGCTGTCTAAATTCATCTCACAGAGTAGAGGGAAAGGTTATGGAAAGAAACTGGTAACAAAATATTCGTAACTATTCCTGTGTTTCCTGATGTTTTCCTATTGGCATTTCAGTTCCCTCTATTTTCTCAACCACTTTTGTTCCTACCTGACTGACCACAATATAGAACTTCTAGTCTGGACTTGGCACAAAATCCTATTCAAGAAGATAACATGCACTGACCCAGTCTCCAATTCACATCCAAGATCCCTAAACTTGCCCTTAATACTGTTTAATCTCTATTTGCTGGTTCCCCAAATCCCCGCTATTATCTCTCTTATCTCACACCAAACCCCAGCATTTCAATCTCCATAAAACTCTTTTAGGTACTTAACAAAAATAACAGTGTAGACTCACACTGTTAAATATATGTAGGAAGAGAGCAGGAGGGTGGCCAGGGGACACACACACCCCCCCTTACCTCAACAAAAGCCAGAACAAATTAAAAACAGCCAAATAACAGCAACAGTGTTGCAAGACTCAGGGAAAGCACACTGTTCAAAAATAACAGACCAAATCAAACCCTAGGGACTCTATAATATCTAGAGTAATAGCAATGCAAAAGAATACCACTTTGGACTTTCAGAACAAGCATGCCATTTATTAAGTGTATTTGAATCTTTCAGTTGAACCAAATGTGTTTTAGCAAAATGTGATGCAAATAATCACCTATTTTGTTTTTATCAACTCTATTTATACTATACCACATCTAAAGACATTTTCTCATTAAAGTGTTAATAAAAGCTGTCTAACATAAAAGCCTTTACAGAGATTTATAGAATCACAAAATAGCTTGGATTGGAAGGGACTTTTAAAGGTCATCTAGTCCAATCTCCTGTGCAAAAAGCCTTGTTCAATTAAATACGAACTTTCCTAAGTAATTGCTTTTAAAAACATACCTTACCAAGAAACTTAATAATCAAATCAACTACTTGTCATAACCAAAGTTTTCACCTCCTCTTTTTCTCATGAGTACCCATAAAACTTGCAGAATCAGCACAGCATCTTGAACTGTATGCAAAATTACTTGACCTTTCTCTCTGAAAAGATACACCAAAATGCTCATAAACACATTCCCTTCACAGTATAACAAAACCAAAAATGAATGGTAAATTAGTCTGTGAATTGAAAATGAGTATGAAACCTCCATCTCATAAAGAAGTATTTCTTTTTAGTATATGAGCTCTAGGGGCGAAGTTTCTTCACAGCAGCTAT
Source organism: Eopsaltria australis (assembly GCA_034509425.1). Classification (NCBI taxonomy): domain Eukaryota; kingdom Metazoa; phylum Chordata; class Aves; order Passeriformes; family Petroicidae; genus Eopsaltria; species Eopsaltria australis. Next base: position 273,661 of record JAVTVJ010001589.1, read on the forward strand.
GAAGGAAGAGCTACGAGGCTTGAACTCTACTAAACTTTATACCAGACTCTGGCAATGAGAGCATATTTAAATCTCTCCCTAAAATAACAGGTCTGGCAATCTAAACTAACTTTTTTCCCTCATCCTAACAGCCGAGGGGAAAGCACTTGCTTTTTCACTTTAAATTAATTATATGAGCTATAGGACTAGATTAAAAGACAGAAAAAGGATGCCCAGATAATTTTTATCATATTAGAGCATCAGCCCAGTTTTCTGTATCCGGTCTAAAACACCCCTCAGGCAAACCAGAAGGAATTGTTCACTAGTAATTTCACATTAGCAAACGATGTGAGGTACATGCACAACTGACATGATAGAGGAAGGCAGAAAAGACTTACTTATTTAACATGGAGAAGAAGATGCTGATGCAAAGCACACCTGTCTGCAAGCAACATTCTTAGAGAGCATTACACACATTTTGCCAGAGACATCTAATGATGATATTCAGAGCTTTCATGAGAGCTGCTGAAGAATTCATTCTTTAAAAGACATGCACATAAAATCTTAGTAGTTGACTCCAAGAAACTCCACAACCTTCCCTGTTGTCAATCATACAAGGTATGCCTGGGGTCTAAAACAAAAACTAGTTGCAAGAAACTGGCAATAATTGCATAATACCGCTCATAATTTTAGCTACTATGCAACGAAATAAACTGATACCATCAAAGTAGCTATTCAAAAACTTCAATAAATAATTGTTAACACAGTCAACCATTAGCAAAATGACCTAAAGCAAGCACTACGTCACGGAATGTTCCTGGCTCTGGGCTATTGACGTGATTAAAGACTATCCAGGGAAGAAGTCAGGAGCAGCCTGTTGAAAAGGTAACACTTTTATTTAGTGAGGAGACCTGCAAGAAGGATACTTATAGACACACTATTTAAGGCTACCCTTAAGTCTTGTTTGGGGTTATTTTTAGGAGTAACAAACTCCCAGAAACCACAATCACATACAGGCATCCTTGCCAATATGAAATGAGGGCAGTTGCTGGGAACTCAGGGGACTTAAAATGCAATGACGTCTCTTGCAGGTGCTATTCACATCTGAAAATGCTAGTGCTAAACCATTAAGAATAATTTTTCTGAACTAATCAGATTCTGAATTTAACAATTAGCAGGAGTGTTAGACTCCACAGACATGCAAAATACAGAAATTCAGCTAGGCTTCCTCATTCTGAGAGGAAATTTAAGAATTTGAGTGAAAAGGAACAGTGCTAAAACTTCTTCCATTCTAAGTTTGATTAATACTTTTTACCCAAAACTGGTCAACTTCCAGCAATCCATCCAAACTTGTGTTTAACCAGTCTTTTTAAGTACCTTTTATCTATCCACTACTCCTCACACCAAGCCATTGATTTCCATCAATAGAAAAGCTCTGTCAAACAAGAGACTTGTGTCGTTACGGGTATTTGATTGCTACCTAGACTTTGTCTGTCAGAATTATCTTAGGCAGCCTAATATCTGCTAGCTTTACTACCCTGTTCAATTGTTTTTTCCAACAACGCTATCAGATATTCCTCCTTCATTTTTCAGAATTTAGTAGAGCTGGATTCAATAAAAAGAATATGACACACTGTATAATAGCAACCTCATTTTATTAGAGGGAGTATAATTCACAGCATTAGACCCCAATGTATTAATCACACAAATCATGCACCATTAATTTCTCTTCAGAGAGAGAGAGAAAGAGCACACACTTTTCTTTCACACATACTTTGCCATATGTTTGATTAGGCTATAAGGAGATTTCAGTATCAGGTAAATATATACTTCATACTAATTTCAACAGAAATCACAATGCGAATACCAAATCTAATACCAAAACAGAGTACGAGGCAAAGTATCTCAAATTTGATGTCCCTTTAAACAAATATTTAATATTTTATCAGTATATTTTCTTGTTTGATCATCACCAACCAATGTGTCTAAGAGCAAGCAGTATATTCTTACGAAACTGTAAGAAGATTAAGCTCAGACAGGATTTAAGTGTTATGTACACTCCACAGCATCCTTTGGCTGCCAGCCAGAGGAGTATTTTCCAGTTACCAAATCAAGGTCACAGAGGCATCCCTTATCATACCACATTGTCTCAACGAATCCCACATCCAACTTCCACATCCTAAAATGGTATACAATGATACATTTCAAAAAGGTATTATCCTTTGAGCTTATACACAAGAGCAGGAAAATGTTCATGTTATTCAACTCTAGATACTTAAGTGAAGTAGCTGTGGGAGCTAACTAATCTCCTGCAGGGTTGCTCTGCAGTCAGTGAAGAAAAAACAGCTCCTTTAGAGAGCAGTTCAGGACTACGGCATCTTTCATAACTTAGTAGAGCTGATCCACTTGCAAAAACAAAGCCAAACACTGACAATGAAGTGCGTCACTTGGCTTTTTTTCCCCTAATATTTAATATGGTTATAATCTTTAAGCCAAAGCACAGCTGTGACAGAAGAAGAATGCAAGATACATCCAAGCTCATGTACATCTGTAAAAGAGGTTCTCAGGGGGGAAAAAAAAGCAATTCTTTGAAAACACATGTATGAAAGGGCTTTGAGCAATCATCAAGAGAAAAACATGTTTAAAATTTAACCTCTCCAAATTGAGTCCTTTTAGGTGCATCTTCTTTGCCATTAAGGAATAAAGACCATTTAAGATATGGAGTGGGAATAGAACATCAAGTACAGTAACCAATACTGCTCTATTAGGATCAACAAACTCATTTGAATCAAACCTAGCTCTCACGGGGCACAAAGCTAGCATTTCCTTACATATGATCCCTCATTCATTTCTTTCCAACTGAACTATCTTTTCAAGGTTAGCATTCCCCAGAGGAAGGAAACACACTTTTTTTGTCCTATTCAAAAGACATTCATAATCTCCCAAAGATGAGGGAAGCAGGGTAATAGGCAGTAGGTAACAGTCCATTCCTGGACTTTTGGAGAGCTACTTTTGGCTGCTTCAAGGACCTACCTGGAGGAATCCCATGGGTTAAGACTCCAGAAGGTAGAGAGGTCCAAGGGAGCTGGTTAATATTCAAGCATCATTTCTTGAAAGACGTGGACCAGTGCATCCCTATTAGTAAGAAATCAACTAAAAGGGTCAGAAGACCTGTATGGATCAGCAAGGAACTTCTGACAAAACTGAAACAGAAGAACACTTACAGAATATGGAAAATAGGACAGGCCACTTGGGAGGGATAAAGGCATGTTGTCAGAGTATGTAAGGATATGGACAAGGAATGCTAAGATCCATTTGGAATTGAATCCAGCAAGGGATGTCAAGTATGACAAGAAGGGCTTCTCCCACACCCTTCCTATCTTTCGCTACAAGTAGCAAAAGGAAGACTGGGGAAACATAGGCTCACTGCTGAACCAAGTGGGTGCTCTGGTGACAAAGGACACAGAAAAGGCAGAGTTACTGAATCTTTCTTTGCTCAGTCTTTATTGCTAAAGCCAGACTCTGGGAATCCCTGAGCATGGAGGCAACAATGAAAGTCTGGGGAAAGGAACATTTTCCTTTGGTCAAGGAGGAACAGATTAGATATCATTTAGTCAAGCCTGACATCCAGAAATCCATAGGCTACAATGAGATGCACCTGTAAGTGTTGAGGGAGCTGGCAGATGTTATTGCTAAACCATCATCCACTCTCCATCATCTTTGAAAGGTCATGGAGAACAGACATGCATGAAAGTACCAGGTTAGATTTTGCCCTGCTGGAAAGTAACAGGACCCGGGATTCCTAGTGGAGAACAGATTAAACCAGGAGCCAGCAGGGTTCCTTTCTGGCCAAGAAGGCCCTGGGATGAATTAGGAAGAGCACTGCCAGTGATGCCTGAAGGATTTTTTGCTTTTGTCCTAAATACTTTTTACACAGTTCCCTATATTCACAAGTATTAGCATGCATATTTGTGATGCTTTAAGTGATAACTTGGCCCGGTTTCATGGTGTCCAGTAGGCCGGGAGACTAAACATCCCTGAAACTAAACATCCCTGAAACGTAGAGTTAGAAGACCAAACACTCTATTGTCATAAGAACTCAAGGTCTCCTAGCAGGACAGAGTCTGTAAACTAGAACGTAGCCCACCCAAGCCCCTTATTGGGCCTTCTTGTTAGATATGCTAATGTGTAAAGTCTTTAATTGTATATTCGATTGGGGGGGACGGGGCTTTTGTGACACATTCTACCTGGACGGCAGAAGCCATTGAATGGGATCCTATTAAAATACCGAGGGTAAACGACCCCTAACCCTCTAAACGTGTCTGAGCTTTTATTTCCTAAGACCAGGAAAAAGGCATCACCAGCAGGTCAGGGGAGATATCTTCCCACTCTGCTCTGCATTGGTGAGGCCACATCCAGAGTGATGTGCCCAGAGTTGTGGCTAGGTATGCTGAACTGCCCAGTTCAAGAAGGACAAGGAACCCTTGGAGAAGGTCCAGGAGAGGGCTATGAAATTAATGAGGGGACTGGAACATCTTTTCTAATGAGCACAGGCTGAGAGAGCTGGGCCTGTGTAGTCTGGAGAAGAGAGAACAGAGGGACTCTTATCAATGCATACAAATATCTTAAGGGCGGTGTCAAGAGGATGGAGCCAGACTCCACCAGTGCTCAGTGACAGAATAAGGGAAGACGGGCACAAACTGAAACACAGGAAGCTCCATCTGAATATGAAGAAAAACTTCTTTACTGCAGGAGTGACAGATCACTGGGATAGGCCCAGAGAAGTTGGAGTCTCCTTCCCTGGAGATACTACAAACCCACCTGGACACATCCTGTGCAACCTCCTCTGGGTGAATCTGCCTTAGCAGGGGGGAGTTGGACTTGACGATCTCTGAAGTCCCTTCCTAGCCCAACCATTCTGTGATTCCATGAAATAGCATTATGAAGTTGTATCCTATTTTGTGAGCCATACATCACAGCAAATGGTGCATTTAGCTTCTATGAAGTCTGGATCTTAACCTCACATTCAAAGGGCACCCATGACTCACCTAAATTATTCCCACATAACTCAAAACTAACATTCCAAATTATTTCATGTTACAAAGGTCAGCCTGCTGATGATAACAGCTAACAGGCTCACAGCTTCCTAAATCTCTCTCTTAGTGTCTTCCATTTTTTAATGTACATATTCTGTGTTTATTTTTTTACAATCCTCTAATTCCAATCTGATAAATCAAAGTCTTTATTATTTGACTTTAACTCTTTATGCCTATTCTCTCCAGAGAGAAGCTAGTTGGATCCATAAAGAAAAACCAACAGCAAACAAACTGTGCTGGAGACAACTGGGGAAATATTGCCTAGAAGCAAATTACAAAATTAGAGTTACTTGAGAGTACAGACATGGTCATACATAAATTTAAACCACTTTATTCTCATGTATCCAAGTTCTCTTATTTAATTTAGCAGCTCTTAAGGCTTGATGTAATTGAAAGAGAGCTGGCATGCTTTATAAAATATTTCAGACATGTTCTTTTCAGCAATCTAAGCTGTCCATGAGAAAGTAACAGCTAAGGCTCATTTCAAAAGAGCAAGCATGATAAGAGCACTCCAACAAGTACTCTTGCAATCTGATTCTGAAGGACAGATTTTACACTGCCCTTCATTTACTTTAATAAAACCCTCTTCCTCTCCTTCAGGTTACAATTAGTGCTAGTAAAATTCTGCAGTTTTATGTTTCCTAGAAATAAAACACTGGCTTAAATAAATATATTTCTCAACTACACTGGATAAATTGCAAGTCCTTAAGGTACAATTCCCTCATCTCTGGCTTCCCATATCTCAAAAATCTATTCAACTAATAGAAGAGAATTAAGGATAGAACTGAAATCTTTTAGCAAGCACAGAAACTGGTAGAAAGTTTGGAAAACGGGGAAAAAAATATCCTGAAACTGTTCCTGGAAATCTTAACTAAAACTGACTGGTGCTCCCCTTATGGTGGTCAGACTTCCTGCATTGTCTTAACTTCCCATTGCAACTACTATGAATCAAAAGGCCAACATTTTCTGAACTGATCTTTCAAAGCTGAAATTAGTAATTTATAGCTGAATACAAGGTAAACTTGATGAACATGTATTCAGGGTTTTGAGTAATAATGTTGTAGAAAAAACCAACATTTAATCCCCCAAACAAATAACTGAAACACAGATTTTTTTAATCAAGCTGCATAAATCCTGAAAACCTCCACTTTGTCCTCAACTATCTCAGCATGTGAGCAGACTAATGGAGGTAACTGTTCACCTCATGCTGCAGAGGCCTTCCAGAGCTGATGCAGGAGATGCAAAGAGCTCAGTCATGTAAATAGTGGAAAACAGAACTGAAGCATAGCTCAAGACACGTAAGATGAAAAAGTCCAAATAACCTCTAGATAAACGTGCTATCTTCATCTGCCACAACTGCAGCAGCTCTCTGCAATACTGGATGTCAGGACCAACAGAAAGGACTTCACTTGAAGTAATTAAATTGACCTTGAAAAGTTACATGGTACGGTTAAGTAGAGGATTCTGATAACTAAAGTGATACCCAGTCATCTCTGCCCAACTCATAGTAGTTTAGATAAAGTATTATTTTATGAAGAATGAAACCTTTCTGTAGCAACTGTACTTTTACATTTTCTCCACCTACCCATTCCTTTTATAAGACAGGAGTGGATTTCCAAAATTCACTTCCTAAACACCAGTGACAGCTTTTTGTATTTGTTGAAAGAATAAAGGTAGACAACTGGAGAACATCCTTCTATACAGAATCACTGTACTTTTTTCTACTTTGTGTGAGGATTAGAATTAATAGCAAAAGAGAAGACTCAGACAAGAACACTGCCAATCAAAAAAAAAAGGAAAAAAAAGAAATAGCGCAGGCACTAAGCCCATCTTCCTGAACATGGATAAAGTTTGTTGGAGACAAGTGATTAGTATAAGAGCAGCTGAGTATCAAGAACAATTGTTAACATTCCAGAAAAGTGATACTCATTGAATGATAGAATATCCCGAGTTGGAAGGGACCCACAAGGACCAATGAGTCAAACTCCTGGCCCTGCACAGGACAGCCCCAAGAATGACACCATGTGCCTGACAGCATTGTCCAAATACTTCTTGAACTCTGTCAGGCTGGTGTTGTGATCACTTCCCTGGGGAGCTATTTCAGTGCTCAACAAAGATTTTATCTTTTCTGAGGAAAAGGTGGTTGTCTGGTTTGTTTGTTTTGTTTTAACTCTAAAATTATTTCTACAGACAAAATTTATAGGGGAAGATTTGTAGGCTCTGAACTCTGGAAACATAATCACCAATGACAGGCCTTACTGTTATGCAAAACCTTCAAGCAAAAGAAGATGTTCCCCACTAGTGGTCAAACTGAAGAGAAACCAACCTTATTTGCTCTAATCCCCCTATATCCAACATCAGGGGGCGAGACAACAGGGGCGGGGGGGTGGGGGGGAAGGAGCAGGGCAGGAGGAATCCACAAAGCCTGCAGTTCTCATTGTTACATATCTCCTAACCCGATCATTTCCTTATAGCACTTTCAAGAAGAACATTTCAATATGAATCAACAAAAATAGTTTCGTAAAGTAGGTCGTTGCTGCAGCAACCAGGCGGCTGTTTGGACTACTCCCTGCCACAATGACCTACTTTTCCAGTTATATGTAACCGCTGTAGTAACAGCCGAATATTCCTTCCCTATGGAGCCACTCCGAGAGGATTTCTGTACCACAGCTGAACTTTATTCCTAACAGGGACACAGAAAGGCTTCATTTGAGCAGGTACAAGCAGCGGGTCGGTTCTGCTCCTCTGTGTCATATTCACAAGTGTCGGTGGCTAAAGGTTACATGAAACCCAATCTGTGCTCGGAGCTCAGAAAGTGCCACGGCAGAGCTCAGAGGCGGAGGAGCTGATAAAGGATGGAAGGGGAAGGTGTGAAAAGGAACAGGCGCCCGTGAACAGCGTGTCCCCTGCCAGACCCAACAGCTGCAACCAAACTTCGGCACAGACAGGCTGTTCCTGTACCCTCATCAAGCACAAGCTAATGGACATCATCCTTTATCAGGCCTAAATAACACTAAATCTGCATAAAAGAAAAAACCCTGGTGAATGGCAGGTAAAGCTTACATGTTTTTAAACCCTATTTAACCCTGCATGCACTGGAGAGGGGCGATACAAAGGTACCACACAAATCCAGAAAGAAATGTTGACAATTACACAATTTCCTGTTCACTGTTGCTGTTAAAACCAGCAGTTTCCTTATGACAAAGGAAAAAATATCAGCCCTTAAACTAATTAAGGAAATAATTATCTCTGTAGAAATAAAAATGCAAGACTTCAAACATCAATCACACTGACTTGTACTTAGGTATTTTTTGATCAATTTATTCAATCTCAGGCTCAAATACTTTCATTCAAGGTAACATTAAAGAGACAAGCACAAGAGACAACCATTTCCAAGCAAAAGAAAGCTCATTCCAAGAAAAGGCAAGCTAGGCATAACTGTATAGTACACTATAATTAAAACTCCAGTCAACAGAAAGCTTCTGACAGATACAGCTCATGTGACGAAAGTAGGAAAACAAAGAACACACAGAAAAGCTCTCCAAAGCTTACGTTACTTTATGTTCAGCAGGAAAAATACTACAACTGGTGACAATACAGTACTGCAAATGGAAAAGTTTTCGGAATTTTCCCCACACTTTCATGTGGGAACAAGTCACTTATAATGACATAACTGTTCCTGAAAATCTCATACTCTTCAAACAAAATAGTAAAAAAAGACACCCAAAAAGCCTAAAAATTATTTTTACTTTACCACTGCACTTGACAAGCCATAGAGCAACAACTGCAAAAGTAGGATTACAGAATAAAGACAGACTAATAGAAGGAAAAAAGTACAGAATTATGAAAAAAAAAACTGGAAAGGCTGCTGCTGAAAGAGCAAGGCTCGATTACTAGTTTTCAGTTTGAAAGTGTGACCTCCAATGCCAAAAATGCAAGTTCCATTATGCTGTCCCATATGGAAGCAGTAAAGAATTGAAGAAAAATTTCAGCAAATGCAGCACTTAATAATTTTGCTTTGACAAACACAATGTTTCAGTGCTGGCACTGAAAAAGAGAAGTCAGTGGAATTACATTCAAAAGAATGCAGAAAGCTAAATTCTAAATTGTAAAAATAGAAACATTCACATTATCCCCCATAAACTCATTATTTTCTTCATGGTTTAGAAGAAGAACACACTACTGCTGAAATAAAGTACTCTGCAACACTAAATTTATTGGCAACTAGCTTACAGAAAGGAAATTTCAATCAAGTAAAAACCCGTACTAACTGAAAAGCACCATGACTATATGATGAAAATTAATTTTACACAGGTCTCTTCAGGTTACGAAAGCCTTGAAATAAAAGGGGAAAATACAAAGCAATTAAAGCAGAAGTGTCAATATCACAGTAATTTACAACTTTTCCCTCTGTCATAAACTGAAGAAACTACATACTAGTGTATGTTCCCAGGTCATACAAGTGAAGAAGTATACTAGAGAAGAAAATTAAAAAATGTAAGTCTTTCATAGAGTCATTTAAGGAAACATTCACAGGATTTGGGAGCTACTGTGCAGTGTAAACTGCAAACAGTTACACTGTCTACAAAGAAACATGGATAAAGCACAGAAAACTAGCCCTTACCAGACCTGTGACCTACTGAAAAGTAATGATAGAAAATCACAGGAATTATCCCTAGGCAACACAAATAAAACAAACAATTCAGATGCAATCCGTGCTTGATCACCCTCATTAAGCCTTGGATGGTTTTCACTTTTTGAATTCACTAATAGCAAGAGTTACAAAGAACAAAACTGAAAGGCAACCTCCTCCCCAAAGACCCTTCTGAAATCTGGATGGCAAAAATTACTGTGCAGAATATTTTCTTTTAAATGCGTGTTTCAGTTTTGCAGATGTAGTCATGCTTCTCCCTTGAGACAGCAAAAAGGGAAAAAATATTAGGTAATCTCTGCTAAAAGCCACAAAGTTTTCTTCAACTTTAAGATTTCTAGAAAAACATGAGCTTGTTTAGTCTGTAGAATATAAAATATAAAGGAGAAAGAATGAAAAAAAATCACTTGATGTCACAGGATTTACAGATGTAAAATTTCAATGCAGAGGAAACTGTATAGAGAACATAGCAAAGACAACATTTAGTCCATCCTTCAATTAATCCAATATATTAGAAACCAAACCACTAACAATTTTAAATGCCAGTTGCTCTATAAAATGCAGTATCACAATTCTCTGTACACTTCCCCAGTACTTCAGAACTGCACAGATTGTGAAATTGAGATGAAGTTTGCCATGGTGTTCTGTGTCTTTAGTGCACAGCAAAACTGCAGCCATTCAGAACATGATGTTTTATGAACTATACAAAGCGTGAAGTAACAAGTAGCCTACATGAACAAGTTGCCTATTTATTTGTTTCTCTGTCTGATGCAAATTACCCTCTGATTTCTGTTTTTTCAATCACTACTTTCTCTCTCTCTCAATTGCAGCACAGTCTACCCCTCACCGACAAGGTCAGTAGAACACTGGCATTGAGAAACCAAAAAAAAAAAAAAAAACAATCTGCAAGCACTGAACTCCACAGGTTCCTTACTATATAAAATAAAGCATTTCCTAGGTCATGGATTTCACACTTTGGATAGATAACAGATAGAAAATTCCAAGTTTTCCTTACAAGAATTGTTCCTAAGTAACTTGTACTGTAGAGGTTTAATCTCCATCACTGAAGAATTAATAACTTATATTCATTCCTCACATTTTCCCCTTTTGAGCTTAAACTGAATTTTTTCAACATTTCTGGTTTTAATTTTTAAGGGATAAGGGTTTGTGTTCTGAAAGGGTACAAACCTTCAGTGCAAGAATTTTACAACCTTTACTTTTCATGTCTGTGAAAAACCCACAAACATACAGATGTTAAAGAAGAAATGTGTGAGAATGAACAGAAAGGGAAATGCAGAAAAGAAATGCATGAGAGTGAACAGGAAGGGAAATGCTTTCCTACAAATTAAAAAACACTGAGATAAAGTAAATTTCTAAAACACATCCAGAAAATTTCTCTCGTTTAGTTGTAGGAGGAAGCAATGCATAACATGAAAGCTCAGGTGTACATCGTATGTCTATTAATACAGAAATTAGATATGCAGGACACATCCTAACCAATGTTCAACTGGAAGAAATCCCTTCCATCTCTGATAAAACTGAACAGGTTTTATCTTATTGCAAGAAAGTTGTTGCACCAGCACTTTTCAAAGAGATTTTAAGCAACAGTTTACTGAATGTACTAATTTACTCCCAAACCCCTGAATATTATGAAATTCTTATTTCCTACCCATATTTACCAACACTGAATTTTAGACCTTTCAAACACAAATGCAATTTAAAAAAAATACTAAAAAAATTAAAGTACAGAACTTACAAAAAAACCAAACATATTTTAGGAAGCTCTGTTCACTGCAGCTCAGCTACTGTCTAAACTAATGCTAACAAAGCTCATGTGTTGGTTTTTATGATCTCCACTGGTAATTGGAATGCACTCTGATTTGTAACTGTTCCAAAAGTATAGACCCCCATGCAGACTTTTGCCACAGCCAGCTCCACTTACATGCTTGAAACAGAACACTGAAATATTGACCTGTCCTTTCCAGTCTATCCTTCACCTCCACTGAAGCTGTATTCCCTTATAAAAAATCATTTACACTCCTGCAACTCCAAAGCAGTGAAAGCAAATGCTTTATGGTGGCCTGAAAAACAAATGGAGGCTCCAGGGTTAGAAGAACACTGCAATTATAGCTAACCTCTTGACCTAGATTGCAAAGTACATGAAAGCCAAAAGTACACAGAAGCACACAAACTAACCTTGCTCTATGTTCAATTAAGAGTTCTGAGAAATCTAAGTGAAATGTATTGCACCAAAATACTATGAAGTTCTTTCCCTGGTAATCAAATCCAGTCCTTTCTTAGGGGTAACATAAGGTATGGCTATTAAACCTGCTAAAATGTGATATGCGAATTCCTAAATCCATGGAACACAAAGCCAAGTACTCACATGCTACTTACACAACCCACCCATGCTCAAGATGACTTTTGCCTTTTTAAGTCTCTGTGGGAAGGTCACAAAATTCCCTAAAGCAAAGGGTTTCTTTTAGTATGCAAATTCATAACATCACAGACATTAGTGTGACTTGTGCACTGAAAAAATGGCCGACTTTGCTGGCAGCTTGACCTTCCTCCTATCGCAAGTTATATAACTAACCTGAAAACCTGCCAGGCACTGAGACAGAGCATGGAAAAGAACCACTGCTGAAAATAAAGGCTTCCATGCTGTAGATAAACTGTTAGAAACCAAAAAGTTCGGGCAGTGCACAATGATAAACAGGCTTTTCTGCAATATTTGCATAATATATTTAAAGAGTAGCTTCCATTGCTTGGGATGAAGATTTTTTCCCAAACTGGAGGAAAATTTATTTTATTGTATTAAAATGGCCAAAAGAGAATGATAACATAAAATAACTTGCTTTGAAGAACTGATGCAGAATACATTGACACGGCCACATACTGATCAGTTAAGAAAAAAAAATATTCTGTATTTTTGATCGCATTAAAAAAACTGCTTTCACATTCATCACAGATGGTGTTTATTGGGGGTTATCACCCTTTCCATTAGTGACCAGAGCAGGAAACACCATGAGGTGCAGATTACCCTCCCCTACTCAAATAAAGAATGTGATCTATAGATACTTATGTAAAATAAAACAAAAATAGATTACTGGTCCCAAGAGCAAGAAATAAAAAAATCCAATGGAGTTGTTTCAAAACCACATTTCTCCCTTAATAGTCAAAGTCCACATACTACTCTTACGTGTCAAGAACATATGACCCAGATCTTCTATGGTCATCCTCAAACCTGAAGATTAGTGATGTAAAACCAAGTAGCTAAAAAATCAAAATTTCTTAACCTGAGGAATTAAGACTCCTTCAAGATCAACCTTGGAGTCAAAACTCGGATTGTACAGATGCTCACTGCAATTTTTCTAGCCTATAGTAACTGCAATTTGGAAAAACCAACTTAACTGAGCACAATTCCATTTGCAGTACTCCCTGCTCCCTCCAGACGAACCAGTGCAGTCTTCTTGTCCAACTGAATGAATAACAGTTACATTACAGAATCTGGTGTGATTCAAGATCATTCACCAAAATAAGGAAACAAGCACAGTGTAATTTCTCTGCTAGCACGCTTATTTCTCACATTCTGACAGCTTGACAAAACTGTCAGAAGTTTTGTCACAATGTGCAAAAAGTTGCACATTTTCCCTGCACAGTGAAATGGCCAATACTTATTTTCAGCAATATCATTTCAAAGGGTGTCAACAAATGGCAAGCCACAGAAGAAACCAATAATCTCCTTCCAAAAATCACCTGGTGGTTACTGCAGACATGAGCAATGCGGGTCAGAGTTATATGACCATTGTAATCTGACTCAAATCCATTCTGACACTGAAAGAAATGGTACCTGCCCTTCCCATTCTTTGCCTCTACACTACTGCTACAGTGACCTTTTTGCTGGCACAATCTACCCCAGAGCTAATCCCACCAAAACTGGTAATTAATCTCTTTTGGACAGATTGATGAGCTAAACCAGCTCACCACAGGGCTGTGTGCTATCATAAAATGGGTGGAACCAACTCTTTCATCAACAGTGCAGGATTAAACCCATGAGGACATACGTCAGTGTGCTTCAGTGACGTACTTCGTAAATCTAGGGCTAGATAATGTAACACAAATTATAGAGGGAGTTGCTGAATTGTAGGCACTTTTGGGGTAAAAAATGGTTTTTGTGGAAGAGAACAGGTGAGCAGCCTAGGTGTGTGGCACTGGGGTGTTTCTCCAATCTAACTGCTGGTGCCACAGAACATGCGACTTCTGGAAAGAAGCTACAGACTTTTCACAGATTAATCACCCTCAATTTAATGGGCTGGGTGAACAGAAGTGCTCCAAGTGGAACGCTCCACTCTAGAGCTGAAGCCACTCATTAGAGAGGGTATGCTGGCTTGCACTGGGATTGTATGGCCAGGTTTTGGTATTGGGGGGCTACAAAGGTGGCTGCTGTGAGAGGCTGCTGGAAGCTTCCCCTGTGTCTTTTCAGGCCAATGCCAGAGGGTTCCAACACGGACCTGCTGCTGGCCAAGGTAGCACCTCTGGGATAACGTATCTGATAGGAGGAAAACATTATTGCTTGGGAGCTATTGAAGCCACAGAGGAATGAGAAGATGTGAGAGAAACAACTCTGATGACTCCTAAGTCAGGGAGTAAGGAGGGGGAGGACGCACCCCAGGCACCAGAACAGAGATTCCCCTGCAACCTGTGGTAAAGACCCCTGTCCACCTACAGCCCATGAAGGACCATGGCAGAGAAAATATAAGTGTGAGGAGTCCTTTCTCTGAGGAAAAAGCAGCAGAGACAACATTTGATGAACTGACCAAAACTTCCATTTCCCATCCTTTTCTGTTACTGGGGGATAGGAGGTAGAGAAAATGGGAGTGAAATTGAACCCTGAAAGAAGGGAGGGGTAGGAGGAAGGTGCTTTAAGAATTTATTTTTTATTACCCTATTCTGATTTGATTGGCAATAAATTAATTAATTTTCCCCATGATGGTAATGACTGAGTGACCTCTCCTTGTCCTTATCTTGACCCATAAGTTTTTGCTGTATTTTCTATTCCCTGTCTAACTGAGAAGATTGATAGAGTGCCTTTGGTGGGCTTCAGGTTAAATATTTCATAAATCAAATAGATTTTCATTTTAAGTGCTACACAATAAAAACAAACTTAAAGGGATGTTTTCATCAGGAAGGCAATAAATATTTCTGCGCATTCCTTTTTACACATGAAGCATTGTCACCAAAATCAAGAAAGTATAATACACAGATTTTGTCTTGCATAGATTAATTCTATTGACAAACTTTTTCCACCAATCCCACATCCCACAAACACATCTCTATTGAACAAATCATACATACATAAGCTGAAATTGAAAGTGTATTTTCAAAACCAGGTGCACAGAATAGCAAAATCTAATAGATACTACAGAAAGATGTCTAAGTATTATTTTTTTTAAAACAAATTCCCATTTCCATGAATTGTAGTGATTGTCCTGGAAATGAAACTTTATTTTCCCTCAGGTCTTAATTTTTTATTTGCTTTGACATGTTGAGTGTGGAAAGAAAAAAAAATCACCTCTTTTCTTTCTCCAAAATCAATACCACTATCTGCCTTAATAGCAGCAGCTAACTTTGAAGGATGTTGAGCACATCAATATTCTCACAAAATCTAAAAGATATACAAAACAAATTCTATTACTCTTATTTTAAAAGTGAAATCTGTTCTCTTCAGGAATAGTTAAAAAAAAGAAATGCAAGGATTGGCAAGTTTAGACTATCCATCTTTATAAAATCAGCTGTTGCACATCAGTGTTTTAGCTAGCACATCAAAGACAGACATACATACTCAGAAAGACAAACTAAAAGAAGTAAATTGTTACCTAAAGTAAATCCTTATGCAGCAACTAATAGAATGTTTGCATTTCTTTTCAGGTATTGTGATCAACTGCCACTCTGTACTATAACCAGGGCTAAATGAACTGTCCCCTAAGTGATGTTGTTAAGCATGAGATCCCATTCTCCTTAATATGGAAAAGTCTGTGAGCACATAGGAACACATTTTTTCAGAAGTAGGTAATGGTTACTTGTTGGAGTATGCAAGATACATTCCTTGTCGGCTTTGTTGACACAATTAGACGCAAAGCTAATTTTGGAGCCAAACGTTTAAGGGCAACTGACAAAATTTTAAGAGATGCTTAGTGTGATTTTAGCATTTAGCATCTCCCTCCACCACTTCTCCATCACCTTTTACTGCAGCACATAACTTCTCTCCCTCAAGTGTTGATCTGTGAACAACACTGTGAACTCATCCCACAGAAAAAGCATGTCTCAATGAAAGCACATCTTGATTTATTCGACAGCTTGAAAAAAGGAACAATAAGAAACAGAACAGAACCAGAAAAATATAAAGTGAGCTGGGGGAGGTCCTGGCATTTGTTACGTAGCATTCACGAATTTAGAACAGGTAGGCCGAATGCCAGGAGAAAGGAGGTCAGTAAGACCATGTGACTTCTTAGTAATTAGACTTGCTCAATAGTGCAATTACACAAAAATATTAGTTCCTGATTGTTACATGACTGTTTAAAGAGAAAAGTTAATTAGAAAGCACCTATGTATTAAAGGTTGCTATTTACCAGACTTAACACACATTTATTAATAATAAACCGTGACTGGAGACCCTGCAGATTGACAATATTCTAGCACGAAACTAAACCTCCTGGTTTCTTGTATTCTTTCAACATTTTTCCTCATGTAGCTTGTGTTAGTCATAGTTTGACAGGGAAGAGTTTTGCCCAGGGTACTAGGACCACAAACACTTGGCATCAATCAACTCAAATTTAGAAAGGACCACCATAAATTCACACCAGGAGGTTAAATCTGACTCACGTTCCTAATGCTTCTGCTCCTAGTCTCAAGTAAAAGGTTTTTGACTAATTCAACACCCTACTCAACAGGCATGTAAGCAACGCCTTTGCTCATGGCCATCAAGTGAGAAAGAACATAAAGTGTTTTATCATTAATTATAAGTGCCAAATGAGACTGGCAAACCAAAAAACTGCATCATAGACCTTGTGTATACTTATAGTGAATGTATGTGTCTGCACTGGTTAAAAACATCTCATTAAAACCACTGGAACCTAAAATGGATTCACACCAAACTAGTAACTGCCCATTTAAATACAAATATATTGAGAAGAACCATAATAAACATACAGCTTTAGCAGCCAGTTATTCTACACAGTTATTGTACTTTTAAACTTTAAAAAAAACCTGATGATCTCACAAAACCAGGCTATGCAGATTTCCTACTCAAATCCATGTGCAGCATGTGCCTTGACAGTATTTGAGTACGAGGAGATGGCTTAAAGTGCTTTGGACACAGGAGTTGTAATCTACCCCAAACTCAGTCCCTCTAACCAGCAACTAAAACCAGGCATTTTTCTTCAAATGCAAAATGCAGTGGAAAGACTAGGTGCCTTCTAAAACACCGTTAAAGTAAACCTGCCAGCAATATATAACACACAAATGTACTCAAGGACTGTATTAGCTAATGATCGTATTACACAGTCATTGAAGAACCAGGGCAATAGCACTGAAGACATGAACTTCCTTCTACTAGAATCAAAGTTCACATTTGTCTATCATTCACTAGCTCAGAGAACACAACCAAAAACTGCTCAGCATTTCAACTGCAGGGCACATTAGAGACCTATGAAGTATTCTTAAGACATGTGATTTCCTTAACACTTAAGACTTGTGCTAATTGTCCACATTCTTTTAAAACTTCAGTAGCTGTTCATGTTTCATCCACAAAATTAAGACCTCTGAGCTTCTTCATGAAGTCAAAATGTTATTCAAGAAACTTATCCCTTCAAAACAAAAACGACTTAAAAGTCTCTTATGAAAGAAATGTACATCATGAATCTCAGACAAGGGAAGTATCCAGTATTTATTCCTAAGTTATTTTCATCCATGAAAATGAAATAACCATCAAGTTAAAGTTCACAAAAAGCATCTTTAGTATTTTTATTTCTTGAAAACAAAAAGATTGTAATGAAAACCTCTTAAAATCTGAAAAAAATAGAAACTCAAAACCTCCAAAGGTAAGTTACCTGGTTGGTAAAGTACTTAATAAACTAGGATACAAATAATATAATCTGAAAGGAATAATCCCTCAAGTGAACTCAACTGAAACCTGAAGTATCTAAACTTTGTCATTGTTCTATGACGTAGCGTTAAGCTCAGTTTCATTGTGCTTGTTCCGTAGTTAGGCAACTTCTCAGCATTCTGGTCCGGGCAGGCTAAGTTCACAAGCATTTAAAGTTCCAGACATTGGAGGGACAGATGATACACAAACTCTACTGCCTTATCAACCCTTTTAAAAGGGAAACAGTTTTCAGATTCCTAGTGATGTTTTAACTAATCTCACATGACAAGCATGCACAGAAGTCCTATTAACCTCTGACTTATTACGGCGCACATTTAGCATGCAAGCATCAGTCACAGCCTCACAGTAAAGTTCATTTTTTTATTGGGTAGGAGAATTACTACTGGCTTCAAGGTGCCAAGTTGTAAAACAAATCTGCATGCTCCAGAAAGGGACACTGCACACCAAGCAAGTCAGAGTTCAAGAAGCATTTAGACAATGCTGTCAGGCACACAGTGGGTTTCTTGGGGCTGTTCTATGCAGGGCCAGGAGTTGGACTCCATGACCCTTGTGGGTCACTTCCAACTCAAGATATTTTGTGATACCCTTCCGTGCAGGAACGCTACTCTTAGAAAGTACTTTTGAGCTAAGTGTGCAGCTTCACAGTTATTCCAGGACGGAGTCGCCCTGGGGTTCCCGGCTGCCCAGAGTTCCTAAGATGGTGCAAGCCCTCCGGGCTGCTCCCCACAAGATTTTCCGTCCGGCAGCAGCCCCGCTCTGCGCTCCAGCGCTCGGGCACCGTACCGCCGCCCTAGGGAGCGGGAACAAACGCCCCCCTGCCCGGGAAGCCATGGCCCCTCGGTCCGCACTCTTCCACAGGCTTCCCGGTTCGTTCGTCGCCGTCTCTCCCACGTGCGCCGCGGGAGCCGCGGCCGGGCCGGCGCTGGGCAGGATATGTAACACGGCCGGGTCCGCGGGGAGGGCGGGCGGCCGAGGGAAGCCGGCGCTGGCGGCGGCCCAATCGGGCGCGGAGGGGAGGGGATGGCGGGGAGGCAGCGTGACCGAATACATAACGCGGGGATTAGGGCCCCCGCAGCGCCCCGCACTCACCGCCACCTGTTGATGCCCACGTTGGAGGAGCCAGCGAACCAGGGGTCGAGGATGTAGACGCAGCGCACCGTGTCGGCGCCCTGGATGCATTCCCGCAGCGCCGGGTTGTCGTGGAGCCGCAGCCCCTTGCGGAACCAGTGCACGGCGTTCACCCCCATGCCGGGCGCGGGCGCTCAGCGGGAACCGCCGCCGCCTGCGGGGCCGCTCATGGCCCGGCGCCGCCGGGCGAGCACGGACGGGCGGCGGGGCGGCCCGCGGGGCCTCACTGCGGACGGCTCTAGGACCCGGCGAACACGGCGGGATCGGCCGCCCGGCGGGGACGCATCACCCCGCGAAGCCCCCGCGCCGGGGAGATCAGGGACGAAAGGTGGGAACGCTGGCTCCGGCGGTGTCTGCGGGGCGGTGAGGACGCCCCGCCCGCGGAAAGCGCCGTCCGTGCCCACTGCCGCCTCCTCGCCGCTCGCCCTGTGACTGCGCCGGCCGCGGGGCTGCGCCGGCTCTCGGCCCGCCCCCCGCCGCCCATTGGCCGGCGCCGCCGCCACGTGACCGCGGGCCCTCACGTTTCTGAGGTGTGTTCGCTACCGGCGGCGCGCGGGAAAACGGAGGCCTGGCCGCGGGGCTCCGCGCCCGTGCCGGGGCTGGAGCCGGTCGGGCCGGGAGGCGGCCGGGGGGCCCGCGACCCCGGCGGCAATCCCACCCGCCGGGGCAGCGCGGGGCGGGCGGGGCGGGGCGGGGCGGCGGGGGGCGGGGCCGGCTCTCCTCCGCCCCCCCGCGCCTCGTCTCGGCGCGGCAGGACCCGGATGAGCACGGGGCCGCGAGGCGGCTCGAGGCGGCGCCGGTTCCGGCAGGACCCGCAGGCGCGCGCGCGCCCGCCGAGCTGTTATATATCGCGGGCAGCGCGCGCTCCCGGCACCCCCGGCTCCGCCGCAGCCGGGCCCGGGCCCGGGACACGGGCGGGGCGCTTATGTAAGCGTGTGCGTAGGGACCATCTGGTGCAGTAGCGCAGCTCCCGAGCCCCTTCCAGCCCTGACGATTCTGTGACGCGGGCCGAGCGCTCCTCGCTGCCCGCTGCCGCCGGGAGGTACTGGTCAAAAGAGCTGGACAGGAACCCCCGGGCAAGGGTGAGCGGCGCTGCCGCACCCAAACACGCTTCCAGGCAGCGGAACGAGTTAACATGGTTCCTCTTGCACCGCTAGTGAAGTCATTACTAAATGGTGATTTTCTTGCGGCTGTTAATTAAAGGGCTCAAAGCGCGGTCTGTGTGCTGCCAGCACAGCGGGTTTCCCTAGAGCTGCTCCGGGGTTACACCGGGCACGGCCGACCACAGAGGCATCGCAATGACAGCACTCGGTGCAGCCCTTTGGAGCCTTAACAGGGCAGCTCTGGATGCAGGTCTGAAAATAAACCTCCACCTGTGGATTTTAGCTCAAATGTACAGCTTCTAGGGTGTTCACGGATAAAAGTCATCTCATCAGAAATAATGTCTCAAGTAAACCAGCAGTACGGACCTTTCTTAACTTCTAAGAATTCCAGACAGTATTTTAAGAACTGTATTTTTCTTTCTCCTAAAATATTTTTTCTCCTAAGGTACACGGAAAGTAAAAGTCAAGAAGAAGAGACACATGCATCATGTGTTTCCCTACATGCTTTTCCTTCCTCACTTTGAATGATGTAATAAACAGAGTGATAGAATTATGGAATCATTTAGGTTGGAAAAGACCTCTAAGATCAGCAAGTCCAACCTCTGACTGATCATCACCATGGTCAGCTAGACCATGGCACTGAGTGCCACATCCAGGTGTTTCTTGAACCTCTCCCTGGGCAGCTAATTCCAATGTTTAAGAACCCTTTCCATGAAAAAATTCCTCCTGATGTCCAGCCTGACCCTCTCCTTGTGCAGCTTGGGGCTCTGTCCTCTCGTCCTGTCACAGCTTGCCTGGGAGAAGAGGCCCCGTCACTGATGATCAAGGTATGCCAGTGGCAAAGGGCCCAGCCATGATTAGAATCCCTTTCTGCCTGGTCTTGTACAAAATTTCTTTTTAAAAAAAGTGTAGAGTGTGGAGACCAAGCAGTTCTTGAGCACTGACTTTAACAACAGCATAAATTATGATGAGTGTTTCAATTATCACGTTGTTATATGTAGAACACCATATTCCACAGGTCATCTTTCTGATCCATATGGGATCCTGTCATACACCCTTGCTCCAACTCAGACCTAGAGTAGTGGGGTCGTTGTAAAGTCAAACATCTTTCTGAATTAATACAAAGTACATTCTTATTTGCCTGGTTGTTTTTTATCATCATCATCATCATCATCATCATCATTATTATATTCCAAAGATTTGATAAATAATTTTCAAATCAATAAAAAAGAAAAAGAAAATTCAGAAGTTAATGACCACTGTCCATCAAACTAATTCGAATTCTGTGATTTTTGAACACATTGAAGAAGTAGATTCCTGATTTTCAAGGAAAGTCTCTTCACAACATAGTTTTAATTTCAAACATTTAAATTGCTTTTGCATACTCGTTATGTGTCCTGCTAGCTCCCCACAATACTGAAGACAGCCCTGAATAAAGGCCAGCATCAACCAGTCTCCCTTCTTGTGAATACTGAGGTGGAAGCAGCCCTTCCTCACTTGACCTTATGGCTTCGTAAGCAAATTGCAGCCATGAAAACCATCAGTCTCTAAGCTGTTTGTTGCCACAGGCTAAATAACAATCGCAGTATATCAGTAGCATATCATTATGTCATAACACTGTTTGGCTCTAGCCATCCATGCCTTGTATGTGAGACAGTTTGTTCTTGATTCAGAAGTGAGAGAAAGAACATATTAATATATAATTAATATTGTAATAGGACATATTAATATATAATAGATGCAGAATATATTAATTAAAATGTCAGATCTCGAGGGAAGAGTCACTCCAAGTTAGTTGAAACAGAAAATAGAATCACAGTTAATCAAGGAACTCGTACAAGTAAAACTAGCTACAGTGTTCTCTTGTGAATAACTTTTTAAACAATACTGCTAATTTAGCTAACTTAGCCCAGACTGTGATTGCAAAAATGAAGAGAGTGGAGAGGAGATAGAAGGGAAATAAGATAACATGAGGGCATGAAGTGACAAAATGAAAAGAAGTAAGTATACAGTACATTTTGTGTTACAAATTAGAAGCTATTTTTTAGATGCATGTTTTTAACATCGCTGTATGCTTTGTATTTACAGACTTTGTTAACTGTTCTTGGAACAGCTTTTATTTAGGAGACCAAGCCTAGGTTGGTTGCTCTAGGTATCTAGAGCAGGGCTTTCTATAACATTTATCTTCTTCATTAGCTCTTTTTCACAGATCCGATACAGACTAATGAACATGTAGCTGCCAAAAAGGTTCGCAGAGACAACAGTAGCGATTTTCACTCTCAGAAAGGTGTGACTGTGCAGACTTGGATTTAGTTAAAAAATCGAAACAGCCCTAGTAAAATATTTCTAGTCTAGAAATAATTTATGTGATCGCTAATTTGTTACTGTAGAAGAGAAATGTAAGTAGACTTAGCTGCAAAAAATAAGATATTGGAAGATGGTTCTCACCATCACAGATCGATGAACTTCTGAAACTTTAACTCTGCCTAGTGCCGGCCAAGCTTGCTTTGCCAAGCGGCGGAGGCTCGGGCGGCTCCGCACCGGAGGAGCCGCTGCGGGGTCACTGCGGGACAGCGCCCCTCCCCTGCCGGCACATGGTACGTGCCCAGCGACCCCCGCGCGGCTCTGGTGCGGCCCGGCGGCGGCGGCGAGCGCGGTGAGCGCGGCCGGGGGAGCGGCGGGGCAGCCGGGGGGGGCAGTGGGAAGGGGCTCGGACGCTCTCCGGCCGGCCCGCCACCGGAGTACCAGGGGCGGAGGGACCGGCTGGCGTTCCGCTGGTCCTGCTGGGGATGAGGCGGGCGGCCTGCAGGGGGAGAGGCCGCGCCGTTCCCAGGGATGCCCAGCTGGGGAGGGACCCCCGGGCGCGGGGCCCCCACCTCGGTCGGCGGTGACTCCGGCAGGAGCGGCACGGAGCGGCTGCGGGCGGGAGCGGCGCTCGGGGCGGGACGGGCCTGCGGCCTCTGCTGCCATACTGGCTGCAGGAGAACATCCGGCTCCTGCCTCCCCGTCTCCGAGCGGAGTCCAAAGGGTCCGGAAGGGACGGGCCAGGTGGCCGGGCTGTGGGAGCAGGCTGTGATGGAGACCCTTGTTATCGCTGTGCTGAAAGCACCACCCCTTAATGACCAGCGGTTTAAGTACTGAGGTGCGTCTTTAAGCACTTTTCAAATGTCATTACTTCCCTGGATCTATGGAAAAGCTTTTTCCCCATGAGGACAGTTGAGCAGTAGAACAGGTAACCACAGAGGCCAGCTGGGCTCCATCCATGGAGGTTTTAAAGACCTGACTGGACAAAGCAGCCTGGACCCTGCAAACCCTGCAAACCCTGCTTTGAGCTCTTGAGGTACTTTCAAACCTATTTTAGTCTAGGATCCTCTATATTTTTCTAGAAAGCTTTATGTTGGTCTAGCATATATTTTATAATTCTTCACCTCATCTCCACCCCCAATGCAAAGCAGGGATTAATTTTTTTAAGTGCAGAAGTGTAAATATTAACTGTGCATTAATCTACAAAACTGCTACCTTTCACAACCAGACTCCTTCACAAACCATTCAAACCGTGTCTACACTGCTCTCTTCTAGGTAGATACCAACTCTTCTTGGTTCACTCAAAGTTCAGTCCAGACATTTGGTAGTTGCATTTAATTCTTTACGGCCTACTAAGTTCCGTGTAATGAGAACGGTAGTGGTCAGGCAGTCATAACTGTTGCCCTCCCTACTAAAATATTTTGTGAACAATCCAGCAGGAGTAAAAGTTTGGGTTTGCTAATTTTCAAATTAGCAAAAAATGTGATATTTGAGTCTCAGAACATACATTCAGAAATTCAAAAGAGGGATAAATCAACCAGTTGATCCTTGTATCCATTTCCTATACAAGATTTATATAGGAGTCTCATTAAAAAGTGAAACTTACAGCACCCCTTTACTCTATATATGCAGGTCTCTGCAAGTGCGCTAGCTAGCAGGATCGCAGGTAACTTTGACATTAGCTCACTTCCTTATTGCTGTTCTAACATGTGGTGGTGAGATGGTGCTGCTGGCAGTCAGAGCAAGCATCTTATCTGAGCTAGCTGGGTTTTTTTTTTCCCTAATCTCTCAATTGCTTTACACTCCCCACAGCAATCTAAGTATGTAAAAAGTTACAGTGGGGTCCTGCACATTAGTTTGCATTAGATCCAACAAGAGCTTTAAGAGAACTCTGAATTCTTGAAATTAGTTACACACTCATAGTTACATAGATGACATACTGTCATCTATGGACTTGGAAATACATCAGATTGTAACTCAGATCTTCTTGGTTTCTATAGAACACCATGACATTCAAATTCATTCATGTTATTTTGCATGTTATATTTTGCATAGAGCTCCTGAGCGTCCCAGTCAAATGAGCATTAGCAAATTAAGTTTTCCTTTCTTTTACAGTACTCTGTGTTTCTGATGATCCTCATTAACAACAGGAAAAAAATGACTGTGATGCCAGACATTTTTAGAAAATGCAAAGCTTCTTTTAAGTGAATGTAGCAACCATTCCTGTGTCAGATTTTAGAAGAGCACAATTTACTGTATCAAAAATTTTTAAATGTTCTGTAATAGTAAAAATTGCAATATTTTAAGGGACTGCATTACTCCCAAGGCAGTTTTGTTTAACAGCAGGATTACACATTGAAGTAAAAGTCATGGTTATTTTTCCACTTTGTACTTCGGAAATATTGACATCCCAGACAATTTTAACAGCACTTCACTTTGTTGATAGCTTCTAGCCAAGCTGAAGCATTAATGAAGAAAACCCTGATCCTTCGGAGATTTACTTTTTCTGACTGGACCACTGAACTCAGTAGTTTACTCAGTGCTCAGACACAGGCAGTTGTGTCACCCCTGTGGAGGAGAGGTTTAGTTTGCAGTCACTTTTTCAGGACATGGAAAGGTCAGTACACAAAACATCTGTGACTTACCTACACTTTCAGTGCTTTCAGGGTTACTGGGAAAAATCACTTGTTCTGTGCTGGGGCTTGGGGCAGCACTTCTGAAGTCACAAGGTGCATGAAGACAAAACCATTAGCCTTGGGGTTCTCATAAGCAGCCCATCAGGCAATTGGTTTTGCCTTAGAGGTGTGAAGTAAGACTAAAGAACAAGTTATCAATAAACAGCTTCTGTTTATAACATAAGCGTGCATATAGGAAATTAGGTCTTATTCTGTTAGTTTATGATGTAATGAGATAACAAAAGTCTATCTCAGAAGCAGAAAAAAAGCAACCTAAAAGCAAAGGTACACTTTGAGATACAGAATTTACCTCTAGAAAATATTTAACCTTAACTGGCAACTAGAAAGAGGATCTACCACTGAAGTTCCCTAAACTAACCACATATTTTCTTAGAAGATGGGTTATGAGGAAGATTCTAGGGCTCTTGTGCAGCTGTGCAATAGGTATCCTGGTGTGTTATACAGATTAGACTGCATGATCGTAACAGTATTTTCTCTCCTAAAAAAAACCCAACCAAAAGTAATTTAACAATACTCATGTAGGTACTTTTTAAAGCATGCTATACTTAAGGAGTGGTGAAAGCAACTGTCCAAATGTTCTCATTTTCAGTTTGAGCAGTTTTAAGGATGTTACCAGCAGCAGCCAATTGCAGGAATATTGCAGAGATCAGCAGTTCTCCCTTTCCCACTTGGCACTTCCAAAGGGTCGTTAAGAAAACACCCCAGGAAGTTAAAGTTACACCTGATGATAGCTTTGTTTGATTGCTGCGGCTCCTTTGCCCCTGCAGAGCAGGTGACAGCACATGTACTGTTGGTGATAACTAGGCAGTCAGTTTGAGCAAAGGTGAGCTGTGGGGTTGGCCCTGTGGACTCCAGCACAGCCACACACCTATTCCACAAGGATTCTGCCTACAGATGAGACCTGAAGGCAGAAATAAGGCATTGGTGCAAGGGGCAGCTGTAGTGAAGCACACAGGTGCTGGAAGAGGCAGGTGGAGGCCTGAAAATGTTTCTGTGTACTTGCTTCCTCCCCCAAAATACCAGGGTGCTTTCAAACTCAATTAACACATTCAGCTGGTGAAAAACACTTACATAAAGGTTCATGTGATCTTTTTCTCCCTTAATTATATAATAAGAATGATTTCAAAATGAAGCTATGCTACAATCTGCTGCTGAAGCAGCACTGCGTGGTGGGTCTCTGTCACATAAAAGAACAACTCAGACTCCAAATAATGCTTGAGAAGTTAAAGCAAATACATTCAAAAGAACTAAGAAAGATACTTAAGCTGCCATTTTTGTTAATTTAGTGGGATTGCTGTCAAATGAAATTGCATGAATAATTTTCCTCACACAGTGTGAGTGATCTGTAATGCAGTAACAATGTTAGCTGCAAGAAATGGCTGACAGTTTGGAGCTTGTGTGACTGCAGGCATTGATATGGACAGAGCTCCACATCAGGTCTGTTGCATCTGTGTTACTGTTCCAGTGACAAATCTGTCAGAACATTAACCTTTCAAAAACAGCCTTTTCCCTCTGCTTTCATGTGAAAGCTGCATTTTGCACTAATAACAAAAACCACTCCGGAGAGTAATTTCTTACACCAGTTCTGTCTAAACATCAAAGATTGTGACCATTAACCCATTCCTTAAATGTGTTTTCATACAGTTGTGTCTCCACAGGAATGACTTCCATGATGCTGAGAGGAGTTGTGCTCGGTGCAAAAGACACATTCACTCTTCTGTTGACAAGATCTCAGAGCTGTAACCCGGGACTGAAGTTTTCATCAGTATGGCCTGATGTAGCAAACAGAAGCTTCCTAATACATTCCAGTTACACAACTGATACCAAGTCAAGAGGGGAAAATAAAAAAACCATTGAGAGTCTCTACAGTTTGTCAGTTGACATCACGAAGATCCGCAGACTGAAGGAATGGGTCCTTCTCCAGGATGTGGCCTATGTTAAAGAAATTGCTGGTATCTTAAAAGAAATGGGAGCAGATGAGACCACTGTAGCCAACATTATAGAACACTGCCCTGAGGCAATTCTGCACACCCCAGCAGAGATAAACTCTCGAAGAGCTTTATGGCAATTAGTGTGCCAGAATGAAAAACAGCTGGTTAAATTAATAGAGCAATTTCCAGAGTCCTTTTTTACTACTGAATATCAGCAGAACCAGAAGGCAAACATACTGTTTTTTCAAGAGCTGGGACTTAGGAATAATATAATCACAAGGTTCTTGACAACTGCACCCAATATTTTCTATAACCCTGTTGAGAAAAACAAAAATGTGATAGAGACATTACAAAGAAATTATTTAAATTTAGGAGGTTCTGAAGCAAATATGAAGATCTGGATACTGAAACTATTGAGCCAAAATCCATTTATTTTACTAAATATCTCCACTGCAATCCAGGAGAACTTGGAATTTCTCCAAAAGAATGGTTTCACTGACCAGGAAGTTCTACAGCTGCTGTCCAAACTTAAAGGCTTCATTTTTCAACTTAATTCTGCCACTATGCAGAAGAGTATGCTTTTCTCCAAAAACGTCTTTAAGTGCAATGATCAAGAACTAAAACAACTAGTGCTGAAGTGCCCAGCTCTTCTCTACTATTCTGTTCCAGTTTTGGAAGAAAGACTTGAAGGACTGCTGAAGGAAGGAATTTCTATAGCACAGATTAGAGAGACACCAGTGGTACTGGAGTTGACAACCCAAATCGTTCAGTACCGAATTAAAAAGCTCTCTGCATTAGGATATGATATAAAGAATGGAAATCTAGAAAGCTTGAATGGTACTAAAAAAGATTTTGAAGTCACTTATGGTAAGATACAATCAAAGAAGGAAAGACCAATTTTTAATCCTGTTGCTCCTCTACACACTGAAGATTAATTTGAACACTGTACTTCAAGTTATGCAAAAGCAAATTAAAAGGGAAGTTGGTTGAGAAGAGACAGAACAAAAGCAATCTTAACCAGACTGTAGTCTTATTCTGTACTTTGTCTAGGATGGGGTCTTAGGCACAACTTCATTATACAATTGTAGTATTCTAATGCTTTCAAATAATATCATGGAAGTTACGGTTATGGTAAAGTTGCTTTTTTTCTGAGTACCTCAGATGTGACATTTTCTTACCTGACAGGGCATTAACTACCTTAGATTTTGAGTTCTGTCACTGCACAGTCCAGCCTGTGGTAGTGATTAGCACAATTTTTATCTGAGGAAGACAAAAGGAGGATTATTTTTCCAGCAGCATTTATCAGCCTGCTGGTTTGTTGTCTTCAGGAAATGCTCTTGGAGTTCTTTTCCTTATTGCTGAAGTAGCTCTAGCTCCTGGATCCTGACCTGCAAGAGACTTGATTTCTTGGACAGGAAAGCCCTGTCCTGAGAACAGGGGCAGGACATAGTATTTTCTTATTCATTGACTGCTGCAGTGAGGCCCTAGTATGTTTGTGTACAAATCATGATGCAAAGAAACTACAAGATGACAACCTTTACATGTCTGAGACTTTAAAACCTACTTATTTTTCAAAAGGTTTGGGACAGGAGGAAACACACTTATTGCTATTGTCTAGCAAGGTTTGGGGACAGGAAAGACTAGAGAGAGATTCAAGTCTCAAATCATGGTAGGAGAAGAAAGAAGCCATGCTTTTCTATTAGGTGCAACAAAAGCCTAGTCTGTAAACCCCTGATGATTAAATATGACTACCAGATTTGCAAACAGCTGCAACAGTTTCTAAATATATGGGTAGCACTGCTTCTCAGATAACACCATCTGACAATTGGTGACAAGTGCTGGCTTTCAAAATAGTAACTATCAGACAGTGTTTAAAATCTCAGGGGATTTGATTTCTTCTCATTTACAGGCTGTGAATGATAATATAAAACAGCAGCATCACTGGCAGTCATCTCAATAGAATTAGGATCACCAGTGATTTTATATCTCAGACTTTCCTAAGTAGTTACTCTACACACATTCCCTCTTGACAGCAGAATAAAAACCAGCTACACACCACCCTCACTCCAGGCATTCTTCAAGGTCATTTTTAATGCACATTTTGGCAGCAAGTCTAGGCCTCCCTTTAAAATGCAGTTTTGAATTGCTGAAGAAAGCTGATATTGAATTCCTGGTCTCAACAGCTGAAGGTCTTACCCTGAGCGCTCTGCAGGCGAGTGTGGATGTGACAGGCGTTTCTGGGGGCAAATGCCACTCTTGCAGGAGAGCATGCAACAGGGGCAGGAATTCAAGAAGGGGATGTATCACCAGCATTATAAAAGTCAGGCTGTGCTACCAGGCTGTGTCTATGCTTAATCTTTCAAAACACATCATTTTTTAAGAGGAAACTGGAAAGACAGCCTTATTAAAAATTCACAGGAACTTGCCTTTGTCACTTTCTGACTGTCCTTCCCTGCTCAGCTATTCAGCAGACCACAATATTACCTGAATTTAAAAGCCTCCTTCCCCTCAGACACAAGGGGGCATTTCAGCTCTCCAAAGACATCACACAGTCTGTAACTGAGCCAGAGACCTGATTGGTGGCTTAGGAGGAAAAGGAAACCAAGACCCAGAATAGTGTTTTCCCTGAGTATTTAGTTCTAGCATTTCTACAGCCTTTACAAAGTTCTTCAAACAGCTTATTCCGACTACTTCCACTATCTGGCAATAGAACAGGAAAAGGATGTATTTCGTTAACTGAGTCACACCCTGAGTTATCACAAACTCATTTTGCATTCTGCAATTCCTCCTCCCCTTTCAAAATAAAAGCATGAGCAGAAATGCTCTTCTCTACTACCAGATGAAAATTCAATTGATCCTTCATTTGTAACTCTATGCCTGGGACCTGTTTCTCTCTTCACAGGATTCATGTACAATAAAACCTCAGGAAAGCTCCCAGTCACCAACACACAGTCACCAAAACTCATCTCTTGTTACTCACAGTGACTGTGGACCAGCCTGTGAGTAAGCCTTTCATTACATAGCCAGCAGTCAGGCATACAAGTTGTCTTCATAAACATTTCCCCTTTTGAAATGGGGACTGGGAAAAGGAAAGTGAAATAAAGGTACCACAAAAACAGTCCCAAGACATAAGAACAACCTCACTCCCCCTGAAAATTTCGGTTCCATATTCCATTCAGCTCACTATGACCTTAAAACTGGGTATTCTCAAGCATCATTGACCAAGGGAAAAGGAAATTAGTGCAAAGGATTTTGTGCTGTGTCTGCACAGCTTACACACTGAAGTTACAGCTTTTGTTAAGAGCTGGATGATGCTAAGTAGATACAAATAAAAAACACTCTGGAGCACAGTACTGTGGGAACATTTATACCCAAGTGTGCCTTTCTCCACAAAACTAAGGAAGCTTTCAAATGTCTGAAACAGCAACAATTTAATGTTTCACAGGTGCCAGGACAGAATTGGAACGAGTTTTTAAGATGAAGCAAGTTTCATAAGTGAATGGAAAACACACAGAATATAGGACAAAGCTCTTTGAAAACTAAAACTATATGCCATGTAGAAGTTTCAGTTACAAGACTCAAAATAATAGCTACAGGATATGTTAAGAACAAAACATAATGAAGTGTTGGCAACTCTTTACATACCAAACATTGCTTATCTCAGACCACACTTGTTTTGCTGCAAGTTTCATAGTTTATATAATAAAAAAATGGGTACCAGTTCAACATTGCCATTTTCAGAAAAACTATTAGGAAGGGTTTGGTTGAGTGTCACAAATTGTCACTGTGCTCCAAAGAATCACAGGTGACTCCTGAAGAGTTCAGTGGCAGCAGCTGGGGGCTATGGCTACACTGGAAATCACAGGGGAGCAGACCATACTAAATTATATGCTGCAGCTAGACTGCCTCTCATATCCAGGCTAGCTCATTTCTAGAGCTAACTGGTACCTCTAAACTATACTATACTCTATGCAATTTGCTTTTGACTACAAAAAAACCCAACAGTTAAAAGTCTTCCATTTGTTGCATAAACTTACCTCATTACACCCTTGCAGCAGATCAGAACCAAGCAGCTGGTGCATCTAACAGAAAGAGCAGACACCATTCCTTGGGTTTTTGTTCTCCCCACCACCCCAAGTTCCCATGCTTACAAGTATCATGCTTCCAACATATACAATTACTGATATAAAATAAAGGTTTTACAGAGTGCAGCTGAAGTACCAATGGCTCAGAGAGATTGGGTGACTACAGTACCATAATTCAGACATGGTGTACTTTCAACACCCATGAACAGAGGACTAAGTTTGACAAGTGATATGTTTTGATTTTGTTTCATTTTTAAAAAGTCCCCCCATATATCCTCCTAGTACAACCAGAGCCACTGAAAAAGTAAGCGTACAAGTTCTCCATAGAAACACAAGGTTTTAGAAAATACTGCAGACACAACATGAACAGATGCCTTCCATGGGCTTCCAAAGAGATTACTTATTTGCAAAATCAGTACACAAATAAAAGATCACAAATGATCTATTTTAAGGCAACCTCATGCTGTGCCATTAGAAGTGCATTTTGCTTCAGACGCTGCAGAGGATGTACAAGTGTTCCTGTCTGAGGTGTCAACATCTGGAATCTGTCAGCATACAAACTACTTGAATCATGTTTCTCTTTTTAAGGCCTCATCTACCATTTTTGGTTTGTTTTAAATAAAACTATTGCATTTTACTCAAAAATCAAAATTAGGAGTACAAGAGATGTAGTGAAAATTTCCTTCCATTTGCTTAAACAGAGCAAAAAGCTAACCTGGTGCATCAAGGACTTGAGAGAACAGCTTTGCTAGTTCTTCAGTGGTTTCCAGCTACACAAGAATTCCTAGCAAGTTAGACAGCTGTGCTAGATGACCACAATTATCAGCCCAATTTCCACAGGCTGTAATTTTTTCTAGTGTCTATAAGAAGTTTATTAGAAGCAAGTTCTCACTTGCAGGAGATAGATGCATAATATTAAATACACCTGAGATGAAGCAATCATGTTTTCAGTAAAAACTGACAAAGCTTCAAATATTAGGATTTATAAAGAACCTAAAGCTCATTCTGTAAACTGCACTGAAACGACAGGACAGTTCTTTACACAGCTTCACCTAGTAAAAAGAAATTTTCTTCTAATAAGGCATTAAGTTACTTCACTCTTTATGATCCTTTCTACCATGTTGTTGAGCTTTTTCACTTCTATCTCCCTTTCTCATTTCCAATTTTTGCACACCTCCAGTCTCTTTGCTCCAGTCTTCAACTGGCAGAATGCAGTCAGGGATAGTTTACAGGCTGCCTGCAAATACAGGTTCATAACCAAGACTGGGTACATCTGATAGTGCATTTACACAGCTGAAGGATCCTTAGCAGGAGGATGTGGAAACCACTGAGAACAGTAATTGGCATCTCGTTGTATCGATGGCATTGCAGAGACTACCAAGTTTCTACATTCACATTTTAGTCCAAAACTGTAGAAGACTTACAGTAAATGAATACACAAATATGTATTATTCCTTCAGATACACTCACTTCTATAGTTATCAAATGCAACATTTCACCAGATACAAAGCTTCAATCTAGGCTCTAATAAATCCTCATACGCTGTGCTAGCCAAGCTTCTTCTGTCCTTTTCAGATGAACCCGAGTTACTTGCACAACTCATTAGAAGATGAAGTGTCTAAGACACATGGCTTCTCATAGTCCCAATCTTAGCAGATTTTAATGCCACTGATGCAATATTCTGGAGAATTGAGTATGTCTCAGTTTTGGTTTTAGTCAGACTTGTCCTTTTTCTTTCCTGTTAAAGGCACTTTACTTGCAACAGCAGATCCTACAGCTGTAACGCCTCCAGCTACAGCAGAAACACTTCCTTTGACTAGACCCACTCCCATGGAAGGCACAGATGTGACTGCTGTTTTGGTAATTTCCAAGCTCTTCCCTCCAATCCAAGTAACACCCCCAATCGTGGCACCAACAGCTCCCTTTGTGACACTGAAGAGGCCACCAGTCACACGAGAAAGCATGCCAGCCTGCTGCTGTGGGTGGTCTTTGAGGGACCCTATGGGGAGAAACAACAAGCAAATCAATTTCAGCACCAGGATTTAAGCATTTTCAAAGAAATGTTACTCAAACGTATTTCATTTTCTAGCCTTTCAGCCGTCACACAGTCTATACTTACCTTGCAGGCTGCTTTTCTTGGATGAGCATACAACACCTGGTTCCAAATAACAAACAACAGAGAAACCAAGAAAAGAGAAAGTGGAACTACAGTGGGCAGAGCTAGGGAAGAAACAAACATGAAATGAAGAGGCAAGGGAGTCAGGAGCAAAAATAACAGGCTTGGAGGAGGACAATGAGCCTAGGAGGCAGCAGGAAAGAAAAATCAGCTCTAGATGCACTAGAGACCTCTGTCCAGCCCTGCCAACACACTGACTTTCCACCGCAACATGTCTTGGGAGAGCCAGCAGAACAACACCCTTACTGCCAACAACTTGGATCCAGAGCACAGATTCCAGGAGTCACATCCCAGCACTCATCTAGTACAAGATAAAAACTAGGCTGAGCAACTTTCCATGCACTGCCAGTGCATGTGTGATAATGCCAGGACTGACCCAGGGCTCAGAATTCATTAAAAAACTGTAAAGGTCAGAGTTCCTATGTGCATGCCTGGCATAATTCAAGCAAAAGATGCCACCTAAATGAGAGACTTTCCCACAAAGCTGACAAGAAGGAAAATGACCCAGAATAGCACAGCCCAAAGGAGTAGAAAATACTGAAAATCCTTCCAGCTTTCACTAGTCTTGTGTTTAAGAAATTGATATACATAATAGAAAGGGTAATGGAAACTGAAAACATAAATGACAGCCTTTTACTTAAAACCATGTAATACCCTTGCTGGTTCATTCTAAGACAGCAGCTTTCAACACGGACATCTCCAGCAAAAACACACTGTCAACACAAACACACAGAGATCAGAATTTCTATTTACATACAGAAAGCCTTTAAAGCATCACACTTGGAAGGAAGTATGCAGAGTCTGCTATAAAACCCAGTGTCTAGGGATTATTCGCTACAGGATTCTTGTGACCAGACTAACAGAAGTTGTAACAAATTTGGTCAGAAACTGTTTCACTTCCACTTAACTGGTCACGATCATCAGGGTGAAACAGGCGTAAAGTTTCATCCCACTGAATATTAAATGAATCAGAACTGATGTAAGCAAGAAATGATCCATCATAACTGACTTTAAAAATAGTAAGAAAGACAAACAAACAATCTTTATGTGTTTTTCTTTACATTACTTCAGGTAGCCATTCCTTTGATAACATCTACTCTATTTCACAAGTGTAAACACAGAATGTGACAGTGTATAAATAACTTCTGGTAATGGCTGGCACATTCCATTTCCCTCCTGTTTGCATTGTCCATGAGGTCTAGCAAATGCCCAGCACTGCAAAGTTTTATTGCCAGTAGACTTCTGTTGTAGGACACACATCCCTGGTCTCCTTTACATACTCCTCTAAAGAGTATGTTTCCTAAGAGTACCAGATCATGGCTAGATCTATGGAGATTGACTCAGACACTTAGACATGGTGCTGATAACACCAAGCTTCTGGGCTGATCCCCTCACGGACTCTCCACTTAAGAGCTGGGCTCGATGATCCTTGTGGGTGCCTTCCAGCTCAGAATATTCTGTGATTTATGAAGCACTGAGGAAACAAATTCTTTATCCAGGAGTTGGCTCTACCAGGCTCTCTTGCAGCCAGCTTCCCACTGAAAGGAATCCAAGAACGAACAAAAGCTTGAATGAACTTAGGTTGCGAAGGTTGGCGCTGCTTGCAAGGCAGAAAATACAGCATTAGAATAGCGCTACTCATAAAAAGCAGGAGCACAAAAGCTTCTTCCACACAGTCTTTAAAGCCTTTGGGCACCAACCTTGTTGAGTGTGATTTGAACAAACTACAACTATTTCCATCTTTAGGAAAAATTGCAGATTGGTTTTGGAATTGAGCCTTTCCTCTATGGAGTGTTTTAGCAGCCTGTTCAGAGAGATGATCTTGCCAGGAGTGAACTGGTATCTTTCCATCCACATTTTGGCCATCTTTCTAAGATTGTGTAGGTGTGCCACATACAAGGCCTTGCACAACATTCAAAATGGGGTTGTTTTTCAAGGGTATTCCAGTATTTTAACTAAACTCATAAGGCTTGAAGAGTGCACATGAACCAGAACCAAAAGGAAAAAGCCTCTTCAAGGATGGAGATAACATTAAGATGTGCTGTGCTTCGTTCTACTCCCTCTAACTACACCAACTTTCTCCATCTATTTAGACTTCATATTCAAACTGGTTGTTGTCATACTGAATGAAAACAATGTGCAGAAGAAAGTAAGTCTTAGCTGCTCACAGATTTTAAATAAAACTTTGGAATAATCAGTGATGATCAAATTCTGCTGTTATACTCTGAATCTGGAAAACCTTGTGAATATTCTAGGGAGATAAAAAATCTGTGCTTGTTTCACTGCCTTACTCAAAAATCAGTTCTAGTTTTCAGACCACTGTTCACTTTCTATACATGATGTTTAACATGTATGAAACACAATTAAATCTTTAAGGCAAAAAAAACCCTAACAACTAAGCAAACAAATCCCAGCCTGAAAAATTAGACTTGAAGGTAACAAATTAAGGTGTACTTTCCAATCAGGAATTTGCTACCAGAAATGCTTCTGGGATCTTAACACCAAAAGAGCAAGATTTTTGTCCTCACACCATGCTACTATAACAAGTTCAAGTATAATAGAGATAAAGAATTACTGGGCCATGAAAATCTATTTTTCCCTTCTTCTACTTGTGTTTCTTACCTAATAGTTTTTAAGAATAGAGTGAACTATTCCACTTCAACCCTTTCTGCTAGAGTTGGTGGATAATACTGTTGTTCAATTGAAGTAAATTGTTCAGTTATACAACATACAATAGCTGAAGTAAAAAAACTCCAGACCAACAAACAGAACTTTAAAGGGCCATTAGAAACTGAAGAGCAATGAACCGAGAGGAATCATGACTCACGGACCTCTATGTCCAACACATTTGGTTTTAAAGCAAGAGCAGACAGAACACAGACAACCTGTGTGCCAAGAATGGCTTTTGATCTAGTTTGCTTCTAGTCACATTATGCAAACAGGAATCTGCTCAATCCTGCCAGTCCACAGCTTGGAAGAAACTCTGCTCATTTGCAACTGCATTTCCTCTGCAGATCTAATAACCAATTTAATATTCAGTTGGTTCAGGAGACCACAATGTCACTGCATTAATGAAGTCAAGTCTCTGCTTGTTTTTATGAAACCATGAGATCGTGAACAGTTGGAACCACAGTTAATTGTAGGATGGAAAACAGTCTCCAGAAGCAGTAATGAAGTTCTACATATTTTTAAACACATCTTGTTTAAAAGTCACATGCACTATGAACACAGCAACATGTCCAAAAATTAAGCCAGGTTCTTTCTGTCTCACATAATGAATAGCAGAAATAAATACCCATTAGACCAATTCACATCTCTGGAAACTAATCTGCAAATTAAGTCCTTCAGTAACTGCCCATCTTCTCTATAATTTATAGGTAGTTGTTTACCCAGTTATATTCAGTGGCCTTTTTGTAATCAGGATAATGCAGTAGTGAACAATAATCCAGGCCCATCTCATCCCAGGGTTGCTTTGCTTACTGTTATATAAAAGAAAGTTAAAAGTGTTCAGCTTGCAGATTCATTTTTTTAAAGAGAGAACTGAACTACTGATTAATTTTTTACTTCATATCATGAAAACTAATACATACCTTCTGGTGGTTCATCCTGAAGATATGATGGGACTTCCTGTTGATTTTTGTCCATTTGATTCATTATTGCCTAAAAAAGAAATTCACATGTGCTATACATCTGTTCTGGCAAAGCATAAATGTAATCCATGAATCCAAAATTCAAGTAGTTTAAGTTCCACAAAGAAAACTTCTTTTTAATTATTAGATAAGCTAGCAAGTCCTGTCAAACTGCTCCTATTTTTATAATCAGACTGTGCTTCTGCATTCTTCAACCAGACTCAATACTTGAAAAAGGAGCTCTACACCGCATCAGCAAGCTTGGTGAGAGCTGCCACACCACACCAAGTACATCTCAGACCTAAAAAGCAATCAGTAGGACAAGAAGTAGGAAAACAAAACAGCTACTGCCATACTACAGCTTATGTTCAAGTACTGGAAAAGAAAAGCCAAGTGATCATAGAGGTTGTGGCCACTAGAGAAACAACAGCAGCATACCTGTGAGATCTGCTGGTACCTGGAAAGCTGTTTAAAGAAACCAAGTCCTTGCAGCATAATTTGAACAAATGCCATGAAAACAAGATGGAAGAACAGCAACAGAAGCACGTGATTTATCTTGTCATAGAACTGCATAAATAGTGTGGTGATGGCAGCACACCTAGATTTAAACTTTACACAAACTTTCCAATGGAAACATTTCAGGGAAGATTTCTTTACACCAAAAGTTGTTTCTTAGAGCAGTTCTAGAGCAGCAGTCCCTGACAGGGGAAGCATAAGAGAAAGCTCAAATCAGCAGCTCTGCTTACAGAAATTTTCCTCTGGAGGGGAAGAAAGTAATAACCAGCCCAGGTTTCCTTCTTGTTTTCCTCCTCCACCAAAGCATGCCTTGATACTAAGTCCTGCCTCCTCCACTGAATCCTCCTGCTAATCTTGCTTTCCCTCCTCAGCAGGCACCAAGGTCAGAAAAAGGAAAAACAAGTCACATCACACCAGTCAGCATCCTTCTGTCTTTCTGCCAGTAACCTCTTAGTTCTCTTCCCTCTGCACAAGTCTTTAAATAATTTGATTTCTTCCAGGAGTCAAGGAGCACCACAAAAATTCCTGCTTCTCTTGCCATGCCCAGATCTCTCTGTACCTTCTCTGAGTGAGAAAGCAGCGGCTTGAAGAAGGAATGCGGAGACAGAAACAGGTGGGAAGACTCATCTGGAAAACAAGAGCTAAAACCCTCACAGTGTTATTATGAAGTTAAAACATCACAGTAAAAACTGGCACCCACATACTAAATCATAGACCTTTGGATGAGAAGCAAGCCTAAATTGAACATTAGAGTCCTCCCAATCAGCACTAAGGGTATTACTTCAGGGCTCAGAAAACACAGGAACTTTTACACAAGAAGCTGAACAGGAAAGCAAAAATACCTACTATCAGGGTGGTCAGTTTGATGGAAATGCTGAACAAGTACCTCTCAGAAGCCAGAAATGCAACCATCCTAGCTAAGAAATACGAAAGTATCATATGATATCCCAAGTTAAGAGGAAACCACAAGGATCATTGAAGTTCAACTCCTGGCCCTGCACAGGACAGGCCCAAGAATCACACCATGTACCTGAGAGCATTGTCCAAACGCCTCTTGAGCTCTGTTCAGGCTGGAGCTGTGACCATTTCCCTGGGGAGCTGTTCCAGTGCCCAACCACCCTCTGGGGGAGCCTTTCCCTAATATGCACCCTAAAGTGCCCCTGACACAGCTTTATGCCATTTCCTTGGGTCCTGTCACTGGTGACCAGAGGGAAGAGATCAGTGTCTGCCCCTCTGCTTCCGCTCCTGAGGAAGTTGTAGAGTAGCAACACATCAAGTTGAAAGACTAAAACACATGAGGGCTAAAAGACAATATTAAAAAGTATCTATTATAGAACTCCTTTTTATTTTATTTAATCACAAATAAGGGGAAGAAAATTTAAAAAAAGAACCTGACCGATCACATGGAGCAACTGAAGACAATGAGGTTCTGAGAAAAGACCTGATTCAGATACGACGTGACTTCTTTGCAGTCATCTAATGCAAGCTGGAAGAAATACAAGGTTATCATCCTCACTATGTGAAGTCCCATGTAGGTCTGTTGCTTTTTTCCAACTTGAAATAATATAAAGCACTGTAAGAAAGAGTAGACAGAAGAAACTGACAGGCCTGACATTATTCAATCAAAATATCTCTATCAAGATGAAGCAACTATGTTCCTAATTGACATGTGGCCATTTTGGTCATGAAGATGATTACTCTACCAGGAATGTGGAAGGAGTTTAACTACTGCCTTAGGGAAAGTCCTAAAAAGAGTAAAATAAAAGTCAGAACCTAGCAAGTCTTAATTCAAACAAAGGAACAAAAAAAGTGATCAAAATAGTTCTAAAGCAGACTTAGTGGAGACAAATGAGTAAAGCCAAACATAAATTATTTTTTACAAAGAAC
Source organism: Eopsaltria australis (assembly GCA_034509425.1). Classification (NCBI taxonomy): domain Eukaryota; kingdom Metazoa; phylum Chordata; class Aves; order Passeriformes; family Petroicidae; genus Eopsaltria; species Eopsaltria australis. Next base: position 313,006 of record JAVTVJ010001589.1, read on the forward strand.
TACCTCCACAAATATATTTGTATCTAGACAGCATGGAATTCCTAAAAGAACAGCAGATGAAATTGCTTGTTTGAGCTTCCAAAATGTTTCTGTCAACAACTCCACACAAGAGATTCAGAAGAATTACCTAAAAAGGACAGAGAAAACACTGTCAGGGTTTATCAAAAAGTTTAGAGGGGAGCTGGAGTAAGTTACCAGTTTCAGACATAGGTAGAACACTAGAAACTGTCACAACATTTCACACAAGGTTTAGTATTTTCTACAATTAGGAAGGTATTGGATACAGCAACCCTAACAGCAGATATAGCCCACATGAAGCCCCTGGAATCTGTTGTACATTACATAATAACAGTATTTTATTAAGGTAAGACTTGTCCAATAGGAAGAGGTAGAGTAAGACTGGCAGACAAGACAGGTAAGGGATGCTTTCATGACTCTCCACAGTCTAGTTTAGACTGTCAGATTTGGTTTCAGTTCCTGCAAAGCTAAATGAGCCAAGCAGTGTATTGGCAGGGGAATTTCACAGCAGTTTCTAGTCTAGGTAAAAAGTATATTAGAAAAAAAATAGCAGCATATATAAAATCACAAATACAAGAAGTGGCTCAGATTAGGCATTCCTTCCCAGTACCTTTCCTAGAACCTCAGGGTCACATACTTGTTGAACCCAAGCTTCTCCTTTACAGGAATATTACAGGAATATTACAGGAATATTACAGGAATATTACAGGAATATTACAGGAATATTACAGGAATATTACAGGAATATTACAGGAATATTACAGGAATATTACAACTGGTTTAACACAGTTGTGACAGAAATACTCCACTCACTTGCAACTAGACAGACCCCAGTGGCCCTGCTATCAAACCCCAGAAGTCAATGGAGAACAACATGTGCCTGAGAACAGCAGCTGAGGCAAGTAAGTCACTGTTGGTAGGACTGAATTTGTTCTACACAGAAGGGAGCCTTCAGGTATTTGCAGATCAGAAAGTTGAAAACTGCTCTTTGATGGGTGGTTCTACAGGTCCCTGAAAACACTCCAGGGATGCTAGGTGGGTGGTTGGACTGGATGACCTTGAAAATCTCTTCCAACCTTGATGATTCTATGCTGCTGCAAGAGTGCCCAATCAGCCTGCACTAGGTTTTACTCACTGTTCTATGGTATCAGTGCAAGTGAAAACAGAATCACATCACTGTCAGAAAAGGCTCACAGCCTGACCTGAAGCACAGCTTGGCACACAAGACCTCACAAAGCACAGTTCAGGTCCTTTTGTTTTTCTGCAGAGGCTCTCCAGGGAATCACAGAATCAAGACCAAGATCCAACAAAGGACTTCTACAGAAAATTTTCAAGAATCTACATTACACTCTGCATTACACATCCAATTTAACACGTCAGGAGACCAGAAAGACTCTGAAAAGTGATCAAAAAATGCTGTGTGCTAAACAGGGTGCAGCATATCTGGTGAACAGGATATGCACTGGAGAGCGTTTTAAACTTGGCTCACTTCCAGATATTTAAGATGAGTATTTCTATTGACTGGAGGTCAAAGGCCTGGAATAACTGCTTACTGCTGGATTACTTCATCCAGTCTTCAGAGCAAGAGGACAGGAATATAACTTTTTTCTTCAAAAACTGGAGATAGAAAACTAGAAAGCACTCATTACATTTAACGTAATACCATGAAGGTGAAAGCACTCAGTGCCTCCTTTGACTATTGAGACCTAGACTTGTATGTCCGGCTCTGCATCAGAATCCCCCAGTCACCAGACTGCAGTGTATCCTAAGGGGGGATCCTGTTCAAGCTTTCCCCTGAAGATGCGCCCCCACAAAGAAGAAGAAAGCAAAATTCATGAGACCCAATAGAGATTACAGCTCAGCTAAAACCGAAGGCAGTGACCTGGAGATGCAAGTGTAAGACTTTTGTGCCGAGTTAGGTCATTCAGATATGCTATAGGTTAAGAAACTTTGGAATCTTGGAAGCTGCAGATTCAAAGTCCCCACTATGCACTGAATCATTAGTCACAATGATTACCAGCACTGCAGGCATATCCCACAAGGCAAAGGTTTATCAGAAACCTGAACTTTGGGAGTCTTCTGATACTTCTTTAGAATCTTCTTCAAATCACAGTAAGACTGGCCAAAGAAAAAAAGGGAAGAAGAAAGCAAGCAAAGAGATCTTTCTTTTGCACTTTCACCCTGTGATGCCAAATTCACAGACACTCGTGTCACTGCAGAAAAGCCTCCAGCTTCATTTAACATCTTCTTTAAATGATGGCATGGAATGAGGCAGCATCTCCATGAGGCCCAGCAAAACTCATAGGGACATTCATGAAGCAGAAATCTATCACATCACTGGGACACTTCAGTCTTCTTCATCTGTGTTTTCTCATGTCAAAAAGTAGAAGCAAACCCAGATCTTAAAAGAGATTTCGAACAGGGATAAATATAAACTACCTCTTGGGTTTTTTTCCCTTGTGTGCTTATGGAGATGCTATTCATTCAAGAAATAAGGGATAACTTCTCATCTTTCTTAACAATACATTAAAATAAACTGTAGCCTTCATATAAAAAAAAATTTAAAAATAAAAATGGAAGTCACTCAACTGATTTGAAAGAATACGCACTTCCACATTGTGAGAATATGAAATACATAGAAAGCTTAAATGTTTTACACTGTTGTAAAAAAAGAAAAAGGAAAGGATATTGTTTAGAAGAGGGTTTTTAATTCAAGAGCTATTTGTAACATTAACACAGTTATAAGATCCTGAATGAAATGCGTCAATAAGCTCTACAGATAATGGCACAGCTACACATACATTCACATAAAAGCTGATTAAAATAAAACTTACTCACCAAATATATTCCTTTGTGAAGACTTCTACTTAGTTGTTTCCACAAAAGTATTCTGTATACACCTATGAGAAAGGCAGAAGGTTAATGACATCTTCTGGAACAGCGACTGTCACATACCTGCCATGGATGTACAGTGGGAATCAGGAACACAAATTCCCAGAGTATGGAAGGAGCACACTTGGTATGGCCTTAAGATGCCACATTTTTAGAGATTTACATCACCAAAACACCAATTCCTTCTGGGCAATGGAGATAATTTTCCTTGCTCCAGGTGCTGCCATGAGGATTGCTGTGAAGCACAATAACCCATGTTAAGACTCAAATGCACTCCTTAGTGAGCCTGCAGTTCTTGGACAGTAATTTGTGTGAAGCTTTAACCTTCCATTGAGAAGTGGACTCTAACTATTACAGATGTGTGTAACTCCCCAGGTTTAAGAGGATGCTCTTGGTATTTTTCTGACTTTGCAGATAAAAAGCCCTTCTGTCTCAGCACAGCAAACCTGGCCCAAGCAGCAGCCAGTGAAAACTGTCTTGTTTCAATGCCACTGCTCAGATATTTGTGGGCAGCAACGAAATGACCCAAGGATGGGGCCAATTTCAGCTGGCAGCTTAATGCTGCTCCAGACAGCAGCAGCAGCCAGTGCTGGAACTATTCACCTGGCAGAGCTGCCAACAAATCCATTGCCCTGTCTTGTTCCACCACAAAAGAAGTTATCTTCCTTCTGGCTACCAGCTATGCAGTTAGAAAGCCTGGCTACAGAGCTGATGTAAAACAAACAACCCTTGCCACATGCACAGCTCTTCTTCCCCTCTTTCAACAGCTGCAGCAGATTTCTGAATGAACCTGATGTATTTCACATACATGGAAAAAAATATTTTTAGGTATGATAGTTAAAGATATAAATTTCTGGAAGAGCAACAGTGCTCTACTCTCCAAATTAAACAAGGAAACAAGCATGAAGCCAAGAAAGGTAATCCCACACATGGCTGCTCTTCAGGGTAGTGCTTCAAGCTGCACAAGCAACCCCTGATTATCAGCTTTGCTGCCTTACTCCTTGGATTAGGGCTCATAACATGTCACAGGTAATTGTGCTCAGTGCTCTTAGTTCTCTCAGACACAACCTTCAGAGCACAGCCAACATGGAAATGTGTGTTTTAGTTTGTTATTGCAAGGGAGAGAGCTGACTGAGCTTCTGCAAGAAGAGTCAGTGCTCACAGTGCTAAAGCAAAAAAACAGATCCAGGCATGTAGAAAGCAAGTAGCTAAAAACCAAGAGCGTAGTTAGTATTTCTACAAGCCTTCAGTTTAAAGCCCCAGGTTTCAAAATTCAGATTTATATACAAAGCAAGACTGACTTGGAAGAAAGCATGTCCACTTAAAACAAAAGAAAAGACTGCATTTTCAAGCAAAGACCACAAGAAGTTGATCAGAAGTTTTCAGGTGTGAACCATTACTTACTTCCAAGCCTACAGCAGGATAGGCTACAACCTCCTCCAAAAGAAGTTGCCATATGCAATGTACATAACAGGCTCACAGTATATAGGGTACTCAACTCAGCTGGGAAGGTAATGCATCATATCAGTATTAAAAACCAAACACACACCACAATTGGAAGCAAAAGAGAGGTATATCTCCTGCAAAAAAAACCCTTAACTCTGCCCAGGACATTACTATATCCTATCTACCGTGGATAGAGAATCCACTATTTCTCCATCACTGTCAACTAAAATATTTGGCAAACAAGCTTTCTCTGATGCAATGATTTACAAGATACAAAAATCAAAGGTGGTATGAACAGAATTCCCCTTTTCTAGTTCTCCAAAACTGGTTCCTAAGAAGTACACGGTAAATTCCAGTAAGGTGCATGGCACAGCTTCAGAAAGACCATGAAAACTCCATTTTACCCGTTCTGTCGTTCTCCTCCTCCTCCTGCTAGCTCAGTTTTCAGAAGAGCCTTCCACATTTCTTCTAACACTTTCCTAATGCCTGAGCTCCAGATCAGTCTCAGACCTGCTTTCCCAGAAGGCCCTCAAAGACAAAACCTGACTGTGCCTAACAGTCAGCAATAAAGTAGCTTGTAAACTCCCTTGCCACCTCTGCTAATGAAATAAAGAATCTTTTCCCTAGCATCCACCACCTGTTTGTTGGCTCCAACCTGACATTTAGACCTGGCCACTTGCTGGACAAGGACAACTTCTCAGTCTGTGCTTTAGCAGTGTTGTCCATCTCTACACTGAGGAGGCAACAATTAACTTTTCTGAATATTTAACTACAGTTTAACAGAAAGCTTTACATGATATGCTGGATAATATTTACTGAACAGTCTTAAAACTGATGTGCATAGAAACCAGTATTTACATGCTAAATTAGGCAATCTCGTATGTACCCATCCAGTTATAGAGGGGCATGCTGCCTGAAGCAACACAGTAGACACACTGAAACAAGCTACATGCACTTGGTATTTATCTTCCTATGGACTGACACCCTGATTTAGAGTTCTCATTTTCACCCCAATTAAATAAGCAGAAGGCAGCATTTAATTGCATCCACAGACGCTGTCTCTGCGGTTCACACAATGACCAGAAACAGGCATATGACTAAAATAACTTGCCTTGATCTCCAGACCACACTACATAAACGCCTAGGCTAGGTCAATGTGGAAAGCTAAGGTGGTCCCAAACAGTTCACAAGAAAACTCTTCATACGCTACTCCATCAAGCTAGACTCGAGAGGCATGGATGAAACAAAGAGTACGTTACTACAGCAAACATCCGAACACTGCAAAGTTTAAAAAGAAGAAAACCCGAAACAAAGCTTCTCCGGGGTCGGAGAAATTCACGAGGCAGAACAAGACTATGCAGGAGCCAGGCTGAGGCGAGCAAGGCTCCCTCCGCTGCTCTCCCTCCCAGGTAGAATGGGGCCGCTCCTCCATGGGCGCCCGGCCTAGGGAGGGTGGCAGCGGCAGGGCAAAGCAGCCTACCCTGCCCGCGGTCCCGTATCCAAGAAGTCGCCCCACACCCCCGGAGGGCGGCCCAAGCCCCGCAGCCCCCGCCGCGTCCTCCCCTCGCCGCTACCTGCGTGCCCGGGGAGCTGCGGACGCGGCCCGGCAGCGACCCCCGCCCGTGTCGGCGCGGGCACCGCCGGCATCTCGGCGCAGGGCGGCGGCACTGACGTGGCAGCCAAGGCCGCGGCGGAGCCGCTACGCCCGGCCCGGCCCTCCCGCCCCGCGGAGCCGCCGTAGGAAGCACAAAGGCGGTCGGGCTGTGCCCGCGCCGGGGGCAGGTGGCGGCGGCTCCGCATCCCTGACCCGCCTCTCCCGCCGGCGGCTCCGCCAGGGCACACCGGGCGCTCCCCGCCTCCTCCCCTCAAAGGTTCCCTTCCTCCGCGGGGAGGCAGAGAGGGGAGGCAGGGAGGGCGCTCGGGGAGCTGCCCAGCTGGCGGCGGGGCCGGGAAGCAGCGGCCGCTCATCCCTCCCTCGCTGCCTCACTCACCGCACGGCGCTCACGAGTCGCTCAGCCCGCCCGGGCTCCACTCAGACTTTACTCCTCCGCCCGTTCCCGCTGCCGACGTGGCGTCCGCCACCGCCCGCCCTGCCGGCGCCCGCAGACCCCGCCCCAGTGCCCGGCGCGGCCCCTCGGCGGCCGGGGGGCGCCGCCGCTCCCGCCCCCTCCCCGCCCCGGGGGTGCCGGGACCCGGCGGCCCCCGCGTCCTCCGCCTCCTGCACCGCCGCCGCCGTGCCCGCTCCTTCAGAGGGGCCGCGCACCCCGAGGGCCTACGCAGGCCCGTCCCGACCCCCGAGAACCCCGGGGACCCGGGGCCGCCTTCTTCCCCCGGGAACGGCGTGGGTGCTGCGGGACCGGGCACCCAGGTGGAGGAAGATGCCAGATAGTGGCAGGGCTGAGGAGAGTAGGGAAGGGCTGCCGGTGTTGCCGTGGCTGACCGAGATGCTTCAGGATGCAGGAGATGGGCTTGTGGAGCTTAGCTGGGCTGGGGAACGTCTCGGCCGAGAGGTCCTGATGAAGAGATGGCCCCTTGGGGCACCCTGCCGGTGCTGGTGGCACAACGGGGAGGCTGCAGAAGCTCTACATCACAGTCCGACAAGGAGCTGCACCTAGTCCAGTGCCAGCGGCGTCTTGTGGAGCCACGACACTAATCTTAAGTGTCTGGGTTTATGTTAAGCAATATTTACATTGCACCCTTTATCCCAGCTACTATTTGAGTGAGATTAACTTCTTACATGGCACCTTTAGAGCATGGTTTTATAGGTAACTGCACCAATGAGGATAGCTGGGGAAAGACAGGTTTTCTGACGCTCATCCCCTTCTTTGAAACCTCTCCATGTACCTCTCTAAGGATCCCTGGGGATGAATAGTGACTTTCAAATTAGTTAGACAAGGAAATGCCAAATGGCCAAGGGAGAGAGGAAAGTCACAGGTGCTTTGAGTTTAGAAACAGAACTGCTCTCAGCAGCACAGGAATACTAAATACCTTATTGAATGCTTCACGAGTTTAAAAAAGTTATATAGACAAAATACCACCTCTGCTTTCTCCGGGGACCTGTCAGAGCAATGATGCATAGACTAGGAGGGGTTTGCTGGTAACAGAGACCTGGCATTCCTGACCTGCAAATGAATAACATCCATATTCTCTGTTTTGGATCTGAATGGGTGAAAGCAACAAGGTGGGAGAATCCAAGTGAAAAACTGAGGGTGGCATCTGGTAGGGAGCACACCAGGGATTCTGTCAGGATAAGGGAGACACACAGAGTGCATTGATCTGTCATGTTCTTTGGAAATAATACTACACAGACACACATCTTGATTTCCGTCTGGGAGGCTGCGACTCTCTGAAGTCAGTGTTTGCAGAGTGTGTTTACTATTTAGTGTTTACCTGCCTGGTTCTAATAGACGACACCTGCAACTGTTGACATCTTTTTGGTCTTTGAGATAAGGAAATTTTCTTACAGCTGCTATTCATCCCTTGCCCAAGGGCCCAGCTGTACATGGTGCTTTCTATATATGTGGTGCTGTGCTTCAAATGCAAGGCCTGAAGCTTCTCGTGGCAGCAGAAAGAGTTGCTGCTCGAGTATTTTTTCTGTAATAGAGGTAATCACCCATGAACTTTACAACATGAGGTATCGAAGAATGTTTTGCCTCCTAGTAAATGAAAATGAAAGGCATCACAGAGATTAACATCTATTCTTTTCAAACACTGAAAGATTTAGGATAGCACAGGACTTGGGTCAGTCGAATGTTTTGCTGAGCCAACTTCCCTGTAAAGCCACAGCTACAGGGAGAAGAGTCTCACTGACAGGTGTAATAACTGAAATAACTCCAGGCTGACATTTCTGCAGACAACAGGAAACAAATGAGCAATGTCCCTGTTACTTTGCTAAACCAACACTGAAGCTGAGGGAAAGGTTTTGGTTGCAGAGGTGTTGTCATCGTGACTATTTCTGGTCTCATTTAATTTTTCATTCACTGGATGTTTGCTTTATAAACAGTCTCAAAGATGGTCTACTGTTGGTATATTCAGAAAAGACTTCAAAAGAATTATTGAATCTTTCTAGAAATAAATAACGTGTTTTCACTGGAAATAGCATGTAATTACCTTCTTAACAATTTTAAAATGGAAAAAATACAACATTCTGTCTTCCCCTGTAGAGGAGTGGTTCCTTCATTTGGATTATAGGTTTTTACATTTTGTCTATGAGTGCACAATGATTATTGATGCAGAAAATAATTGAAGTAAGGTCAAAATATATACATTTTGTATTCTATTGTGAGGACTGTGGTTGCTTCTGCTGCAATAGCTGTGGGAAACCACAGCCAGAGTTGGAGTTTTACTGTGTTAGATTCAATGTAGATCTAAGAAAGAGCCCTAAAAGAAGCCCTTCTCAGTGCAGAACTTAATTTAAAATGTGACAAGTGTCTCCTGAATTCCTAGGCCTTGCCGTTCTATTTTCCTGTTGTAGGTAGCTGTTGCAAAAAGTCAAAGCTGTGGGGTTTGTGTCTGGTCCATGTCTGGTGAAGTTTACAGGCATGTGACTGACAACAAACTCCAGCTGAACTGTGTGCTCAACAGCAGATCTGAACGGGGAAGGCAACAGGCAAGCTTGTGAGATGTGTTGTTATATTTGATCCATTTCTAAAGATTCTGAAGTGGAGCAGCCAAGGCCAGAGATGGACCTTATGGGATGCCATCTCCTAACTTGCATGGCATGGATGTAAACATTTACCAATCACAGATCCATGCCTGAGGTGTGATGGAGAGGGATTAGGCAAGGACATACTTTTGCAAATTCCAAATATAAATCTACCTTGGGGCTTAGAAATGTGTTCCCTAAGTAGATAACCTAGGTTAATAGTGTGCTGGAAGGAGGGAGGGAGGGAGGGAGGGAGGGAGGGAGATGAATATCCGACATTTGTTGGTAGCGAGGCTGCTGGTGATTTGCTGCTGACAAAACCAGGCAGGGTTGAAAGAGCAGCATACCCCACTCAAACATATAGAATGTCCTCATTGCATATGAAGAGACATGCTTGGTTAAGCGTGATGCCTCACCTGCAGATGCATCTCATCTCATAGAAAAGGAAACTGAGTGTCTGCTAGTTCTGGCTGACAGTAGCGTGCAAGGGAAGAAACTGGGAAAAGTGAGTTGGTTGTACAATATTTTTGGCTGAGGGGTTAGGCAGCAACAGAGATCAAACACTACTGAAGTTCCGCAGTAGTGCCAGCTACCAACAAAAAAGTCAAAATATCCTCCTTCCTTTTTGTTACAGTTATACAAATTGTGAAGTAAAAATAACGGATTTTAAGTCTTGGGCCGTTAAGTGTTTGGAGGTATCTTTTTTGTTACCTGTGCACACACAAGTTCAAGACGGTATCACAATATAACTACATACTTAAAAAAAATTATCAAGAAATGTGGTTTTGTAGATTGTAGTCAGCTCATTACTGAGCCATTAAGAAACTGGTTCCAGCAGCAGAACTATTAATGAGCTGGTTTCAAGTAGTGTGTGCTTTGTGATTACTTGGCGCTCTGCCTCAGTTCAATTAAGATTTTAAATTTACATAGTGCTATTCAACCGTGTGTTGCACTGGTGTTTACAAAAGTGAATAGATTTAATTGTCCTCATTTTATAGGTCAGGCCACAGTGTCATTTTGGGGTCAAGGGACAAGACTGAAGCCACTCATCCCCTGAAGCAGTCTGAATCTGTTGTTCAACCTGCAGGGTGGCATTTCTTCCATACAACAGAAAATGATTGGGTGGATGTTGACACACTCTGAACAAAACAATTACAATAATATTATTTAGTAGGACTACAGTACCTGGTTTAAAGTATTAATTGAGATTTGCAGAGATCACAGCAAAGCTTCATATCTGTAGAAGTGCAGTGGCCAATTAAAAAATTTACCTTTGACAGGAAAATGATCAAAGTAATTGAAGTGGTTTCTCAGAGCCTTAAAGAAAAATGAAAGATAATAACATAATAAGAAACACTATTGTTCCTTCTATCACACTGTCTTCATATTATCAGCAATTATTTGATGTTCTAATCTTGCAAACCTTATGAATATGAGCAGTCATGAGTAGCATGAGCAAAGTTTGCTGAAACAAATGAGCCTGGAAAGGTCAGATCCCTCCCTTGAATAAATAGGTACAAATGACAATACTGCTGTTTAATCTCCTAGGTGTGGTGTGCTGTGCTGCATAGAAGGGCAGTAACTCTTGTGACATTTTGGGTTTTTACTCAATTTTAAATAAAATGTCCTTCTTGCTGTTTCCCAGCTATGTGCTCTTCCTGCTAGTGTGTTTTCATAAGCTTTTTTGCTCTGTTTTACACAGGTGGAAGGTTGAATGAGTTATGAATTGGGTGTGTGTTCACCCACTTCCATGGCATAACCTCCAAAGAAAATTGTTGGCATGGGAACCTTCCCCAAGAGGTTGACATTTAAAATAATACGCTGTGCTTAGCATGAAGTCACTCCTCAGGTTTATCTCTACCATGCCTCCATTTTTGTTATGAAATAAAACATTAACTTTATCGGATTTACAGACGTACACAGCAAGAAATCCTTCAATGTTTTTGAGGTTACAAACAAAGCAAAGATAAAACCCAGGCATGTAAAGGCACTGAGCACTTCTTTCCTTGTTTTTCTCTCCCAAGAGGTCTCTGCAGAGCTGAGTGGATGCCTACTACCAGTTTAATTAGACATTCAACTCCCTGCTCTGCTTCCTTGTTCTTCCCAGGGGACTGATGAAACACACAAGCATTTGGAAAATCACGAGGGACCTCTAGATTGTTACAGCTATTTAATTATCAGGTTACAGATGAGCAAATGCCTTTCAGGTACTCTTAGTACCTTTCAGAGGTGGCAGCATAACAAGAAACCACTCCACGATGTCTTAAGGTCCAGTAAATGGTCTGATCACTGCCAGCCCTAATCAGGAGAGCGAACAGGTTGCCACTGGATCTCAAGTTGGGCATATCACAGTAGTGGCGTACCAGAGACTCTTTTTGCTGCTACTGTGTTTATTCCTACAAATGAGAAGACAAATTCAAAACAGAGAATTGTAAAACAGGTGTGGGAACACTTACAGAAATTACCTTCACATCAATTCTGAACTACAAATCACCTACTTCAAATAAAAAGTAAGGTCCTATTGACACTGTTAAGGGATGAATATTTGATGACAGAGCTTTCTAATGCTGTGCCCGATCCTTGCCTGAGTACTCCATACCGACAGTTGGCATAATGAGTGGATGAAAGGAACATTCAAAAGTAAAGGAAACCATGTGATTTCACAAACCCCAGACTCAAGCCTCTGAACTTTGTCAAATACAACCCCATACACAACTAGATCTGAATTCTGCACAATAGTTTTGAACCCTTCTTCTCTATGTGGAGTGCAGTTTTCTTCCTCCTCTCGATTTTTCAAATCAAACCCTCTACTTCCTTTAATTCTTTTTTCTCTTCAAGAAAAGAATAAAAAAAATACCAGTGATGATAATGGTGGCATAATTAATTATGTTTTAAAGCACTGACTCACTCCTGTAATGCAGTTAACAGTCTGTAGAGGACACAGAACACCTTTTTTAGGGGGGGGAAGAATTGATGGGATTGCTGTCCTTGCTTAGGGGACTTCCCACTACAAGTCTCTGTTGAGCTCCTTGTGGAGCAGGGAGAGGCTGGGTGTCACAGGTGGTGTGTGTGCAGTCAGCCTGAACTCCAGCAGTGCGAGCTGCAGCTTTGCCAGGTCCTGCCACGGGTGATTTGAAAATTCTTGCTGTGCTACAAGGAAGAGGAGTGGGAGGGAGAAAACATGGCTGTGGGCTTGAGATTACAAGGACTTACAGAGTTTTTATCTGCCATGCAGTGCACTCAGTGACTTTGCAGTTCTGCAATCCTTTCCCCTTCATTAGTCATATCCTTTTGCCGACCACTCATTAACCACTTGCCTTCATTACCTACACTGTTGGCTCTGACCCTGTTTTAGAGTTTGGGCACTAAATAATGACAGGCTTCTCAGCTTGCTTGGCTCTGGATCACCATGAAGTGCCTCGAGTAAAAAATAAAGAAAAAGAAGACATCTTTCTAAGAAGAACTGTGGAATGGGGAAAGCCTCATAAGAATGGATCATCCTTGGAAAAAATATAGTGTATCGTATCCACTGTGTATTATGGGGAGTATGATGAAGGTGGTGCCCTTCATGCATAGACCCAAGACAATTAATCACACACATAGAAAGGAATGTTCTGACTACTTGATTATGAAATGATAATACGATAATTCTGATTATAAACTAAAACCGTATTCTCTAAATTCACCCTAGCATTTCTAAGCAAAACCACCCAGATCAGTCTCATTTCTATACAGATTAAATTACACGCCCTGGTCACACACCTTCCTCTTTGGGAAGGTTCCCATGACAACTGTTCCCATCCATGCTGACATCTTGCAGTATCTGGAGTAATGCTACGGAGAGAGAGAATGAGTTGCCCAAAAATCTCAACAGCTCAGGAGCCAGAAGGCATGCAAGGGATAGCTAAACCCATGTAATATTTGGTATTTTTCAGGAGTTTGGAGGTCTGTGTCAAATTTGGAAAGGTTGTGCCTTGCACTTCTGCAATGAACGGCACAAACCCAGAAAGATTGAATTCACTGGGCTAAACCTGGCTTTGCTGGCAGAACCCCTTCCATGCAGCACTGCATGTGAAACAATGGTCTAATAAACTTACATGAGGATAAGTACATCTAAACATGATACTTAGCAAAACTGCAAGCACACATGCTTTTTATTCCTAAATCACTAAGCCTTGATGACGTAAAACATTAGACAAACCTAATGCTGAAACACAGAAATACCCATTAAAAGAGGGCTTATATAATCTCAATTTAATTCTCCTTCTATTGACGTGAGTTTGGACATGGAATAATGTGAGTGGCTCATGCCAATATGAAAAATGAGATCTGACCCTCCACATCCATCTTCGAGGTGGATGGAGGGTCATATTCTTTAGTGCCAGCAGATGGCATCCATACACTTCGGGATACCTGCTCCACTCTTCCCACTGCAGCAATGCAACGTTTTCCTTTCATTGGAGGAACCTGGGTCCCTCACATGGGAATATATACCAAACTGGTGAGGAACTTTGTTTTTATAAGAGTAGGAGTATTTCCTGTACATTGTCCAACCTGATAAATCAGTGGACTGTGAGGATTAGATCTATTACCTGGGAGATTAAAATTGAAGTTAGATCTCACAGAAACTAATTACAACATACAATCTGTCATTTGCAAGACACTTTAATGGAAGTTGGGAGGTTTTCATGTAGATACTCTTTCTTGCTCTTTCATATGAACTTTTCAAAGCTCTTTCATTATTCTGAGTTCTTTGGATTAAGAAGAGTGTAGAAATTATCTAGAAACCCAAAGATTTTACAAGCTAAGTAATTGCAGCATTTATCAAGCATTACCATGGACAGTTTGCTTGGAGAAGAACAGCACAAAGGTGCTTTAGAAGTAATTTTTTAAGAGTGAATCTGAGACCAGAAAAGATACTATTGTGTTCCTAGTTTTTCAAGATTCACAGAAAACAGTAGGAAATAGCTGAGGCTTGACTGGCCAGCTGATTTCCACTTGCATAGCAATGAATCTCAGCAAGAGGAATTAAATATTAGAACAATTTTGACAAGACAAGGACTGCTGATAATATACTAGAAAGCAAAATGATTGATGGGTCTCACAGAAACCAACCAAACAGATTCCAAAGGACAAACTGAGTATTTGAAACACTTGTAAATGTAATACGAGCTTACATTATTTCTGCCCTCTATCTTCAAAAGAACACGGTAATGAGGGAGACCTAAATCATTCCTAATCTTTTTGGGAGTGAAGATTCCATTAACTTTAGCAAGTTCCAGATTAGACTGTACGTGAGCACAATTAACAAAGTCCAATGCCAGACTGGAAGAAAAGCTGCCTTGAATTTGCTGAAGATGTGTCTTAGTAAAGCCAGTGTTACTGTAAAAGCTCTGAGTGGAAAACCTGTGATGGAACTAAAAGTAAGCAGTGCAATACTTGTGTGTAGAGCTAGATGGCTGCAATGGCACACTGAGAGTGTCCAGATTTGCTAATTCATTGCGGATGTACTTTTGTTTTGTATTTTGCTTTGTGTAAAACAATCTTTTCTGTCTTCATTTTCCTGACATTTTTATTATGTACAAACTCCATCTACTTTTGTCTTCTGTTTCTTCTAAATAAAGTTAATCAGCTTTAAGATTTGCATCAAGTGGCTTTGAGTAATGACAATTTTAAGCCGAGACTATTTAATTTTTAAGTAAAATGTTCAATCTGTAATTTTTCTACATAGCTGCTTCTTTAACTACAAAGAACAGAGGTTTGTAGTTAAAAAAATTAAGGTAACTAAACATTTTTATCATAACATATCTTTTTTAAACGGAATTTTCTGGCAGGCAACCTGTTTTTACCATCATTTAATAACCTTGCAGAATATTATCGCTCAGGAACTCTCTTATTACCTTAGGCAGTAAATGGGCACAAAAGAAACTTAACAAAAAGATGAGAGAAGTGTTGGCGGGTGTGGGAAGGGGAATACATCTTAGTAGCTTACACAGGCATTTCAGAATTTTTTTGGGGGGAAGGGGGATGTTCTGTGTTAGTTTAAAAGATTAAAGTTTGCAATCTGCACTAGAGGAGAGTTCTTGCTAAAGTCTGTATACCAAAGCTGGCTGTGAATTGAAGAACTGTTGTAATTAGATTACTGTAAATACAATAAGAAACTCACTCCTGGTGGTCTGGGGAGGAGTGTCATAGGGCACTGGAGAATTGTGTTGGCAGGATTTGGGACAGTTTGACTGAAAGCAGAGAATACAATCTCAAAATCCTTTTAATCTTCCCCCCACCTCCCCAGTTCTTTGGGGATTTGTCATTAAGTAACAGTCAAAAGATTAAGGAAGTATAAAATGACATTAAAGCTCACAAGTACTTCTATAAAATTATCAGTGCTAGTGTAGTCTTCAGCAGGGTTTGCTTCTGCCAAGACTGTCTAGAGCCAGGCAAAATGGGAAGAAAAGGGACAGGCAGGCACAAAAGCAAACATGGCGAACACGGGCGTTGTTTGCCTGCGCCGCGAGCACAGGGCCTTGCGAAGGTGTTGCTATGTGTCTGGGCTCAACAAGCTTAAACTTTGCATGGCCCATGCTAAACTAATTTGAGTCAATTTGTCTACATCATTTCAACAATTGTCCTGTGCGTTTTGAATCGTACATACAACACTGCATGATAAAGGCCCACCGAGCAGATGCCGAGTGCTCATTCTGCCGTGGTCTGGCTGTTGCTAGTTCTTCACCATGGTTTCTCCATATCCTAGTGACAATGTTAGTTTTTCCATGTTGAGGTTAAGTCTGTGCCTGGCTAGTTAAGACTTTTCTTCACAGAGGACAGCTCCTATAACAACTGCCAGCTCTAAGTATGACCTTTAAAAACGAAATAAGGGAGTGTTAACTGGAGGGTTGTTTTTTTTTTTTAATCTCCCAGGGGAGTTCAAAGGAACACAAGGAGATTTTGCAAGGGAAGTTTTAAGCCTGAACAAGAAAGAGACACTAATATTGGAAGATGTTATCATAGGAAAGCGATCTAACCTGCTTACATTTAAATAGTTTCCATGTAATGGGTTTTGACTCACTTGTAAATGTGTTGTTTGTAAGACAGTTTTATTTTTGAAACTGAAATCAAACAAGAATAAAGAATTAAAGCAGCTCCACTCTGTGCCTGGGCAATATAACAGGACTGATCTGCAGCCAGTGCAAATCAGTATAGCTGCAGAGGGTATTAGCTGCATGATCCCATTTTCTACCAGCTAAGGATTTCGTCTCTGAGAGCATTGTGTTTGGAAAACTCCAGTATTTCATGAGTAAAAGAGCAAGAAGGAGCAGTAAAAAATATACCACGTGTGATAAATCCCTGCAAGAGACATTAAAGTCCATGTGTTCTGCAGGGAGACAAAGCCTATAATTAACATTCTTATTATTCTTGGATTGACTTGATAGTTTCTCTGCAAACCACTGCTGAAAAAGGATTACCTGGTGAGTCTTGCCGATTTGGAGCCCTGGATAGCTTCAGGGACAGGGTGGTTGCTTTTCTCTCTCTCTAATGGACTATTGAGGATTTTTTGCTGCACCCACTAAACAGGGCAGCCATTTTCCAATAGCAAACTTTGAGATAATTTTTGGTTTTCACTGTGTTTCCAAAGCAACATAGCTCTGCTCAAATTGTCAAAATCCCAGTTGGGATTAAACTTTGCTGGTTTAGGAGAGTTTTTCCCCCCTTTTTTCCTTTTTTTTCTTAAACCTAAGATATTTAGGGTAGCCTCTCTTAGTTAAGCAAAATTTCATTCTGATGAAAAAGAAACAAGGATATGTTGCCTAAGGAGTCACTTTTTCCCTGTCACAGAAAAACACCATGGTGTTTTGGTGAGGTCCATGTTTTGGGAAATGTTTTAATGCAGAGGCTTTTTTTTTTTTTTTTTTTTTTTTTTTTTTTTTTTTTTTTTTATTTTTTAGTATTTGCTCTCCAGATGATAAAACCAGAGAGATGGGAAACATGCACAGCTCCAAAAAAGAACTCATTGGCTCTTTTTAAAATGCACATCCTCCAGGAGTGCACTCATCGCATTCTGATTTGAATTTTAGGGCTCAAAATAAAGTTCAGTACTTCATTCAAATTCAAATGAACTGTGCTACACTCTGGCAGCCTCTAAGGATGTGGCAGGCCTGCAACACCGCAGAAAGTGGAGGGGGCAGCAGGAGCTTGCAGACTAAAAATCCTGGCCACCCCAGGACAAAGATATTCTAAAATATCTCTTTTCAGGCAAGCTGAGCACCTGAGAAAAGGTGCACATGAAGGTCTGAGATGTTCCTTCCTGCAGCGCTACAGCTAATAAAGATGCCGCATGTTAGAAAAGGTGGGTCTGAGTTTGAGCTTCCTGCTGATGGTGGTGCTCTAAGAGTGTTACAGCGTTATGGTAGTTCCTGAATTTTGGGAGGGGGGTGGACACAATGGATATAGATGCTGAGCTCCTCTACGAGATCCAAGGGAACAAGTGTCTTCCACTGTTCATAGAGTCAGTCACTCAAATAAAAGCGAGCTGATTGCAGAAAGGTTTACTGAGAGATTTTGAAAGACAGTATCAGGAATAAATCCGAATCTAAATAACATGGGTTTGATGCCTTAGGTTTTAACCTCTTATTTTTTTCATCAAGACTGCTCTAAAACTCCATAAATTGTCATCTAGTGTTCTGTTACTGTCATTTAGACGAAACAATTTCTCTCGGGGCTGGAGTTTCAAGGACATACAGTTTTTTCCAAAAGCCCAAAATGTAAACACCCATGGACAGCAGCGAAGAGAAGAAGGGAACAAGCTGGGGATGGGACTTCAAGACCCGAAACTGTAATTGGACAATGGGTTTCTGATATGCAGATGAACCAAAGGTATATCTGTCTCAAAAACACGTGCTAGGGGTCCATTTTTTGGGTGTAGTCTCTGAGAGACTCTTGCATGGCCCAAAGTGTACCTTGTTTTAATAAATACTTCTTTTATTCTCTTAACTCTGTCCAGCCTCTGTTTCAGGTCAGCCTTTTGTAAGGCATCAGGTTTATAAGATAAATGTGGGAGACGATGAATGCCTGAAGTTAAAGAAGGAGCTGGGTAATGCAATGACTGTTTTACACCTCAGCCCAGAGGGCCACCTCTAGCCTGAGCCTTGGCTCCCTTTGTAAAGCCTTCTGGGATCACAGAGACAGAAATCTGCTTCCATTTTTTTCAGAGGGATAACTGGAAAGAGAAACGTTAAACCCTACCCTCTCCTGGGCACAGATGCCATGACGAGTACAACCGCTCTCATGGTACAGCAGTGCCTCCCATACTCAAAAGGCCACTTTTCTCCCAGGTGTACAATGCAGTTCAGCACAGGAAGCCTCCATCCAGATCAGTGTTCTTTCAAAGTATTACTTAATAAACAATATGCTTCTCAGTAAGCACTCCCTTTCAGACTACTGATATTCCTGGTGTCAGTAAAAGGGTTCACATCAGTATTAGTAAAATCATCTGAGCAATCCATCCCCTCCAAGAACTACCTGGGCACATTTTTTACCTTATTTATAATGCTTTTTCACACAGCTTGGTTTCCCAGACAGTCGACAACAGAGAGGAAAGCAAAAGCAGGTTCACATAGGAGAAGTTAGTTATTAATTATCAACCTGCAACTCATGCAACATCCATAAAGCTTGTCAAGGGAAAGGTGTCTGGTCTTAACACTGTGCTGAGAACTGCAGGATCCAACTTATTCTGTCCCTGACTTACCCCTCCTGACGTGGGAACAGTCACAAATGTCAGGACAGAAAAAGCAAAAATTTGCCAGATTTTACTCTGAAGTGGAAGAGATCCCCATAGGGAGCCATGGGCCTCTCAAGCCAGTCTCAAACAGCGCTTTGTTCCAGGGGGAGCAGCCCAGTGAGAGTGCCAGGGCAGCTCTCTGCTCTGGGCACCAGCCTCTTCAGCAGGCTGGGAATACAAAATATGACAGGGAACACCTATCCCACAAGCACAGATCTCAGCAGAGAGCCCTCTCTGTAACCCAGCAAGGCTAAGCTTTATGCTGTAAGCAAGTTCTAAGTGCTTTTCTGCCAATGCTACAGCCAGCTTGCTGCAGGCCAGGCTGCCACTCAGAGGTCACAGGGATATGGGGACAGCCCTAAGCCTCTGAACTGCAGCCAACCTTACTCCAGGGCTGATGTTGAAGTATCCAGTGGGGAAGCACTCCTGGCTGAGAGAAGGTTGTCCATTCACTGGGCATCTCAGCTGCCCATTGTGTGAAGCAGTGGCAGGAGCCTCCTAGGAGCTCCTGGTGCAGATCCTCATGGGAGAGGGGGTCCAGTGCCAAAAGAAAATGGACATCAGCCCTAGCGCAGCAGTGCTTTGGAGCTATTATAGTCACAGGAGCAAGTGGAGCTGGTTCTGCGAAAAAATGAAAACATGAGGAGCACCTATGAAAAAGAATTTGTTTTCGCAGGATATTGCTCTTCTAAATGATAATGACTGCTCTGAAACTCTCACAGAATATTGTTTCTTTCATCAAAGTTGTCCTTACCTTGTAGCTCCCGTGTGATTCCCCATGATGTGCAGCACTTGCTATATAATCAGTACCTCTGTCTCCACAAGCATAACCTTGAGAACAGATGCTGCTCTTTGGGGTAAACTGAGTTACCAGAACCTGGTTCTATAGACCAACAATTTAACCTGTTGGTGCCATTCCCTTTTTGTCATACAATAAGCATAAAGCCATGCAGTTTTGCACAACAAGGCTATAGTGCTAAGATTTTTAATGCTTCTTAAGGTGCCTGGGCTAAATGTTATACTGCAACTTACCTGGGGAGCAAAGCACTCCTAACTTTTCCCAGGACTTGCAGAAGAAACCCCTTGGCATCTCTTGCTCTCTATGCTAAGTTTTGGCAGGGTGTGAAGTTATTCCCAAGTGCTAGCCAGAGCATGCCCAGCACACTGCAGCAAATGTGTTCTCTGTGCTACACACTGAGCACCAACACTAGTCTTATTTACACACAACAACCCCTCATTTCTGAGCTGTGTAAACTGCTTCTAACAGTTCTTTTCCTTTCTTTGTTCAAGCAGACAATGGTCTTTGGAAATTTATTTTAATGCTGCCAAGACAAAATTGTAATTTAATTTACAAATTAATAATTCTCCCTTCCAAATCCCCTTTAGGTCTGCATGTATATTATTTAATACCTTATCTATATGCCTATCAAATTCTTACTGCTCTGAAAGAATACAAGTGACCCTTTGCTTGTACAGCAGATCAGGAGAGGGAAAGGGGGATATGGTTCCTCTCTTCATTCCCATCTTACAGAGGAAGGACAGACTTTGGTTTCCTATGGACCTTTCTGCCAGCTTTTCAGACCACAAGACAGCAAATCAGGAGCTGCTTCTGGGAAGGCCATTGTGATAAAGAATGCAACACATGAAGCCCTGCTAATAGAATAAATTCTAAAGATACAACCTGAATTATAATTCACCTTAAAAGTTCCTCTGTTCTGTTTTCTGCTTGGACCACTTCATGGCATCTTTTGTGGTGGCACCAGCACTGCAGAACTTCGCTTCCCAGAGGATCAACCCTCTACTCCCACAGCCAAGGTGGGAGCCCAGCCTGCAGTGAGGTGAGCCTGCTCTCCATGGCCTTTGAGTTGGCTCCTGTGGATGAAGGCAGGCAGGAGGGGATGACAGTGCTGGGCTAGCTGAATAAGCTTTCTGCTTGTCTGAGCAGGATAAAAACCTAAAGGTTATTAGGGATGAGACCTTGTTGCCTTGGATATGGAGCCTGCGTGGCTGTGGGAACTTCTTAGTGATGAGTTAGGACACCTTCCATCTTCCCTGTCTTTACAAAAGTTACCTGTGGGGCTGAGGGCAGTGGCAAGCAGCAGCTGAGCTGCTCTGCAGGTGTTTCAGGCCTTGACTGGGTGGAAAAGTATTTAGGGGTGACCAACAAGAGCACTGGGGGAGCTGTGGATACAGACCACACTTCAACCACTGAACTACAGTTTTCCTCATCCTTTCACCTCTCCACCTGCTCTTCAGTCTCAGGCTAACTCCTGGATTCATTCAGCCCCATTCCTCAGATCTACAGAAAGCATTTTCCAAGGCTTCTGCCATTTTACTTTGCAATTTTAAAAATGGCCCTCTGAATAAATGAAACAATGAAATAATACTAGAGGCTATACAGTAGGACCTGCCATGTCAAATTATAAATAAATTGAACACGTTTAACTTTGAGAACAAACACCCCCATCTCACACACACACACACACACACACACACACACACACACACACACAGACATCCTTCACCCTGCAAAAGGCAGCATTAGAAGCATTCTTGTATTTAGGTTAAAATGTGAGGCCTAAGCAGTTAAAAGGCAATGTGCTCTAAAGCTTCCCTAATCTATTTTCCTCCAATTCTTTCCACCTCTAAGAAGCTTGTGGAGTTAGTTGTCGATTAACATTCAGGAAGATTGTACTCTGTCTCCAGTTCATTGCTCTCTTGTTGGCTTATTGTTATTCAGAGCCCATTTATTGTAAATGAGCCATTCATTTTCCTCTAATTGGATGGGATTGGATTTCACTTTCATTGTTGGATGCATTGAAAACCCTGGAGGGGCTGCAGGGATCAGCCCAGGGCTGGGGAGATTTAACTTAGCACAAAGTTTAGGTTGCAGCTGAAAGAAGCTACAATTTTTTTAATTTTGGTTTTTTTTACATGCAAATGCCTCATGGCTAGATTTGCAAGGTCTCCCCTGTGACCCCAAACACCTTATTGCATAACATTCTTTTGGTATTTTTATATAGTTTCTCACCAAAGCATTCATGACACAGGGATTGTTAGGAAGATTTCTGAGCATCAGAGACCCAGCAAGGGCTTTGCACCAATGTCCCTCCTGTCAAGATCCAACTGGCTGACTCCTTCAAATATTTGGATTAAACCCTTTCACAGTTCTGGGATCCCGCACCGTAATATCCTCCCTTGACAATCTGCTCAGATTCCTTTGGGGCGATACAAGGGTCTACAAGCAGAAGGTATTTCAGAGCTCCACACTGCAGTTACTCATACCACAGATTGCTCCTGCAGCTGCTCTATCTCAATCTACAGGTGAGCTGAGGGTGGAAGGGGCTGCCTGATGCTGATCCACAGCCTGACTTTGTGGCAGAGACACAAATATGGACCAAATCCCTCTCAGCCATCTCATAACTCACTCTGAAGGGTTGGCAGCAGAGCTAAAAATACACCTGGGCACCCACATGTGTGTGTGTGTGTGTGTGTGTGTGTGTGTGAGGTTGCTGTGTGTGGGAGCTCCCTTCCCAGCTGGAAACACGGGGTGACCATGGTCACAGTGTGGCCAAGGGCGGCACAGTCACTCTGGGCTCCTTGACTGCAGCATCTCACACCTCACCAGGCAGCTCAGGAGTTGCAGTGGGGCAGAACAGAAACAACAGAAAACAGCTGCTGGGAGCTGGTCTCAAGATCTAACTACCAGAGTTAGAGGCAGTAATAAAATTGAACTTGAGGTTTTGACTGCCTGAAAAACAGATCTGTAATCTCCTGAAGGTTGCTCTGGAGTCAGTGTGGAGACAAGAAGCCCTGGAGGATGAGTGATGCCTTCCAAGACAGGTCTCCCAGGTGGGCTGACCTGCTTTCTAGAGCAAAGAAGCCAGAACACGCCTGCTTTAGGTGCAGCCCTGAGCTCTAGCATATTCCCCAGATGTCCTCTATCCATTCCTAAACTCACCTTTAGATCATCTGGCAAGGTGAAGCCAGTGACTGTCTTTGTGGGAGATAAGGGAGAGGGAGAGGAAAAGGAGCAGGGAGGAAGTAGAGAAAACCCCCTGTAGTGTGTTGGAAGGGTTAACATCTGGTGTTCTGCAGATGTTTGTCTGATTGGGACCTGGGGGCTGCCTGAGCTGGGGGTATTTGCATGGGAAATTCTCCAGCAAACTGCAAGCACGTACCGGAACCTTTCCCTTGGAAGGGGCCTATTTTGCACCTCTCTTTTCTTCTAGGGCACAGATACATGGGATTGAGGTACCCTCACTGTGCTAACAGATGCATTTTAAAGTGGCCAGCAGGTTTAAAACCACCAGAAGGCACACAGGGAAAGGGTGGAAACACACATGTGCCTCCACACAGTGCTGGTGTTATTAGAAGGGTGAAACAATTACCAAAGAAAAAACTTTTGAAAAAGACCCTCTGCTCCTGCACACAAGAACCAGCAAAAATAATTTCCTACAAATCTGTGCTCAGGTCCTGATAGCACATTAAGAAGGTACCAGCATGACCCCAAACCCTTTTTCCTGTTTTACAGAGGCAAAGACCACACTTGAACCCTTCCCTCCCCTCTCCCTGCCTCTTTAGTTAAAATTTAGGTGACTTGACACCTCTAAGAAATCCACATATAGTGGAAGGAGACCAGCAGAGAGCAGCAGAGCCTGGAGGGAGGCAGAGGTGCCCACACACCACGTGGCTTGAAAATAAGAGAACTATCACTAGTCCCAAAGGTCAGGCTCTGGCTGAGACACAATATATTGATAACCTTAACCACTAAAACTGACAGAGCCAGAAATGAGGACAACATTCAAAGGTCCCCAAAATAATAAATAAATAAATAGTAAAAACAAGAGGTAAAGTTTCACCTGCTGCTTGCTGAGATTTTTCTGTTTAGGACTATGGGAGACACCACACCTGAAAGGCTTTAACATGAAATCCTGCTTTAGAGGTAGCTGGTCCAAAGCACAGACATTTTGAGGGTCGACAGATCCCTCACAGCACATGGAGCACCTATGGCAGCAGCAGGCAGGGCTGTCCAGGCTGACCAACCAAAGAGCTTCAGATGACAGCAAGCCCACCAGAGTTCATAGTCTGTCACTTCAATGTCCAATCATGCACATGAAATAGTATTTTGAGCAGTTTTAAGCTCCATTAAATAAATGAAAATTTTGCCTATTTTCTTCCTACAGAGATATTTGGTGGTTGTCAACCTCTGGCTCTTGGTGGTTCTTGGGGTCTCCAGGCTGCTATTGAACAGTCTGCAAATGATAATTAGACAAAGCAAGTCTGTGAGATCAGCAGCCATTATCCCAGGCTTGCATCTCCCCTGGAAAATTGTGCTGGTCTGCAAAGAAGAAGTTACAAAACCCATCTGCTCTGGCTCTCACACAGCCTCTTCTCAGCCTTCCGCTGAGCGTGCTGAGCAGCATGATCGTAAATCATTTCCCTGGGTTTTCCAGACCTCTGCAGACCCATGGGCTATGAGCAGGGAGCTGGCCACAGCCATGGTCTGTCCAGCCCTGTACAGAGGGATCACCCTGTGGCAAGTGGCACTTTCACATACTGCCTGTGCAGGGACTGTGCAGCCTCTATGTAACTCATTGGCTTTGACCATCACACACCAGCTCTGTGATATCTCCAGCCCCTTCAAGCTGTTTCTTAAATCATGGCTGCATGGGACATCGAGTCCTTCAGGGTCACAGGTCTTCCAGAACCCTGTTGGACGTTTTCCTTTGGAGAACATTGACCAACAGCAGCTCCAGCTCAGATACTGCTGAGTTACTGCACAGTTGTCTACATGTGCCACACCAAATTTAGCATTACTTCTCGTAACATGACCTCTTAGTCCAGCAGGGCTCGTGTTCCCCCCCTTCAGCCCAGCTGCAGGGGAACCTTTGCCTGTGGAATCATCCACACCAGTGAACACATCAGTCTTATCACACACTTAAGGTATTTTTTTCTTCTTTCTCTCCATTTTTTCCCAGCTGCCAACTACATAGAGGCAGTGGGACTCACACGATAAGTCACTTTCACAGGCAAGGAAGTTTGCTTCCCTAAGTCATTCCCAGTTGTGGGTGAGAGAATCTCATAACTCTTCTGTCCTTGGGCACAGCAACCTTTCAGTTTTTCCCCTTGCACATTGGCCATACCAAATTCCACTCTTCTCTGGAGAAAACCAAAACCAAACTGTACATCCCACAAACAAAGCATCACTGGGAGGTATTGATCTCTAATGGTGCAAGAGTTTTACCAAGTGAAATCCAGCAAGAACAGTAAAAGTTATGGCCTTTTAAAACTCTTTCAAGCAATTACAGAAGGAAATGAGAACTTTCTATGCCGTTTTAATGTCCTGCTGCTTTCGTAAAAATTTGACATGACTGTTTCACTTCATTTCAGGATTTTTTTCAATTTCCTGATTTTGTCTTGTCTTCAGTTACTTATTTTTCCTTCCTCCCATTTTTACAGAATTTGTAAACGTTAAAGGGAATACATACACACATGCAAAAACTGAGAAACTGAGAAAACAGATAACTGTTTTTTCCACCTGACTACCTTTTCCAGATGTTCTTGGGAACAACACACCAGAAAAAAAAGGCCTTGAATGAAAAATAAATTTTAAAAAGTGGTGGAAGTAAAGAACAACAAAGGTGGGAAAGTGAAAGAGAAGAGCACACAGGTCCTCAGAGCAGGCTGGATCTCCTCCCACAGCAGAAGAAGAGGTTATTTGCAGGCACACCAGCTCTCCTGGCCTTGCCTGCTACCATGGGTTTATTTTCCAGGAAGCCTCTTTCCAGGTCCAGAACAGGCAGTGGGAGTGCCTGGACCCTGGTTCTCAGCAGGCGGATAGAGCAGCTCTGATGGCACTGCTGCAGCCAGGCTATGCTCTCAGGACACCTCTGGGAAACACAAGCCACACTTTCAGAGGCGCTTTGCCTTAGGCTGGGAAAAACTTGTCCTCATCTTCCATAATTGTCCAAGAAAATGACAATGAACAAATGGCTCTCTGCCACT
This sequence comes from Eopsaltria australis, assembly GCA_034509425.1. Classification (NCBI taxonomy): domain Eukaryota; kingdom Metazoa; phylum Chordata; class Aves; order Passeriformes; family Petroicidae; genus Eopsaltria; species Eopsaltria australis. The sequence continues at coordinate 338,790 of JAVTVJ010001589.1, forward strand.
TGTTATTTTGGTAGAAGTTTGCCTCCATGCAAACCAGCTGTTTCGTGACCTGGGGAATGAAAACCGCCTGATTCTTGCAGGTTTGCACCCAATATTGCCATTTCCTCACTGCATTAATTCCAGCTGCCCTCCCTGCACCCCTTCCAGCCCTGCTGTTGCTCTCTCTATGCATCAGGAGCGGCCCCAAGCCCAGTGGCCAGGCACAAGCCATGGGGACAGCCCAGCACAGTTCCCCAGGGACGGGCACCCACCATCACCCCACTGCCCCTGTGCCCCACTCTTATTGTTAGATATGAATAATTCCAGCTCCCTTTTCCCTCCTGGCACAGAGCTGCCTGCTCCCCTGAAGGCGGCGGTGGGTAAAAGTTGTTGCATCTCCATTAAACCGTACGTGCTCCGCCTGCTGGGCACTTCAGATAATTCCTTGATGCAATATATTTTCCAGGATAGGCTTTTGTTTTCTTTCTTGGCTGCTCACCCTCTTTCTGTGGTCAGTTTTGCTCATTTCTCTTGTAAGCTGTCTAGAGGCAGAGAAAAGGCTTTCAGTTTTAAGCAGTTTCCTTTTCAGTTCCCCTTTATTGAATTCCAACCTCCATTTTTTTTTTTTTTTAGCATAGGGACATCATTTATCTTGGACTTTAAGTTGCAGGGGCCTTCAAGGGGCTTCTTTTTTTCTTTCCCAGCTGCATTTGTTGACACACAGTCAATCTGTTTTTTGCCTTCGTTCCCCCTCTTCCCCTCAGCAGGCCATAAAGTATCGACAGCTGTGCCCTTTATTAGCATAGCCATTTTAAGCACAACAAGGGGGAAGAGACAAAATATATTACAGCCATTACCTCCGTCAAAAAGTGACAATTTTAAAACATTTTAGCTTTTCACTTGGAAAGCCAGCAGCACAAAAGAAAGTGCTATAATTTTATTGTAAATGCTTTTTAAATATGGGTCACTTGGCCAAAATCAATAGAAAGGATGGAAAAGTTCAAAGCTTGAGAACAGTTCAGGCAGATAGCAGAATTTTTTTTAAAGGCCTGTCTTTAAAATGTGCTAATTAGGGCAAAAATGCAACAGTGAGAAGCATGCAAAATAAGATCTTGTTCCTGGCGGTTCTGTTTTCTTTACAGCTCTGTTCATGCTTTTCCCATCTACTTATAAGTGTGTTTTACAACTTGGATGGGAATTATTCCTCCCCAACAGGGTGTTATGAACATTTGGGGACTGAGGAAACAGGAGGGAATCCAGACAGTCACTAGTCTCTTCTTGAAAAATACCTCACTAATAAACTACTGGTTTTTTCAAATGCCTTTGGAAGTGTGATGTGCCACAGCACTGTGATTTACCAGGCAAGATCACTTTTTGAGCATAAAGTAATCCTGAAGCCTGAGAGTCCTGGTAGTTTAGGTTCAGGTTTGAATTCTTGTTGGCAGAAACTTGTATTTTAAGCTTCCAGAATGAAGAATTGGGCTTTTTGATTAGACAAGGACTAACACCCACAGTCAGCATCTGTTAGAAGCTCTAAAATGTAAAAGAGGGCTAATGGATGTCCTGAAGCCTGATGATCTCGGCTGCTTTTCTTTTAATTTGTAATGGGTTTATCAGGCAAAGAGGAAACAGCAATCTCAGCAGGGTTTATTTTGAATAGCTTCACCTTCTTCTCCATTTGTAACATCTGGAGTGAACTTAGAAACTTTTGTTATCTGTCCCTCTCTAGTTACAATTTTTGCTGGAGATTTCACTTTGCTTTTCAAATTTCAGAATGTATGTAAAACTTGGCGTATACCAAGGCAAGTTGTTAAAAAGGCTCCCAAAAGCAAAGCTGCTTTAAAGAACCTGTTTAAGCAGGAAGCTCATGAAATCCTGCACACAGCATTATACAGTACCTGCCAAGGGGTGTGATGCAACTTTTGTCTTGTGGTGGCTCCTGGGAGCCTGTATCCCACTGCACTGAGCAGTCTCCAAATTTGCAGGGGAGAGCAAGCAAGCATCCTGCTGGGGGAAGAGTGTGGTCCACGGCAAAGGGGAAAGCGGAAGGAATTCTCACCACCCATCTTTTGGCAACCAATTTAGCAGTTAAATGTAACCAGCTGATCTCCCCAGGCTCCCTCTGTAGTCGAGGGAGGGAAAGCAAAGCTCCTGCAGAGGGTCATTCAGTGCACCCAAATTAGCCTTACTCTGAATTGTCCTCTCTCTCATCCGTGACTGGAAAAGGAGTTAGAAGAGACTACCCGGGTAATTTAGCCAGCTAAGATGGGTGGTCTGAATAATTCCTTCCCCACCAACCTCTAAAAGCCTGCCTAGGTACCCCACAGAGATTGGCATGCTGTCAGGGGGATCAATTCCCAGGCACGTCAGCAGCTCAGTGATCTGTGCTCTCGACTGCTCTGGAGAAAGCTCGAGGAACTTACCTGGTCCTGTTGGACCCTGCAGCTCCCAGCCAAGACAGAGAGCTGAGCTGACCCTGGGGTTTGAAATAATGCTATAGGGCCGATTGTGGCAATGGTCAGATTTGGGCTTTTTCCCCCTACCTGACAGGCTGCATCTGCTGTGCTCAAGCCTGGCCAGAGGCCACTGAGGTGGGAGTAGCTGCAGGTCAGCCTGGCCCTCGGAGTTGTCTCATGGCAGAATTGCAAGTGGCTCCAATGCTGCATAGAGACAGAGCTGCTCCTACCTCCTTCCCAAGAAATCAGTGTGGTCCCCCCTTCTTGTCGGAGCCCCTCAGTCACACAGAGCAAAGAAGAGAGGCTTGCTGTGGAGGAGGAAGGCGAGGCACAGCAGCACGGGACACCTCCCATGTGAGGGACTGATACGCAATACCCGCAACGCTCCTGAGGCCTCCAGCCCAGGGCAATAACCCACGGCAGGCACAGCCTCCCACGGGGCCGAGCAACAGGGAAAAGCAGAGGATTAACAGGAATCACCTGCATTGCTGCGGCGAGAGGAGGAGCCCTGAAAAACACTCAGCTTTACCACAATAGTCAGTCACCACCTTTTCCCACACCTCGTATCCGCCTGGGCCTCCCGCTCTGCGCCGCTCCCCTCAGGCAGCAGGGGAAGGCGGGATGGGCTCCCAGGCCCCACCTCTGCTCCCCGGCCCGGCTCACTACAGGCCCCACAGCTCAGCAAGGAGCTCCAGCACACCCACCCAGGCTCCTCTCCTGCTCTTCCTCCAGACCTGAGGGAGCTGCTTCACAGGCACAGCTGCAGGATACATGGAAAAGCCAAAAGGACATCCATTTCCCCCAAAATTCCTGGCCTAAAAATTGTATCACCGTGGTATCTTTTGCGTGGAAAACAGGACATATTCCCTGACACTTTCCATAAGGGCCAGGCCCATGCAAGTAACTAAGATGTTATGCAAGAAAGATTCTCATTTGCAGGCTTAAATTGCTTTTTTTTTTTTCCTGTCTTAAAGTGAGCCACATCTTTGCTCTACTACTAAATCACTGCTTTTCCATGCTTGACCAGAAAAGAATCTGACCTGGGCAGCTGTTTGACTTGCTGTTTAAAGGCCAACAAAGTCTGGCTCTCAACTGTTTGAACAGTGGAAGAGTCTTTTTACAGCCAGCCTTATTAAAGCACAGGATTTTATTAGCTGTTTTGAGGTAATAAGGTGAAGTACAATGTTGTGGAATGCTCCTTCAGGAGATTTGGGATCTTGTATACTTGGGGGTTTACTTTCCTCTTTCAGACCAGGGTGCTTGGCAACCCACTAATACTACAGCTTTATTGTAACGTTCTCTTCCTTAAAGCCACCTTTGACAACTGATTTTTCACCCAGGTAAGGGAAAATTACAATTTGAAGAAACGTAAGAAAAATACACTATTGCCTAGTTGTTATCTTTGGGGTTTTTTTAGAGCCTTTTCAGATTTTCAAGTACTTGGAAAAACTAAAGATACAGGTGAAAAATCTACTTTGTCCACACACACATACAGCAAAGTTGTACATTCAAAACATCAAAGCTGATGTGGTTTTCCTCTTGGGCAATTTTCTTTAAAGTTCTGTTAATTTTCTCACAATATTTTTAACAGATTGTAAACTATTCTTTTTCCTGAAAACCACTTTTGGGGCACATGAAGTTTCAATTAGCATTTGGGAATACCTGCCAGGAAGTTTTCACAAACATTTAAACAAATATGGCTGTATTATTTTGCAAAAGAACAAAGTATTCCGACAAATTTCAGCAATTTCCCATCATCTTTTGTTTCATAACTCTAATGGGAAACAAAGAGAAGTAAAGCTTCCAAATCATTGATGAGCTTCAATGAGAACTGTGTTGCTTTGGACTGTTGATGCCAAAGTACAGACTGAAACACAAGATTTTGGGTTTGGGACTGACTTGGAAAGACTTTTTGGGAACGAGAGGTATAGGTCCCCAAAACCCACTGGCTAACACCTTTACAGTCCCCACTAGAAAATACACTGACATTTTACTCAGAATGGAGTAAAATGAGACATTTTACTTAGAGACCCTTCCCCACACCGCCCAGTTTGTTAGTTTAAGCAAGACTCAGCTGCCCAAGTCTCCAGTTTTGGAGGTCAACTTTGAAATTCAGGAGTGAAATTTCACAGTACACAAAAAATTCCAGGGAGCTCCTTTTTTAAACTTCACATTTCTCCAGACTCCCATGCAAGAGAAATCCTGCCACACACACAGTTAATCTGAAAACACCAGCCAGCACAAAAGGAAGCAGAGGCACTGCTGATTTGAAGGACTTTTGTCCCAAGATATTCCCAGATCTCCAGCCAGTGCAGCTAAGGCTGAACCTATGTTACATAGCACAGACAAGCTAAAAAGCCTGTAGCACCCTTTCCACAAACTATCCCATGGGAACAAGAGATGCTCTGGGGCACTGCACTAGTGCAAGTTATTAATTTCTCTACATTAACCTGCACTACAGGCAACCCAGCTGTGACAGCCACTCTTGAGCTGGAGGATTCAGGCAGAACCTCCTATGCTTGGTCTTCACTTTTTTCTTTTTAATTGAAGCAGTATCTTATGTATGTAGGACCTTCTACAAACATCAGTTTTCCAAGATAAACTAAACAGAACTATTTATTGCAAATGTTGCTGCCCTGTGGCAAATGACAGGAGGCAGAGCACAAGAGCCTCATGCTATAATGCTTGTAACAAGGTCCCTGGAGCCATTATTGTTCTATTAATCTCTTTAGACAGCTAATTGTAGGAGCATATTCTACAGCTTGTAAAACAACAATTGAGATTTTGCTCTTTTTCATGCTCTGCACTTAGTGCTCTACAGCAAGAAGCCCCTATAGAAGCTCATGACTGAAACAACTCCTTCCCCAGCCCCACAAAACAGCCCCAGATGATACCAAGCCAGTTCCTTATTAACACAGCCTGGCAAGTTTTGCTCCTCGAGGAGGGATCACAAATTCTTTGCACCCGTAGGGCACGCAATACTTGCCTGCACAGAGTAGTCAGTGCATGATGCTGAACCCAGAATTATGTTTTTGAGACCCAGCCTAGATGCAGAAAAGCACATTTCTTGCCCTTGGACAACTGCTCCTTTCCACTTGTGGAGTCATGTAGAAGAGGTACGACATTATCTGTTACATATGTACCAGGAGGGATATTGCCGTGGCTGGACAGTGTCCTTTGAAAACACAAACTGAACCACTGAGAGGACAACAGTGCATTATTTTTTTCTTTTCAGTTCTTTTGGAAGACTAAGATCATCTGTAGAAGCTCCTCACATGAGCAACCATAGCAATTTCATGCTAAATCCCCCCTTTTTACAGGGTCTTTGTACACCAAATTCCATAGTTCACAGAACCAGTGCAAGTCATAGGAAACAAAGACAAACTGGAAAACCATCACCAGCCTTTGAAATGTTCCCAGTGAATGACATGTTTAAGCTTCTCCACAAAATAAAGAATGAGAAACTAGGGCATGGATTATTCACATGTAACTCATGCTGGGAGAAGCACACAGAAAGAAACCAAGCAGGCAAAGAGGCAACAACAGCAGTGCAGCACGCCTAAAACTTTAATATTTGTTTTTAAAGAGTACAGAATTGAAAGTGACACCTTCTTCTCTTTTCCACCTTCCTGTTCTCTATCCCATTGCTTCCTAAGTTCCCTCTGACAGAAAATATTTTTTTGTTGATTAGTTTGACTTCCCTTTAACTGAGGCATAGCAGTTAATCTCCAAAAGCAGGCCCCAATTCAGTGAAACACTGGCACATGCACTCCAGTCCCCTCCCATTCATGGCAACATTTAAGAGCAATACCTGAACACCATTTTCAATAGGGATGTTTTTACTTAACCAAAGAAGGGAGGGAGGATGTATATTCGTGTGGTCTTACCCAGGGAGGAAGACGTACAACATACATCATCTTGTCCCCAATTTAAAGGCAGTTGTAGAAACAGTGTGTCACTGACACACTGTTAAAATCTCAAGCAGCAGCTTAACTGGAGAAGTTTGTAGCAGTAAGAAACCTCAGGGCACTTTAAAAAGGGGAACTTTGAAACCACTGTTCAAAGTCAGCTAAAGCAGCCTCACAAGGTCAATCAGACTTCTAAGTCTAAACACCCTCTGGTCCTAATGCCATTAAGTAAACACGCTTCATTAACACAATTATATAAAGAGGAAGACTGGCAAGACAATACAAAAGGTTATCAAGAAGGGGAAAACCTACAGAGTTCAGAAAACAGGATTCTGAAAAATGAAAGTGGACTTTATTTTACACTGTAGGCTTTCACTTTTTATCCTTTTGAAATACGTTTAATTTTAAATTAATAAGGATCAAAAACTAGTAAGTTGGTGTGCTCTCTAAACAGACATAATAAAAATTCAGACATTACAGCACAGGACCCATCATTTAAATATGCCAATAATGGAACAGTTAGAGTGATGCTGGCTAATGTGAGGATAAAAGATGTGGCTCTGAGGAGAAGTGTGGATTAGAGGAGAATTGAGAGTGAAGCAGGTGATGCCTTAGTCTGAATCTGAGCTCTCTTGCTTGCTGGTGTGGTACTGGCTGACTGCTTCCTCCAAAGGAGCCATTGTCCCATCCGGTCGCACTCCCATTGGCTTTATGAGCTCATCTCTGTGAGAAATTGAAAAAGAGAATCCATATTAGCGTGGGCACATATATCAATTCCCATGTGTATAACACAGTCACATAGAGTACATGCTTCACTACATAATGAACCTCTAAAAGGAAGTTATTTCTGCTAAAGCCCTCTATTTTGAAGAAAAAGACACAAAAAACTTTCCCAAATAGGTGGGAGGGGAAAAGCAGGACAGATAAAAACTTCATTCATGTAGGCCAAACCTACTTAGCCAGTTAAAGACACCATGAAAAGTCAGTGCCTAATAGGCTCAAGAGAAGGAGCAGGTTCACTGTTTTGGATACACAAACTAGCTTTTCTTCTGAGAGTTCTCTGACAGCCAGTTCTTCCTAAAAATTCATCTGCCATTCTGGCTAATATATGCGAAGCAACTTAAACAATGATTTGATACATACTCATCTTGTTGAAAGAAATGAATCAGTTAAAAGAACAGACTCTGCCTACACCACTACTAGGGGTGTGTTAAGGACTTGCTGATTAATTTTTAGAAAGCTGACTGATTCTAATATTATTTCTTTTGTTTGTGGCAGTTTAATTACAGGATTTACAGCCATTTTAATCTCTTCAAAGCTCCAAAGGCCGCTCAGTAGTTAATCCAATTATATCTACTCCACAAGCTACAGGCTCATCTAAGAGATGATTAATTATTGATTAAGCCAATCAAAAAGTATTAGCAAAGATTTATTTAATCCTTACTTTTTATCACCTCATTTATATGTGGATTATGGCAAAAGCTGTAAGGGCAAAGATAACATTTTGATTTTACACTGAAAAAAACAGGGAAAATACCTCTAAATATTCAGGAGTCACCTTAAATAAAGGAGCGAAGGTTTGATGTTAATTTACCCCTTGGTTAAATGGCAGCCCAGTAAAACTGTCAATTTAACATAAATCTACCAACCTCCCAAGCCACGGACAATAAAACTGCATCACTCAGTGGGGAAGCAAAGGCATTCACCAGCTCTCTGCCTGGTCTGCATTATTACCTTGGCTGAAAAAAGGGACAATTCCTTGTACACAGCTGGCACTCAATCCAGCCTTGATGCACCCACAGGAACAGCAAGAAAGGCAATCTGAGTCACATGGCAGGCATGTGCCAGACACTGCACAAGACAAGATGCAGTTAAATCAGGTTTCAGAGAGAGATCAGCAAGATAAATGCAGTTGTTCGTGCAATGTGACAATCAGATACTGCAGTGATAAACTCACAGATGCCACATGAAGAACAATTGCTGTGGCTTTGCTGACCAGGTCTGGTGGGAAGCCGCAGACCAGAGAAGGGAGTTTGCAAGACCAGATTAAAGAGCACAGGCCAGGTTCTCCCTCAGTGTGTGTGGAAGAGTAGGATCCATCTTAGACTGGAGAGAGCTTCCCATTACTTCAGGACCACCTGCGAGTGCTCTCCCTTCTGGCAATGCAATCCCCCCCCACAGTGTGCAGATTCTGCCCAAGTGACAGCACTCCTAGAGAATTTGCTGTAGATGTGTGGAAAACAGATCGAAAGAATACCTGAAATCAAAACTGAAAGGGCTCAGAACACAAAGACTGTAAATCTGGTGTCCAAAGAGGACCAGAACCCTGCCTGCTGTAGGAGTCCCCCAAAGGCAAAGCTGGAGTGCTTTGGAATTGTGTCTAATAGCAAAGACTTTTTTTCAACAAAGAAAAAGCCCTGTACATCTAAGGTCTTTTTGGCTTTCAAACTTTAAACATCATACAAAACAAGTGTCCTCTAAAATGCAAAAATGTTGCCACGAAGAACAGAATCAGCACTGCTTGCCCTTTAAGATGAAAGGATCCTAGATTTTTGTTTTAAAAATCCCAAAGCATACTCTTAAATTACAACATTTAATACTGCAGCGAGAAGTCAGGGAATCACAAAATTTTCTAGTCATTTACCATTTATTATTGGTAATAAATGAATTACAATGGCTAATAACAGATTAAGAATTTATTGATGAAAAAGGAAAGAGAAACACAGGAAAACAAGGTCCCAAAGTCCCTTTATGTGGGGACCTCCCTCTTCTCACAACAATTCTTATGTCTTTAAATATTGTCAAGAAGTCCTATCTCATTATTTATCAATTATAAAGGCAAAGCTCTTTCTCTGAGGCTTCCCTTTTCCACTTTCACATCCCACTTTAGCTTTAAGGCTTTAACAATGGGAGCCAGGCTGAGCTCACATTGCACGGAATAACAGGGATGCTCATCAAGTTCCTGCCTGAGCTTCCTCCTTTGCAAGGCCCTGAGCAGGATGGAAGAGGGCTGCTAGGGGTTTGCTGTTCTCTGCATTAGGAGGCTGAATTCCACACATCCTACCTCAGGCAAGTACTACCCAGTAAAACTGAACTGTGTGAAGACAGAAATATGCCAGACTAACAAAGGAAGAAGGAAGAGAAGCAGGGATCAGCCTGCTTTGTTTCTAACCACAATCTAGACCTAAACTGTGCTTTGACACCCTGGGATACCTGAGGGTGTGTTCGCTGTCCTTGGGGAGAGACAATGTGGGAAGGGAAGTGCCAGGAACAAGGACAGCCTCAGAAAACAGTTCACTGTCCAGAAACTGGATGTTTATAGCACATCCATAGGGCAGAACACCACTGGCCTCAGCCCAGTAGATGGCAGTGGGAATTCTTCTGCATCCACGAAGATCTGTACAAGCACACAATGTGTGTATTTATACATGTTTGAACATCCTTAGGTGACCTTCCACATACTCAGAAGCACCTTGCAACACTCATTTTTCTAATGCAAACAAAGCATTCAAGTGTACTTAGAAACACACCATAAGTAAACAGTTGGCAAAATCCATTCTCTTCTTCCACTTGCAGATCTCCCATGAGTCCCTTCAAATATACCCATACAAGTTCAGCCTTCCTGCCTGCCATTTAGCTTGATAACGACTCAAAAATCATTGCCTTGTTTTGAAGGGTGACTCTCTCCTGCCTGCTGTCTGTGCTGCAGGGCACTACTGCCACACAGAATTAATGATGGTGTCTGTAATCAAACAGCCATCATGTAAACACCAGCCTGCCCCTTTGATAAAAACAGCGTCTTGGGGACCTATTCACCTCCTTATAATTGAGTGCCACATAATAGTTCCAGTCCTTTCAGGGGACATTATTTTGTTCTATGATTAGAAAAAGGAAGAAAAAAACAAACTCGATGTAGCATTGCCTTCTTCATTGATCCTATGATTAATTTTGTATTTTTTAATGAGTAGGGTACCTTATTTAGACAGGTTCCCTTACTCGTTTTGTTGACTTCTGTTCAATGTACAACAAAACCCAAGCTGTGATAATTGGAGACCATTTAATCAGCAAAAGGATTCTTGCTATTAATACAAGGTTGGCTTGGAAAAAGCATCCTGACATTCTAAATTAGTCAATTAATATACAATTCTACCTACTATTTATAATAGAAAAAATGTTAGCATTTTTTCCAGACATTTTAATTAACACAGAGTATCTCCAATAATCTATTATATAGACAGAATATCACACAACACTGACTTAAGGTGGCTAACTGGATGTTTTGCAAAAAAAAAAAAGGAAGGCCAAGTTAAATCCTTGCAGATCTAGGGAGTTTTTCAAAGCTCAAAGATGTGTATCATGTGCAGAGGACACTGATTAACAGTCATCAAACAGTTCTCAAAGAACCAATGAGACACTTACTGCAGACAAAACCCACAGAGTTACATCAGGGCCAAGTTCAGGCATCCAGAATTAGCCTAAATAATATATAAATCTCCCAAGAAATGTAGTAATCAAGATTTTTCATGTTCATTTATACTTACAATTTGTATATATTTAATGATCTAAAAGAGTAATTTCACCCAGCAAGATTTAGGCAAAATATTAATTTCTATAAAAGCTTTTGTAGAATCCAAGTCTGTGTTAAAAAACTGGCACAGGGGAAACGGATTCACAATAAAACATTCAGCTTTCCTACAGGTATTTTGAGAAATCAAAACTGGGTGCTAAATTCTAATTTAGCCTTGTTGATAGTCAATTACCTCATGAACAGGCCCAAACACCAACAACCCTAAAAAAGTAGAAAAGCTTGGGAAGTATGAAATGACCAAAAGCATCAATCACTTTTACATAACCTCAAAAAGTTTAAATTTTTCCATGCCAGTGCTGAAAATAAAGAGAAACCTGAAAAGCAAAAATCCACTGGCATATTATGGAACTAGGGGAAATATGTCCCTTTGTACTTATAGGTTCAATAAACCTTTACAAAGGCTACAGTGTAAACATTCCACAGCCATTAATGAAGGCTATAACTTCACAATGAAGTAGTACAGCTTTGCAAATTTGTTTTCTGAGTTCTAAGACTCAGCCAGTCAAAGCCAAATCTGGAGTGCCCCAGTGACAATCTGGCCTGATTATCCTCATCAGTCAGGGAGTGAAAGAAGTTTGTCAGTCCTTCAACTTTTTTTTTTTTTTTCAGACTTTTCTCCAGTAAAAGTGTGGCAGCTCTTGAAAGCTCAGCTTCCACTACTAGGACAATAACAGTGAACTAAGCAAACCTGTTTTGCTGTACATCACACAAGTGTACTCTAAGCTCCTGTTCAGGTTACACGGAGTTATATAAATTTGCTCAAGATGAGAAGAAGCTGTTTGTTCCTGTTCAACTTTCCCCCCTCTATCAGCAAAGCGCTGCATCAAACTGAACCTGTTCATGGCACATTTCCCCTCCCATGATGAGAGAGAGCAGCAGAAGCAGGAAGCCTGCCACGAGCACTCTGTCTCACAGCAAGATTTAAACCCCAGAATCAACCAAAAACTCCAACCAACTGCTGCTTTGCATCTGTAAGGTGTAAACCAAGGGTAAGAAATGCAAACTCCCAGCACTGAAGGGCTCAAGCTGGAGGCAGCACAAGTGTCCTATTCCAAAACCACGGAGAGACTCCCACTACTATGAGCATGGTACTAACGCCTTGTATGCAAGATTGGCAACTTCCCATCTTGTTTAACATCCTCAAGGCCCACAGTTGCACCCAATTACATTCATGAAAAACATCCCACAGCCTTCCTAATCCAAATCACTTTCTTTTTCCTTCCTGCCAGCATTTCCCTCCTCCCCAGTTTTCAGTAAAACAAAAAGTGTGGCAAGAACAGTGAAATTATTTTATTCCTGTTACCACCCCACCTAAAGGGGTCACATCAACAACACTGTCCCACAGTAACCACAGTACTAAACACACAAACAAAAACCCCACCACAGAGTGCCAGCCCAGAAGCCGTGTAAGTGCTATAGAAGGAAATGCAGGTGGATGTGAGGGGCACAGAAAGCCCAAGGTGACAGCAATGCTGCTGGCCAAGAGGATAAGTGGTGACACAGGGCAGCAGCTGCTCAGTCATTGTCAGCCTGTGGCAGGCACTGCAGCAGGTGCCTCCGACCCTCCAAACTGAAAAGGCTCTTGTGTCACAGTAACCATTGGGAGTTTTTGTGTAACTGCTGCAGTGACAGCAACCGACTTGTGTTCACTCTCAGCTTATCTGCAGCCTCAACCTTTCTTTCAAAAAACGTTTTAGACCATTAAGTCATTTTATTGTGGTACCCTTGATGCTCAGCATCCTAATTCTCTAGTTTAACATAGCAATGATTCCATTTTACAGAGTAGTTCAATTAAGATTACATGTGCATTGCCTTCTCTTTCCTAAGAAGACTGTGACATACTACACTTCCTTTCCATGCAAATAAAGTGAAAAAATATCCAATTACTTCATTGACAGTCTCAGATCAGTTGTTCTAAGTTCCTTCCCTGCTTTCAATCCTGCTTATAATTCAGTTTTTGACAGCTAATGTAAATCTAGATTCTCCTGTATCTTTTTCTATATTCCTAATCTTTAACAGTGATGTAAAAAATATTTGTTTTACTCAATTTTTCTCAATAGATCTTGTTAAATGACTATCCACAGACTCTCACAAAACTACCACATTTCTAGCTGCTGAATTTTGCCATGTTTGAAGAATGGATGTACTTATATATTTACCTCCTACAGCTCAGTTCAATGGCAAATTACTATTACGTAAGTGTTTCTCAAGAATGTAGCTTTGCTTATGAATTACAAAAAAACTACAAGCAATCAGTTGAATGTGGCTATGGGGAAAGAAAGAAATAGTCAATTCTAGGCATACTGAGCCAAAGAGAAAAAAAGCTACAGATAACAGCATAGGTCTATGTTCTTTTGTACATAGAAAGTTATGAACTGAAGATCAACTCTCTGTATTAATACTGTAGCACCATTATGTCACACTAAGTACCCATTTCTTTCATGGCATTACCTCCATCACATAAAACAAATTACAAAGGCTGATTTGTAATCCAGTCCACACTTCAACCTAATAAATCCACACTAAGTCTTAACTGTAAATTCCCTTTTAATTGCACCATCATACAATTTATTGTTTCTGACAACTATTTTCACACTGAATTTGTCCTTCATATAAGCAGCAGGCATAAGTAGTTACATGAGATGTAACAAGTTAATGAGCTGCTGTTCATTAACTGGGGGAAAATAAGCACGCTTGCCTTGGGCCTGGATTGTGTCTCATACTTTAAAAGAAGAAATTCTCTTCATTACCATCAGCCTATCTATTCAGGGGACAGGTCCCCTCACCACCAGATCTTCACAATTCTGTCCAATCCTCTCCAAAAGAAGATTCCTCTGAAGCCCTGCAACATACCACTCTTTTCATTGAAGTGCCAAGCATTTTTCTCTGTATTTAAAGTGATCCTAATCTTACAAAAAAGTTGATTCTAGCACTATTTTGAAGCACTAGAGACAGGATACAAGCTCCTCTCAAAAGCAGCTCTAATACAATACCTGGAAAGTTTATCAAACATGTTGACAAGCTTCATAGCTTCATATTCTTTTTGTTCTTCTGTCATTTCATCCATTGGATTGGGCATTGGTTCTTCTAAGTGACCAGTGATGAGATTAATACTGGAGGTGAAAAAAGAACACAGTTTACATTTCTGCAGGAACAGGTACATTTTCTATCTTCTTAATAGCAGGAAAGAGGAAGAACTCACAGAAACCATCAAGACTAAAACTGTCTGAACTGCATGTGAAAGGTTCTGTTATAAATAGCCAAGGTTCATATTTATACCGTATTTTCTCATGAATCGTGACTGTATCTTCTTGTTGATTCACTGTATTAATGTCTTGTCAGCGCTCAAAAATGCACAGGCTGGTAGTTCTTGTTGTTGGAACCCAGAAAGGAACAGTTTGAAACCAGGGGAATAATGATGGTAACAATGACTATGTCACTAGTACTAATGACATAAATAGGGAACTAAATGACAGATATATGTCTGAAACTAATTCTGTACAGGCACAGTTTTAAAAATATGGACAGGTTCCAGTTAATGTTCTGTTAAATTAATTAACTGTTGCCCTTCCATGGCAACAGTTGACAATGATGATTTTTTGCTCAAACCAGATTAAGTTACATTATTTTGAGAATTTACAAAGCCAGATTTCTTTTCACTGTTAATACAAGTGAACAGTGATACCAAAACGGGAACAAAAGCAGAGAATTAGTTTTAAAGAAAACTTTCAGAGCACATTATCCTTTCAAACATTTTAATCACAAACATGTAACAGCAATATAGAAAATCAGATGCATAAATCAACTGACAATTGTCTTGAATGTTCCATTTAAGCGTTAGCTTTCAACTAAATAGATGTTATAGTTTTACTTATATGCATATAACTGGATGTCAGGCTTTTGAAAGAATAGCAGAGAGAAAACAGCAAGAAAAAAAAATCCTGAACTGCAGAAATAAAAAGAAACCTCCTGGTTTAGAGTTAATTTCTTAGAATAGAAGCAACAGAATTCCTTTAATTGTCACACATTTAATCCTATCCTTCATTCATGTACCTTAAGAATCTTTCAATAAACCACAAGCCCCCACCATATACCTAACCATGTCTGTGTAATTCAAGGAGAACAGAGTAAATCAGAAAAATAATGTTACCACTTCAGACCTCCACTATCAACAATTTCAGAACATCCTTAAAATGGTACCAAGTCTTAGATGTAAAATGACAAACTAAAACCTGTAATATGTAATCAATCACAATTTATAAAAATCAACAGAGCTTCTACATGATCACTGAATCCTTCAAACAAATATATTGGACTCCTGATGCATGACCTATAGAAATTATTTTGCTTCTTTCATGTTTACATATGCAACCTTCTTGGTTCTTTAGGAAAATTTTAGTACCAGGTAATCTGAAACTCAGAACTGAAACTAAACCTACTGGCTTTCTCCTTTTAAACAAAACTCAGGTGAAAACTCTTAGCCATATCTGACACCATTACTTTCTCCACTACAGAGATATACACCACAAACAACAGTTAGCAGCTTGGCAACTTCATGTGAGTTCCCAGAAAATATGGGACAAAACCCATCCTTGTTAATCTTGTTACTATTTCTATCTTTTCTTAAAAATCTCTTTCCACTCTTGAATTTTAAGTAGTTATTTAAACTGATGTTAAATGATTCTCATAATGATTCTTCCCCCTGCAACCATATCCGACTACATGATGGTCACTATTAGAGCTGGTTTCTCAATAATTAGACCACAAGATAAGCATAAGACAGGACTTAATATAAGTAGATATAATTCCAAAACTGGCCTCTCTGAAAAAGGTAAAAAACCCCAAAATGTCAAAAGAATCCAAATTGTAATACGATATGTGGAATTGAAAACAATACTATACTTTGGCTTTGCAGATTTGTATTCTTCTGTGTCTGTATCTTCATCATCTGAGTACCAGTGATCTCCTCTTCCTCCTGCTAGCAGGCCCCTGGCTGCCAGCAATCCTGCTGCATTACCATAGCCTGTGTATTTCAACAAGCTATCGACTGCAAAGAGGAAACACAAAATTATTCAGCTGTAATCAGCTACAAAACAGACCCCACCAGAGTGCTACAAGTATTGAGAGTTACAGCAAGAGGCAAATATACCAGTTACAGCCAGACGTTATGCAAAAGGGAGAAGATATTTTTACCTCTCTCTTTACAAAGAACAAAAAGAAACTCTGCTGCAATTTGCTTTACTCCAAGGTCAACATGTGTCATAAGGCGCACAAGTTTGTTCCTCACTGTTGTGCCAACCTCAGGACGGTTCGAGACATCTCTTAGTGGAGGCAGTACCTGGCAGCACAAAAGAAAGAGAAGGACAGCATAAAATGCATGGAAATAACTACCCAATACTTGCAAAGACATGTGTAGTCAACAGAACAAAAAAATGCTGTCCTTAAAAAAAAAAAAGGCCATGAAATCAGACAACTATGCCCACATGCATTAGTAATCACTCTTGCTTCTTCATATATTTAAGTTTTCTGGTCTGTCATTTTGGGCAGAAAATTACTCAGTCTCAAATTTAGACTTTAAAAGTGCAATTACTAGGAGTTTATGAGCACAAATGGGTGTCTCTAAAGTGTTGGTCAACAGGCAGCCATAACCTCATGTTCTGTTTCTTCTATTTCGCTCATGTACCTGGTAAAAGTGTTAGAAATATCAGCTTAAGGAAACTTACACTCTTAAAATATTGTATAGTTTATACAGAACAATGATATGCTTAATGAAAAAGCAAGAAAATAAGTACATTGCAAGTTCTACTACAAGTTTTTACTACTAAATTTCAAAAATGGGCTCTACATATAGAGGAAATGCATACTTCACTAGAAATCACTTTTAAAAGCTCAAGCTAAATTTCAGAAATATTTTTGAGAAATCACTATTTAACATTTCCTCAAACACACTATCTTCTCATTAGAGGTCATTAATATTGTTAACTTCAACCCTCAAGAAAGGCAGGAAGTATATGAATGATGGCTTTTTTGGCAAACTAACTTCTGCCTCCTTGTGTGGATGCCATCAGACTCAAAATCTATGTAAATTTTTTCACATTCAAAGGATATATAACATGATCTGCAAACAAATATGGGCCATAATATGAAATATTTAATGATCTGAAGACTCTAATAAGATCTATGGTTCTTCAGTATTTTATTAGGGAATAAAACAAAGTATGTCACTAGCTGCCATAAGAAATTGCAGGTCCTTTGTCTTTTAGGTGTCTAATGTAAAGTGTTATGTCCTGTGCAAAATTACAGCACAATTACTACTGAAATTGGACTCACTGGGAACTCATCCTTACATGAATGCTACAGTATTGATTGCTTTGGATAAAACAAACCCTCTCTTTTTCAAGCTAAGTATTCAAACAATTAGCAAAACCATTTTACTTTGTCCCAGCTTAGTCCCCCCAATGGGGATAGTACCATGACTGCCATTTCCCAGTGTGTTGTAAGAATGAATTAATGCTTTTAGAGTACTCTAATACTAATACAGTAATGAGTGCCATAGGACAGTCCACGAGGAAATCAATCATCTTGTCTTCAGATCACAATTTGAATAGCACACAATAAATAAAGCCCAAGGCCAGCACTTAACAATGAGGATAATTCAAATATCAAACATCCAGTCATGCAGTTAGCAACATCCATCCATCCTCTACACTATATGAGGCAGTGGTCCTCTGGCAGGAGTCAGCATGCAATTATATCCTGACATTGAGATGCCCAGATGTTGTAAAAACATGCGGACAACTTCATTTTCTAGCTTCTGAACACTTGGCTCTAAAACGTTTTTTCTTTTTAAGTTAACAGATCAGCAAAGTATCCTAAAAACTAACTGCTGTGAATAAAAACAAACAACAACAAGAACAAAATTCCTCAAGAACACTTTTCTGGTATAGATGAAAGAGGCAGAAAATATATACTACTTTTCATTTTAGATTTCGTTTATGAATTCAGGCATGGCTTTGATCTGGGAGCAGCATCTAGCATGCAGCTCAAAAGTCACTGCAGCTTAGGAGAAGGACAGCAGAAACCAGAGCAGCAATTTCTTTCTCTTGCTCATCCTTTTAATTTCTCTCCATATGACCTCGGGAAAAGCAGTAAAACAAACAGAAAACACCACACTCAACCACCAAGCTACACAGATCCTTTGGATCCTTAACCATAGCACAGAAATCTTTATCCCTGTAAAAAGCCTACCCATACTGTAATAAAGAGCCCTTTTAAGAGACCCTTTTAAGTGATGAAGTGTGCCTCTGTCCAGGGACACTACTCCGGCAGGACAGCTGATACACAAGTCTTAATCCCAAAACTCCTTCCTGCTGTGGTAAAACTAAACCTCAAGCAGAACCCATCAAAACACCCGTTTTCTCACTGGCCACCACACAGCTCTGTAAAGTTTCATTAACTGCACTGAAATGTTTCTTATTTGCTGGATGTAAGGGAAGAGACCTTACTGAGTTTTTTACCCATCTCACACGATCCATGGTGACTTACATTAACACAGCATTACAATATCCCCGATGTTATTATTTAACAGTTCTACAGGATGTATCATGGAACTCAGGCCATAATATCAATCTACAAAACTGAAAAATTATTTCTACAGCACTGTCCTGCACTGATGTACAAACCTCAAAGTTCATCATTAGCTTATTATTCAAATTTTGATGACTATTGTACTTACCTGAGCTTTGATAAACTTCCTGATAGTCCTGTGAGTTCGGCAGCATTCAGTTAATAAACTGAGAACAGGAGTCAGACCTTCTCTGTAGCTGCTTCCCTGAAATAAAACCAAATACAAATAAAAGATTTTAAGAGCAAACTTTCCTTTTCAAATTCCATGAACACTTCAGTAGAGTTCTACATGACAAAAAAAATACAAACTTCACATAAACAAAAACCCAAATGTTCACCCTCAGACACACATAAGCAAATAGCTTCAGATATTCAGAGGAATTTGTTCTTTATTTTGAGGTGTTTAATGATCTAGAAGGACATCCATATTTGTGCTAAGTACTCGCTGAAAGGTTTATACGAAGCTTGATACATGTGCACTTTTTGCTTTAGTGAAAGAAGCCCCTTTTGTGAAAAATCCCTGCAGTCCATACCTTGTCTATTCTCTTCTCCATGAAATCCAGTAAAATCTGAATAGCTCCCATATTCATACCATTGTATTTTATATCTGTTTCCTCTCGGGACAATGGATTAATAAGAACATCCAAGCAAGAAACAGGAACATTGCTTAGGAGGTTGATTGCATTGCTGAAATAGATTTTAAAAATTCATTATTCATTTGGAAGAAAGACTTAAAAACAGAGTACAACTCTCCATAAACTGCTTGTACAACTGCAAACAAAAAGAGGCCCTACAACTCAAACAATGTTTTATTTTCTTCTCTCCGGGTTTTAAAGAAAGTGGCCTGCATTATCGCCTGAGTGCTGGCTCGTGGAACAAACAAGGAAAAAAAAAAAAAAAGACAAAAAGCTCCAGAAGCAGCAGTGCAGGATTACTTCCAGCCCCCACAGTATCCCATCCCATGGACAAACACAGCTTCCAGACACAAGCTACAGCAGTTGATCTTTCAGGACAGCAGGGGGAACTCTCACATTGATGTGAAGTAGTCAGTTTTTGCCTCCTTGAAACTTTAAAAACATTTTACCCCATATCCACATTAACAACATTAATGTGACAAAATAAAATATAGAGAACATTTCCTCCTGCTGTAACAGGGGGGCAAGATGGCCATTTCTTAGGTGCCCTGAAATATTTTCACTTTTATTTAGCTTGCAGGATATAAGAAATACAGAAGGCTTTTAACACATTAAAAAAAGACCCAGGTTTATTTACCAAGCACTACCTTTCAGTAACTGGTAGTATTCTCATTCTACAGCACAAAGAGGAGCATTTCCAAAGAGCCATTAAGTGATTTCAATTAGAACACAGGGTCTCTCCCTCCTCTTTAATGGAGTAAGGTGGGACTTACTTTGCAAGGGTCTCTTGTGGAGTACACATGCCTTGACTTTGCTATCTACCCTGTTCTCATTGTAGAGACTTGGGCTTGTACTGCTCCTGAATACTGGGACAAATTACGCAGATGCTGCAAAAATTAGAATTCCATCATAATTTACTTGCTGATGTGCAACTAAACTTATAAAAGGATGTATTTAGAAATAGCACAAAACTATTCAGGCTTACCCATGCAGACCTCAAAGCTATCGATGAACCAATGAGCACTGATATTTCAAGGACTAGTGAAGTGTTTCAAGAATAGAGAAAACTTTTCAAACAACTTCATTTAAGACTTTTAATAATATCTACTTAGAAACTGCCCTCTGTTTCTAAGTTATTAATACAATTCTAACAGAGAATTAACAAAAGAGAAAGCAAATCATGGCCATCAGACCATAACAGGATTCCTAACAAATGTGCTGGTTCTGGTTTGATCAGACTGGGTGGCTGTTCCACACTGTGCCATCTCCCTTTTGCTCTTTTAGTAATTGAAACTCAGACAACTATTACTTTTGGGAATGCTTGTTCTCTTTGTTTTATTTCTAAATCGTGGTCAAGATATATCTTTTATATCACAGAAGTTACTCCTCTCCAATAATTCAGGAATAGTCAGAAACAGACTGAAATTCAACAAATATTCGGTGGCTTCAGGCCTTTCACCACAAGTTCTCTTTTTACCAATTTCTTATTAAACAACCAAGTTCCCAAACACCTACAAAATTAATTTTCTGGATCACTGTGCCTGAGCCATTCTTTTCAATAAATGAAGCCTGGCTTTCTGATCTTTGTCACTCCACTGACAGTTTTATTTGTGGCAGAGGAGTGTATGAAATTCTCCAGCTATCAGGAAGTCAGTGACTATGCACAGACATGCACAATAGTGTTTGCATTCCTACTCCAGGGGGTAGATATACTGCGTATATTACTCTCCCCTTTTCAGCTTCCTAGAGATCATTAATCACTGGGACATGACATCCACCCACTCATGCTCCCAGCCCCCTCCTGATATGCAAATTCAGAAGCAAAGGCCTATTTAGAGCCAGTGAATGCCTTGATTAAAACCTTGTTAGTGGGCAAAAATGGCACTCACTCTAACATGTGGTACTTTAAGTTGTTCATTTTCAAACATTAAGTAACGACGCAACACAGCCACAATGACAGTACTGGGTACTAAAGTAGTTAAGATAGTTTTATGGTTAACTTCTGCTTTTTTATTAGAAATAGTCACAGTGACAATCAGTACATCACGGCTCAGGGCATGTATGCAACACTCATGTGTTCACCTAAAATAAATCCTCAACTTACACAATCAGAGCACAGGCATTTAAATAATGTACTTTAACAGGCTGCCCAAACCTTTCACTGAAGCAATCTTAGGTTCTGCAGATTTACAAACTTAGGTAAGTGCAAGTGATCAGCAGTCCTAAGAAATATATTCATATCTTCCTGATCCATCATAAAGTTTATTCTGCATTCACCACTATTTGTATTTTATTTCATTTTTAACACAGTTTGCATAATTGCCTTACTGATAGGCTCCAGGAGGACAGCAGAGCTGGAAGTTGTGCTCTGTTCTCTGACTCACACCTCATCTTTGGCCATAAAGATTGCATGGTCAGCATCCAGCATGCTGAAGAACCCAAATGATGAGACAGCCTCTCTTTTTTAGCTACAGACTGCTAACAGTAGTTAACTCCTTCGTTAGTGCAGCTCCTATCAGGAATTACGTTTTGCTTGTCCCAATAGATCAGCGGACTGGATTGAGGCCTCTGACGCAAGCCTCAGTCCCTCTCAGGATTTGCAGGGCATTACTTCGGAGTATAGCTTTTCTATTCCAGAGATGCCTTGTAATTAACATCTTGGCAGAAAAGCCTATGCAAGCTTTTATTGCATCCTTGTAGCATTCAAAGACAAAACTCAGATTCAGCAAAAAGGCTGAAATATTTGAATGGCAGCAGTCAAATCTTGCATGGTGCTCTTGTAGCACGTAAATCAAGATTGAATACCACATGCAACAATGCTATACTTGCATTCTTTACTCTTCTGCTAACTTAACCAGCTACAGTTTGCTAACTGAGGGACAAAGCTGTTGTCTCAGCACAGCAGAAAGACAGATGCAGTGCTACACTGAATCTGCTGGAGAAGAGGGAACAACTGAAGTGACACAAGACAGTGATGTGCCATTCTTTCCTGCTTCCCCCTCTCAGAATCATGGAGAGCCTTTGCTTTGACTTGGTGTCTCCATAAGGCCTGTGTGGGCAGCACTGCTACAAATCTCCCTTGTGACTGAAAAAAGCAAGGACAGAAATCACACCAGCACTACATCATCTTCACAACTGCCTACTTCTTTATGTAAAGCCCTTTCTGGATATCATCTGCAAGCATTTGCAAGAGCTGAAACCAAAAGGACCTGCATAGCTTCCATCCCTTTGCAACAGCACAAGATAATTAAATTTTACAGGGCAATATATTTAACAGAGTGATCAGACTAGTCAGATTTCTGGACAAGGAAACAGACCTTGGGAAGAGCATCAGCTGTATAATAATTCTTGTAACTCTCTCCTGTAATTGTTGATTTTATCCAAAATTCTCCCAGCAGCAGGGATTTTATTGCCACCAGTCACTTCCTTAAAGGAGGCTGAGAGCACAAAAGCACCCACCATAAGCAGCAGCAAAGAGAAAACATTACCTGCCCTCTAAGACACAGCACTTCAGTAATGGCAACTACTGCAGCAGTATCCTAAATTATTCCAAACCAGTCTGCACCAACTGAGAAGAGCTCTGATGTAGGATTTTAGTGTTCGCCTCCTAAGACTGTTGATCTCTAAGGGCTTTCCAAGATTTTAATCAAGGTCATTTAACACTTTCAAGAGTGCTGGGTGTGAAAAGCTGTATCCTTCTTCCTAGAGACTGGCTCAGAAGACCTTCAGAAGATCCTACAGTTAGATATACAGACATCTCTAAAGAAGCAAAAGGCAACATTTCAGTTCAGAGAGAAGCTAATGTACTGTCAGGCCCAGTGAACAGCCGACTTACTTGGTAGAAATAAGGGTGTAACGGAGAAAGAACAGTAACATTAAAAAAAGAACAACCACCTCATCACAAATAATCTGAATTTTGATTGAATTACTGGCTGCCAATACATAACAGCTGGTTGCAGGACTGAGTGAAAAAACCCAACTAACCACACACCTAAAACTGTATGATTCACTCATCTTTGAAAAAAAATTTATTAACAAGAAAAATTTGTACTTCCAAAAAAGCAGCCTAGAAGTATTGGGATAAAGTATCAACTTGTTACTTCCACCCCAATCCATCAGAATTGCAAAACTTACATATAGAAATCTCAAAATGTAGTGTTTCCATCAGCTTCTGCTCAAAACAACAGAAGCTGCATTCCACTTCAATTTGAACTACACTTAGAACTTCCATTTGTATTTTTACCCTCAGATACACACACATGAACATAAAAACAAAATTTTAAAAAGGTAAGCTTCATTATCAGTGACAGAATATAAGAGCCTTGCCAGCCACCTTCTCTCTGGAAAACTGGACATGTTTAAGCAATGTTCAAGGAAAACAGCTTTCATAAAAAAATATTAACAATATTAACTCAAAATTAATAGTTTTCATTGTTTCTCAGATTTCCGCTTTAGATTTTAAGCAAAGTAGTTTCTATTTAGGAAAACCAACCAAACAAAAACCTTTTAACATAGATTGGTTCTGCAGTTCTACCAACCTGTGCAACTCTTCAGTTTTTTCTTCAGTAGGGCCCGTGGTTAATAAGCAGTGTCGAAGGATGGCAGCCATGTAACGAAATTGATGAGATTCATTCTATATAAATATAAATTATGAAGATATTTTTTCATTTTGAAGATTGCAAGTGAGGGTTTCAGGTCACTAGAATAATAAAAATTAAAGATGGAAAATACCTATTAGATCATAACATCCATCCCTATCAATAAAAGGATTGTACCTTAGTGTTCACTCAATGCTTAATGCTACATAACTCTCATACGCTGACTTTGAACAAGGCCTTGTAAAAATCACTGGGGAGGTTTTTCCAGTTAAATCAGCCTTCACTACTAGAAAACCCAGTTACAAGTGTTTGCTCAATTCCACACCACTATTCCTAACAAACCACTCTCTTCCTTCTTGTATTTACACCAGGCCACCTCTTCATCCGTTTATGTTATGTATGTTATCCATTTAATTTGTCTTCTCCTCATTTAGGCCTTTTGCTGCTAAGTTTCATTCCCTCTACCCAGTCTGTCTCTTTTTCTAATTCCCTTGCTTCTGCTCCCTTGATATCTTTCCCCCATTTCATGAATAACTTCTCACCAACCTCACTTGCCCTACTTTTGCTCTCTCCAAGCAATCCCCCCTTCCAATTTCCCACAGACAGCAGCCACACAAAAGTACACCAGTGACTGCAACCATTTGACTATGTATCATTGTCCTCACCGTTTTTCAACAGCTCTTCCTGGCATCTATCATATGTTCTGGAGTGTTTGACCAGGCACAAAGCACCCAATGCATCTTTTGTAGCATCAGCATCCCAATCTGCCAGCTGTACCACCTGCAGCTCTTGTCTGGCTTTGCTCCTTTGAAACCATCTTCAGTCATTAAATACGGGCGTTTCAAATGGTTCTCTTCACATTAGGATCGATCTTATTTAGCTTTCTATCCACATGCCCAACCTCTCTGCTCTCCTTTTATTTCCCATGTGTTCTGCTGTCTGGAATCTCTTCAAATTCTGGGTCTGCAGCCCACTTCATTAACATACCTTTCACTCTTCTACCAGACCATTAAAATTGCCACTGGAATATTCACTAAGCAGAATGTCACCTAACATATCTGGCTAACAACCACTAAAAAGTTCTTTAGTTTAAAAGTTCTCTGCTTTTAGGAATTTCTAGTAAAGAGTTATTACCTAAGCTTTACCTCAAAACAAGCTTCTCCTGCTCTGGGATGTCTTAAACTCTCATTAGGAAAAAAAAAAAAAAAAAAAAGGCTACAAGCATGTTTGGGATATCAAGGAGGAAAAGAGAGTGAGCTGGGCTTTACATCTCTCCAGATTCAGTATTTTGTAAGAGTAAACCAGCTTCCAGCTAACAAGAGGTTACCTCTTAAGAGTTGAACATGTAATACAGATTCTTTTTCCAACTTTCCATATAGCTGTGTTACATGCTTTTTTACCCCCAAAATAATCACTTGCCTATACAAAGAACTTCGATAAAGTTAAAGTTACTTTTAATAAGGGCCTAAGTCAGGAATATAAACAGAAGAAAGCAAGTTCACTTTCTTTATATTTCCTTGAAACTCAAATATTAGCTTCTCTGATCCCTCCATCACTTAATCTTAAATTTCAGGATTTCTTATTCAGCATATCCTTAAGACACTAAAGCAAAGAATACTTCAGATGCTGCTCAAGGTTTACATTCCTTAAAGTTATAATTAATGTCTTACTTGCTGTTTAGTCCAATGCACTAAAGAGAACAATTACTTGCAAGTTTTAACTATTGTAGAATTTTGATCAGCCTTTATATGCTGCATATTTACCATGTTCAGTGGAAAGTAAACAATGCTGTTCTAGAAACAATGCAATGTGGACTAAAAAGAAAGGTTCCTTATATAATTCTCCTGCTGTAGCACAGATTCAGGTTATTCAGCAAAGTCATCCTAGTAATTTCTGTTTATAAATTTAAGGATACAACACATAGGAAGCATATTTATCTAAAGAAAAGAAGATCTGACAATAATGAAAACAAACCCTATTAATAAGATATAACAATGAAACTGTATTTGATTCTTACACTTGATCTCATCTTAAAAGATCATGTTTAAGTCCAAAGCTGGTGTTGGGAGGATAGGACAAAGATATGAATAACAGTACCACTCTTTCATCAGAGTTATTTGTTAAAAATGACAGATGATGTATTTATCATACAACAGACAGAAACTAGGGAGTCCTCTCAGCTCTATTACCCTACTGCCACAGTCCACAACCTCCAGAGATGCAGCCATCTGGTACACTTAGATTAAGAAGTTTTTCCTAGCTAGCTAATTTTTAGTGAACAACATTTATTTTCTTTCAGAAATCTAAGACTTTTATGAAATAGTATTTTTTGCATTCTTGTATTCGAAAACATACAGTTTTAACCTGCATTATGCAAGTCAAGCTACTCAGCCATTACACAGAAAATGGGTAAGATTTTTTTGCTCGAGTAGTAACAGAACAACAACTACCTCTAGTGTATCTACCCGCTAGTTCTTGCAGGCTAAACAACATCAATTGAAAAAAGCACTTCAGCTAAGCCTTACCTTGCTGTGGACATTCCAACTGTCAAGTGTCACATTAAATAGAGCCTTTAGTGCCTCAATGGCACAATCTGTCTCTTGCAAAGACAGAGGAGGCCTGTCACGATCTTCTGCTGCTTTATATTCTTCTGTCCATCTTATACTCAGGGAACTCTCCAAAGCCTGAGTCAAAACTTGCACCCCTTGTAGCTCCTGACGCAATTGTGCTCTAATATCTGTGTGCAGAAGTGACAAGAGGAAGAGGAGACGCAAATCAAAGCATTTAATGTCATCGACCAGCTGCCGGTCCTTACATTTCTGCAGGAGATTGCAGAGCATCGCTGCAAGATTCAGTTCCAAACTGAGCTTCTGTGCAACTGAACTATTAAAAACTATGTTACAGAGGCATTTTAAGGCTTCTACTATCACAGGAAATTCAGACACTCTCTCCAGAGGATCTTCCACAGTGTCCAGTTTTGCCAGCTTCATAAGGATCTGCATGTTCCTCTTCGTGGTTACAGGCACTAAAACCTTCTTGTCCCTGGAGAGAATCCGGAGAGCCTCCAGGCAGGCAACTTGACATGAAGTTTTTGTGTCTTTTTCAAGGACGTTTAGAACTTCCTCACACAGTTTCTAGGCAAACACAACAAAGAAAAAGGAAACAGTTTTAGTGTCAAAATATTGGCAGCAATAAGAAGCTACTTTGCTAAGCTTCCATATAACTTTTGAGTTTTTATCTGACCTGAGAA
Organism: Eopsaltria australis; assembly: GCA_034509425.1. Lineage (NCBI taxonomy): Eukaryota > Metazoa > Chordata > Aves > Passeriformes > Petroicidae > Eopsaltria > Eopsaltria australis. The sequence goes on from JAVTVJ010001589.1 coordinate 365,830, forward strand.
ACTACTTATTCCATATTAGCTCTTCAAAATATGAACTGTTACAAAAGATGTCCAGAGAGCACCAAAAGCAGCTTTCCTCATGAACACAATCCAAATACATCAACATCTGCAAAAGCATTAAGCCAACATGGCAGCTGTTATCCACCACTGCTAGTTACAGGATCAGGACTAAAAAACTCTGGAAGAGTAACAAAGCTAGAGAGAAGTGAAAGCTTTTAAAAATATGTCAAAGTACAACAGTCACACCTACAGCACCTGCAGAACGTTAAGTTAAGGTTGTTTCAGTCAGGATGCTGGGAGAAAAAGAATCCAAAATAACTGCTACTTAATATACAAGGATCAGTACTCCATGTTTGGTAACAGCTATTAATTTGTGTGGCCACTTCAACCTAACTGACAGACTTCTTCCATTTTAAGTAAGACTCTTAAAAATATTGCCTCTGACACAGAAACATAATGCAGTTTTAGTTGAAGACAGACTGCAGCAGTTTTACCAAACCAGTAAAGCTGCTGCTTTATCAACACAGATTGTTCTTGATGTCAAAACAGTTCACAGATTCTTTATACCAACAGGACTGCAGGGGTAAATAATCATACAAACGCATAATGAGAAAATAAAACACTCCAATAATCTGCAGGTCAGAACTGTAACATCTGAATTACAGAAGTATTACCTTTTATAAGACAGAAACTGACAATCAATCAATCAAAGGGGAGAAATAACAGGCCAGAAGAGATTGCTTGATGTGAGAGGTTTTTATGCCTTAAGCTCAAGACACACTACTGCTCATGGGTACTAGAGTCAGAAATATAGCCACAAGGCAGTTCCCAATACAATACAAACTGCACTGTACCTCCTAGGACACAGTTCCTCCATGCTTCTCTCCTCTCCAGCTTGGTGTCTTGGCCATCAGCATCAATAAATTACCAAAGAAGCCAGAGCAGCCACTGAGTGGAATAGGTCTAGTGCAGAAGTCTGCTTAGGACCCAAAATTCACATCATGATCTCAGGCAGTCATTGTCAAGAAAGTGATTACAAAAAGCATAGGAATAACCAGTAAACTATAAAATAGTTCTTGGGGAATGGTACCTGGAATTCCAGTTTTCACCATCACTACCACAATGAAAAGGTGAAGAGCACAGAAGCCCATGACCCTAATACAAAGCTCAAAACAAAGGTTCCTTTGTCAAACTTGGGATATCTAAGCCAACACTACTACTGTAATGACTTACAATTAAAGCCAAAATAAAAAAAATAACAAAACCAACAACAAACATTAAGTCTAAAGTACATTTAGCACAGACACTCCAGAAGAATAAGGGAGAAAACAACACAGAATTTCAACTTGTTTTCTTTTAACTTCAACAATATTAAAAGAAAATCTGTAAACAAAGTCAAACAGTAAGAACTCATAATATGATTTCTGGTAAGCTTGTCCTGGGGTTAAGCCCACCCAAAAGCACCACCCAGACAACCAAGATATTGACTGCATTTCCACAGCCCTGACTAGATTAATCCAGTATGAGTCTGAAAACAAGGAATGAGCCCCATCTCTTATCACACAGGCAACATGAAAAATAATTATCAGAACATTAGAGACCCTACAACACTATAAAACCCACATTTGACCACCTGTGCAGGCATATAGGTACTTACTGTGGCTGGAAAAAGATACTCAAGTGCAGAGTTCTCAGAGTTCTTCACCATTAACCTAATGCTGCTCACACAGATCTGCACAACTCCCTAACTTAAGCATGGTATTGCACTAAATGTTTCTGAAGTGCAACAGAAACTTCTGTTTTGAAGTGTTTTCAAAAATGCCTAGGAAACAAAAAATGACCAGTCTAGATCCACAGTCAAATTACCTAGTCACAGCTCAACTTCTTACAAGAGTCACTTTCTACTGCTAAGAGAGTTTTCCATACAATTAACTCTGCTTTGCAAGCTGAAGCGTGGAGTCTGTTTGATTTTGAGGAATAACACACAACTGAATGGACAGTTCACAGAATTTCAGAAAAATGTCCGTTTATTCTGTATATATATATTTTCTCTATATATTTTCAACTAGACTTAGCAGTTATTGTCTTCCTTGTTGATATCAACTACTACAAGGTGGTCTGGAACAATTTATCCAAATTCTGAACACTCATGTGATTACAAAGAGACCAAGCCACTTGAATTCTGACTGATTTTTAATTTTTCTCCCATATGTTTTACCCACCTGCTGCTATGAAAGTGTCACTGCAAAATGTCAAAAGCACTGCAGGAGGGATCCCAAAGGACACCAACCTCCTGCTGCCTTGCTATGAGAGGTGGAGGTCTAACCTTCCCTCCATACAGTAAAAGACATGCAATTTAATTAAAAAATATAAAAATCATTTCTTGGCTTCAAAACTTAGTGAAACACAGCACCAGAAGAGTCTTAACTCTGAACAGTTGCACTAAAGATAGGTATTAAATAGAACTTTTTTTTTTTTTTTTGAGATTTAGCAACCTGCTTACAACTTAACTGCTGATAAAGTTCTCTGGAACTTTAAGCCATCAAAGGTGTTTTTAGAGGAACAGCAATCAGTTAGGATATCTGTGACAGTGAACCGCTGCTGGCTGATCCCAAGTGCCATCAGCAGCTCAGGAAAAGCTGGAGTATTTGATTATAATTGCAGAGCTATCCATGGAAAGATTCACCCTATTAGGAAACTGCCTTGGAGACAATTAAAACCAAATGCCATACTGCACATTTTCACATTTTCTGTTTTGGCCTTGATGGCACAAGGGAAATGATGTACAGAGAGAAGAGAAACAGGAAGAGATGTGACCACAACATTATTATGCCTTTTGTTTTCTTTAGGTGGTGCTCTTTCTACCACCCTGTAGGCCATTAGCATGGCATAAACTCAGGGGCACAGATTTCATTTATTTGGTTGGAAATGAAAGCAAGTGAAAATTCAGAAGGTACCTCCCCCTTCCACAGCATGTATGATGACTGCTCCAGTTTCATGGGTTTTGCTGCTACCCTTGAAGTCATTGCAAGATTTTAACATTTCATGTTTGGGGTTCTATCCTTTCAACATCCAGATAACATCTTGACTTTCATCAACCATGCTACAGCAAGAAGTGTTTTTCATACACTTTTTCACAGACTCAAGACAATTTCTAGTTTTAACTTTTTTATTTTAAAATCTATTCATTTCTCTGAAATTCAAAATTTCTCAGCTTTTGTGGTAATAGTAGGATTAACACAGAACAATGCACACCGTTCTTTCTGTGTATGATATAATATTAAATCTTGTGTTAAAGCAGGAAGGCCAGAAAAACCCATTTGTCATCTTACTTTGACAAATAAACTCTTAACCTGTTTTGGTCCTTTATCTTGATAGCATGAAGTCTTGATGATAATAAGCAACACAGCCCAGTAGAAAAAGAGCTCTCCTGAGATATGAGGGACCTATGTTTTCTCCCTTACTCAGCCACAGAGCTGCTGTGTGGCTTTGGGCCAATATAATTTCTTTATTTCTATTATCCTCCACTATCTTTGTTCACAGGGTGATTAGGCTGGGGGGAGGGGCAGGGAAGGAAAGGGGAGCACAACTCTTTAGTTTCTGTGTTTAAGTTTCTAATAGGTTTCAGAGCTAAGTATCCATGGCAAGAAAGGCCAAGAATACTTGAAATGTTAGTTAAAACTTTCATTTCTCTGGAAGACAAGACAACATTTATATAACATGTATCATACTGTGCTGAGTAACAGGAGAGTTAGATAACCTCCCCTGAGAAGGCCGTGCCAAATTTTAGCTTGGTCTTTGTGGACAGCTGTGGGTGGGGAGGGAAGGTGTATACTTGCATTCCTTGAGGATTCAGCCTGCTCCACTCGAGCCCTTCATTGTCAAGCCCGCACTGACAGCGGAAGGTTGGCTGCTTGGAAGGAGCCTGCCAGCTCTGACACAGCACAGCTCCAAGCTGAAGGTCTGAACATGTGAGAGCATGACAGTTCTGCAGGTGAGGTGAGGACCACACTGAGCAATCCCTGCTGTCAAAACTGGTGGATTAAACACCTGCTTCAGAATCACAGAAAGGTGAAATCCTGTGTAGCTGCACTCACAGCAACCCTCCTTGCTCACCTCACTGCACAGGGAGAGGGAGAACCCTTTTACCGTCTGTAATCCTATGGTGAAAGAAGGATGTTAAAAGGAGAGATGGGTTTCACTGACTTGTCATGAACCTTTAAGAGGTTTCAGTAAAAGCTGAAAAATGCTGGATGGGAATGGGCAGGACTAGAGGGAATTAGAACACTCAGTATTAATGAAGGATACTTACTACTTTTTTCCTCTTACAGACTGGTACTCCCTTCAGGGGTTTTGGTGAAGTCAGAACAATAACAGCAACTAATACTAAGACACCACACAGTGTGCCCACAGGAGAACCTGAGCTTAGTATTTTTACAGGACACTCACTAATACACATTAAAAGCTTGTTTCAAATTTATTGGGAGAAGAAAAACTGTGCCTTGGTGGCTGTTGGAACCTTCAGACCTCCCTAAAGCATCACAGCATCAACAGCACCACCTAAGAATGAGGTTTATTTAAGATTTAGAGTGTGACAGCATCTTGCTCCATCAACATACTTCATTCCTTCCATCCTTCCGGAGTTAAAAATGGTACTGTCCACAGACTTAGAGAATCTCCCACATCATGTATTTAACTGGTAGAGAATGCCCCACCATATATTTGATACGATTTACCACCGACTATTTCAGCATCTTGAAAACACTCAGCAATGCAAGGGGAAAAGACTGTTTCGGTGATTTTCTTCCCATTGAATTTTAGATCAATCATGTTCAAATTGAACCTGGACAACAATTCAAGAAAACTGGTCTCAAATTCTGAAGATTCATGTTAGAGACCCAACACAATAAGCTGGACCTAATACAGCAGAAACCAGATGTTACAAGTAGTACAAAAGGTAAACCAGACAAAAAGATATGGAGCTGAAGAGGAAATAGCTCAATCGTTTCAGGCTTCTAAGTAATATTCTTACATTTGCCTGCTGCTTCCCTTTTTTCCTCTTCCTCTTGCAAACTCAGTGCCTTCATCCAATTTAAAAAGCCTTACTTGCCATCTTGGACAGATTTACTTGGTCTGTTATTTCACAGCAAATGGTGCTATAGCAACTTCCAGCTGTGGAATGCTATGGCCAACCAGACAATCAGTGCTGACAGACATTTCCAGGGCACAAACAGGACCATAATTTTCTTACCATTTGAAGTCTGTAAACAGCACAAATGTGCTGCTACTTCAGAAGTAGTATTTGGCCCTGACAAAGCATAAATAATGGAGAGCAAAGCTATTAAATAAGGATCAAGTGGTCCAAAAAACCCTTTCCTTTTTGTATTAGGACATGTGGGCTTGAGCTGAAGCACCTGCTGTGCCACAGAGAAGAAGACACTACGCCTGACAACTCTCTCCAAGGTGACTGGTCAGGTTAATACTTATTACTTTTCTGGAGTGGATTCCAGACCTAAAGAACCAAGGGTTTGTCTCAACCATGCCACAGTGCTGTGAAGTGTTGCATTTCTGAAGACTCAACTTTTTCCAGCAAAACACCATCCACAACTTCTTGACTGCTTTAGATTTCTAAGAGCTTGTTAAGCTCCTTAGAAACAGCCCCACTGCCTTAACTTCAGCTGCTACTCCAGAACATATTGATTTCTTGTCACAATTTCTATACTGTTTACACACAGAAACTAAAAACAGGCTTCCAGAAACTAATATTTTTTATTAGTATGCAACAAGTTAAGAAGGATTGGCACTGATTTGATGTGCCTGGTATCTGAGTGGATCTTACAGTACAACAGATTGCCATCTGATTTATATCCAGAACACTCACCATAGATAGGCCAAGGCAGACACACATATCATTAAACAAACAACCAGGACAAGTACAAGGACAACTCACATTACAATCTTGTGCTTTTATCACCCTGTGATGTATTACAGTCCTGTGGCTATGTCCAGATAAACAAGCTTGATAACATTACCTCTCTTCATGCTTTCTAGAGGACACAATCTACTTTCCTCCTGGAATTCAGTACCACAGACTCACTGTGGATTTAGTTAGGTTGTAGCCTAAAAGCATCGTGCCTTGATAGCCATATTTATTCTGTCCAATTGATCCAGCTTCTAGTCAAGCCATAGTTTTGTCCTTTCTATCTTCTGTATTTTCAGCATGTCACTGGTGTGTATGGGTTGCTTAAAAAAAAACCCCACCTTAAAAAACCAAACACAACCATCCACATAAAAAAAATCCTTATACTGTATACCTTACATCCACCCCTCCAAACTCATTGTCTTTATTTGGCTTTTGCCAATTTGGCTTCTGCTCTCTTCTCCTTTCCTGTATTCTGTAGCTGGCAATCCATTTTTTAGACCAGACATTTGCTTATTCACAATGTAAAAAGGGATGGTAGGGAAGGTGAGGAACAGAGGCAAGAACACCAAGTCCAGATCCCAGCTGAGCTCTTCTACAGATCAGAAAGGCCACACAGAGTCCATCACCACATCACTGAGTGTCAACTTCGAGTAAAGCCATAGATAAAGCAAAGCTACAACATCTTGAGTCCTCTGTGTAATAAGGAAATGCAACTGAAGATTACAGTACAAACAACTGATGGGTTTGCAAATGCAGAAGACTGACAGACTTATCATCCCATCCATTTCTACCACAAAAAAACTTAATACCTTAAAATACTTAGATTTTGCATAAAATCATGGAATGAAACAATGTGTACCCAATTTCAGACAAGCTATCCTTGTAGAAACGTTGCAATTCTGATTTCAAGCTTTGAGTTTATTCCGGAAGTAGCAAAAATATACAGCCTCATTCACTAATAAGCATTTTCTGAACAAATATGCAAATCAGCCCCAAAGCTAATTACACAACAGAAAGGAAGGGGCTTGTTATTACATATTACACCCTAAAAACAACAACAGAAAAAAATAAAAAATTCCCTATCCAAACTTTACATGTGAGGCTGTGGATGGATCTCAAAGGATGTGTTAAGCCCTGACACACCTGGACAGCTCAATACACATTTCCCATCTTTGACACCTGACAGGCATGGACCACATCTCACTGATCACAGCCATCTTTGGAATTATGGGCTTCTGCAACTCTGTCTTCCTTACAGCTTAATAGCTTTCTTCTGTACTTATCCCTTCATCTTAATCCCTAGTGTTCTTTAAGCATCTCACATAGACAAGAAATACATCTGTCATATTGCTACCTGCTGAGAAGAGAGAAAATTGTAAAATCTATTGCAAAATTTTATCTCAGTAGAAATAGAAAAGTATCTTTACCCTAATTCCTCTACCTCATCTCAAATCCATACCCAGCAAAGTCACTTAACTACTTTCATTAAAGACTGGGGGCTTTGCTAGGGGAATTTCTCTTTCAGAAAAAAAGGGAATGTGTAGTTATCATGTGTCTTGGACTAAAGAAGCAAAAATTAAAATACAACTTTATACTCATCACTTCTACCATTTCACAAAGGCAGCTAAGTTAAGGGACTGTCTTTACTCTTTTGAACTTCCACACTGAGCTGTGCAGCTCAGTGTGTTTTACTCACCTTTCTTTTGTCTTCATCTGCAGGGTCAAACCTGAAAGTGGCCCGATTCTGTAAAAAGTAAAGACAAGAGTTTGTTTGCTACATGCACAGCAGCTGCTGAGGATGTAATACCTGCAAAACTATTCAAAACTTCAGGCGTCTCAGATAATGAGGCTACAACCACATCATCCTTTTCCCAATCTCCCCAACAGCAAAAGCTTCACTAAGTGACTCCAATGAACAGTTTCACGATTACTACTGGTGCAGAGCAAGCTTTTATTCATGGGATGTGAAACAACCACCTCACACATGGCACTTGACATGGTGAAAAATGAGAGACTGCCTTGTATTTTACACAGAACTCACTACCCAGATTCTTCCTCAATAAGATCTTGCTTACAAGCTTTTGACTGCTCTGACTGTCCCAAACCAGAACCACCACAGAAAACAAGCAGTACAAATCAAATAAGCCTTGCTACAAAAACTACCAGTTTCTGTGTTCTGGCAGCTTCCAAAACACCTCACCAAGATACTTGTTTCTCTAGCACTGTTAAACACAAGACTGACACGGTCTAACAACAAGTACTTACTTCTTATTAAACATTCCAAATAGCAATTGGGTCTAGTTCTATGTTTGTACCCTGAAGAATGCTATTAGTGAAATATTACTCATATGGTAAAAGTTAACTATGACAGTCAAAGAAAACAGCACTAATACAAGACAGTTCTCTTAATATTTTAAAACTTCCAATCTAAATGTTCAAGCATGATGATCAGTTTCCAAAAAAAAAAAAAAAAAAAAAACAAATCTCAATTTCTACTTCTAATATGCAACTTGCTACATCATGCAAGTGACTGGAAAACAGAAGTGACCTTCCATGGCACATTCATGGGCCTCTTACCTTTCATGACCCAAGCTCACAATTACACAGAAAGGCCTCGGACATCTACCCAACCACCGAAGGTTACTAACACCAATTAGTGCCCTGAGGATGGTAGGAAAATCATTTTCTTCCTCTCTCCATAGTAGGCAAATAATCCCCTTCCTCTCTCTTACAGGGTTCCCAACTGGAGTTCAGCAACATGCCAATCAAAAGCAGGTGAGCATTAAATGATGAGCAATGAACCAAGAGAATGCAATCTTTGCATTTCCACATGAATATTTTTCCAAAATTCCAAAAGCAATGTAGTGAGAGCAAGAAGCCTAAGCACTAGAGGAACACAGATTTGGAATAACCACTGCAAATAGGACAGCAGAGAGAAGCACCAACAGACCTACTCGTATCTCTCATTATGGTTATTCTATAGCCACTTGCACCTTGGAACTACACTTGATCCATCCCTTCTTTGCAATTAAAGTATATTTAATTTGTTATTCAGAAAAAAACCTTAAGCTCCAGAACCTGGAGTACTCTGCCCAGTCTTTGCTGGCCCACACACAAAGTGTCACTAACAAAATGTGCAGAAAAGAGATGCAGGACATAAGATTAAAAAGTTCTAACAAGAAACACAGTCATACTGAGACATTTAAATGCTGTCTCAGTATGACATACAATGTCATACTGAGACAGCATTTAAATTTCTCATCCCACTCCAAAAGAAGTATTTAGCTACACATTTAAAACTTCATTAAAATACATGAAATGTCAGAATAAAGCTGCACGAGCTCTCACTCTGTCCTTGAGAATTTAACTCAAGCCTAAATAATTCATCTGGGAAATCTGCTGAGAAGGCATAAAATCCAGTACAGCAAAATTAAGAAATTATGTTTGCGCATGCTTTTTGACAGAGCACATTTAACATAGCGTCATTTTGTAGAGTAAGGATGGAGATAAAAGGTTCCTTCAATGAGAATCCTTCCTCTGTACGTCAGAGATCAGCAAATTAAAACAGATGTGTGTCATGAACTCCTGATCTACCAATCCTCCAGAGAAAGTGCCCTGCAGCTGCATCAACCTCTACCTTTGAATTTCATATGCACAAATGGCAGCCTATGTCAAGACTGTTGCTCAAGGTTCTTCTACAAGCTCAAGTTTGAGTGAAGAAATCAGTTACTGCCATTGTTAAGTGTAAAACACACTGCACTTAAGACAGCAAATTTCAAGCCACCTCTTGGAGGGTGAAGAATACCCACAATCACATCCACATTCATCTTCTCCCCTAATCACAAAGCTATGAAACTTTAACTAAAGATCTGAGTATTTGTTCCTGTAACGGATTCCTAAATTTCAGTCAATAGTTAGTTCAACATGACTGCACTTAAATTACATCCAAAGCCAAACTCTGAGTCAGTGCTAGCTTTAGAGATTTGTGTACCAGTCACACAAGCATCTGTACAAAGAGCAGGCACCTGATGGGTTGAGACGTAATCTTTCAAAATGGACTGTACTGCTCTACTAAAATCTAGGTGGATAAAATATATAAAAATCCACACAGCATCTATTTTCACTCTGATTTTCACTTTCCTACATTAGCAGGGAATAACTGCATTCACTTCTTGACTGAGCATGCACGTACCAGACTGCAACAGCAGCAGACCCTTACTACTTTTTCATACCTGCCAGCATTAAATGCTCAACCTGCTCTAAGCTGTCCTCCCTTTTCGCTTTGCTTGGCCAGAAACATGGAAGAATGAAGTGAGGTTTGTCAGCCCATTTCACACACAGCTCTGTCCCTGCACGCTGGCACGGTCACTGTCCAGGCGATGGAAAGGCCTCTGTATTCCAGGTGACAAAGGGCTGCCCACAAAGGGCAGCACCTCAGGCAGCTGAGCAGGTACCTAAGGCACTTCAGTGTTACTCTGTCCAGCCGCAACCCAGAGGTATACGGAGATTAAAAGACTTGTGAGGCAATGTACACTATTACATAGCTCCCTTACACCCCGATCGCAAATAACCCGCACTACCCGCTGGGCGCGTAGAACGCGAGACCGAAGGTGCCGGGGCCGAGCCTGGCAATGGCTCTGTGCTCCCCTGGAAGGCTGCTTTCCTCTGGGCACTGCCCTGGCTCTCGACCGCGGCAGCGCCCGGTGCCCTGCACGGCCTGCATGCGGGGAGCGCACGGCAAGGGCCGCAGACTGTGCCCGGCAGGGGCCGTGGCAGTGAAGCGGTGAGCGCTGGGGACCCGCCCCAGAACCCAGCCCGGGGGGCAGCAGGACGATGCCGGCGGCGCTGCCGATGGCGGGCGGGGCGGGGCAGGGCGGCGACACGGCCGGGGGAGCGGCGCGGAAGGGAGGGGGATGGGACCCGTTACCTCCTCGTTGTACCGCGACAGGACGCGCTCCACCGCCTCGGCGCCGCCGCCGCGCCCCTCCACGGCCTCCAGCACCGCGCCCAGCACCGCGCCCAGCTCCGCGCCCGGCTCCGCGCCCGGCTCCATGCCCGGCTCCATGCCCGCCCGACCGCCCGGTTCCGCCCCGTCCGGCGCCGCCGGCAGCGGTCGCGCCCCGCCCGCGCGCCCCGCGCGCCTGACGCGCCCGGCGCGCCCCGCGGAAGCCGCCCGGACGGGCAGGCAGCGGCCCGCGCCATTGGCTGGAGGGGCCAGAGGCGCGCACCCCCGAGCCCTCCTATTGGCTGCCGCCTCGCCGGCCGGCTGGTGCGGAGGGAGGACTCCATCTCCCAGCATGCCGAGCGGCTTTGTTGCCGCGGGGCACGATGGGAGCTGCAGTCCATGCCCACAGGTCCGAGGGCTCCCGCCGGGAGGAGCGGCGGCAGCGCTGTATCGGGACGCTCGGCGGCACAGGGCACTGCCTGGCACAGCCCTCCCTCCTCTCAGGGCTGTCCGATTCTGTGCTCGATGCGACGTGCACTGGGCACACCCGGTCTGCCACAACACGAAGGGCTGCCAAAACCAGTGCTGGCCGCCTTTTCTTAAGCTTTTAGGTCATTGGGCTCCCACCGCGGGAGAAGTCTGTGTGTGTTCCCTGAACCGGGGCTTCGCCACAGCGTCTGGCAGCAAAAACAACACCCTTTTTCTCAAGTGTAACCCTGGTGAGCAGTAGTGGTACATGAACATTCTCCGTTTTGTTCAGGAGGTGGCAGGAGGGGAAGGTGGGGTGCATCGCGCAAAGGTGAACCGTGTCTCTACAAAGGTTTTGCAAGACCGTGTGTTTAAACCATACCGGGCAGATACACAATATTTCCTTACTCAAGGTGCCCTGTAATCAAAATTCATCGTACAGACAGCAGAAAACGATATATTGAAATTAACAAGAAATGTATGTTCAGACGGAGCTGTGGCTGGTCTCTCCTTGAAATACTTGTTCCTTCAGTTCACGAGATGCTCCGTGAGAAGCGGAAACCTTTTATCTCACAAATGACAGGTTCCATAGTGGAAAGTGCCGTGGAGATGCACCTGCAGATGGACAGGGCACTGAGGTGCTCAAATGTGACGGTGCCTGTCTGCAGTGTTTAAGATTGCAGACCCAAACCAAAACCTGAATTTCCTCCTTAGGGGTTTCTTGCCACAAGAACTGAGATATAAATCCAGAACAGCACAGTCACTGGACTGCAAGGAGTAACCAAATCCGGCCATCCAGTGGGCAGCCATTTCTTCTGAGTCAAATCCATCTGTAAACTAATGCAGCTTTGGAGAGAAAGCCAATTAAAAGAGTCTTTTGCTTGTTAGATTTACAACTCTATAATCAAGTATAAGCCTGCTTAGATTTACTTCACAGCACAGCACAGCACTTGTTTTACTTGCACATAGCCAATTAATTTTTTAAAAAATTTTATTTACAAAACCTAAAAAATAAAGATTAGGAAATTGTTACCGCTCTTTAAAGGCACATTGTTATTCATCATCAAGGCGTTTTAGTTTCCACTTTATGTAGCATATGAAGGATTAGGATTTCAATAAAAGAGAGGGACAGAATAAATTGCATCCTCTACCAAAGAACTGCCAGACCTTTTCAGATGGATGCATACCATGAGCCCTTCCCATGTGAGTCAGCTTTATCTAAACCTTCCAAAGCAATGTCTGCCTCTGAATTTCATGGGTTTCAGGGTCAGTCACAACAGAACTGTGGGGCTGGGGAGGTCAGAGGCCATTTTTGTCAAAGGGTAATGACCTTAGCAGCAAGAGGTATTCCGACAAAAACAGGATTGATGCTACTGAATAGAGTTCTCACTGCTCTCCCCCCGCTGAGTCTTTTTTCTACCTGGTAATGAAAAATCTTGGAGAATTGTAATGGATTTTTATACTCATACATGCATATATATATATTTGCGTATGTGTGTAGATCTAGTTAAAAATATTAAATGTGTTATGTCAGTTGTGCTCTGATACATAATATTAGTTTAAATTCTACAGAATAAATTACATATAATTTGTTATATGTTTTAGCTCATGAAAAAGATCACATTTTTATTAAAATATGTATTTGTTAGGAAAAAAGGGAATGCAAGCAAGAAATTTAAAAAAGGAAAAGGAAAAAGGAAAAGAGAAAAAAATAGAAAAAAGAGAGGAAAGAGAAAGAAGAAAATAGGAAAAAATAACAAGAGAAGCTGCAATTGAGATTGAATATTTTGGAATGTGGTATAAGAGTTTCTTCAGCAACATTTGCATAGTCAAATATTTACTTTATATGCACATAAATGCATGGCTAGGCAAGAAACCCCAACTTTTAGTTTCTGTGGTTAATGGAAAGGAATAATTAACAGGCTGCAGACTCTGATTTGGGAGGTTTGGCAGTTTGTACTGGGATGATTTAAGATATTCTTGTCCCTCACCAGACATTCAGAGGTTATGGTGCTCTCCCAAGCTGCTGCACTCCCCAGCCTGCTGCACACCCTGTGACCTGAAAGCTCCCGTGGTTTGTGCTGCTTTGCTGGGTTCTGAGCTGCAGTGGCCTAGGTGGAGTTTTTTTTTTGTGCAAAAAATTTGTCAAGTTCTGTCTGACTGATGATGTTCTTGGCTCTTTTTTATGAGCAGCTTTGTGGTGCTGCTTTTTGTCACAATTCCCTCTCCTAGGACGTTGCAGTTCTCCACTCAGAAAGGTTTTTATTATTTCTGGGTCTCACACTGTGTCCAGTATTCCTCCTCCTTCCTGAACAGTCTGCCTGAGCTCTTGAAATCAGGGTAATGGAGTTGTCCCCAAAGGTGTTGAAGGATATGGAATATTTGTATGCTAAAATAGTCTCATTTCTCCTCTCTTTCAGTCAATGGGGATTTGGCTTCTTTTGCCTAAAATAAGCCTTTTACAATTTACTATAAAAAAGAGAGGAAGTGACCCTTGAGTGGTACTTGGGTTAACCTTCATCCTGATCCTTCCAAAGACCCAGTCTTGAGTTACTGGCCACAGACATCCCACCAATGCATCTGATCCTTGGAGGGACTGTGGTACCAGTCCAGGGAGGTCGTGATCACCAGACCATCAGGCAAGTGGAGCTGCATCGCCCATTTGCCACAAATTGTACCTGTTCTCAAGTCCTTCACTGGATAAAAACACACATGATGACATCTAAGATCTTTTGATGGTCTGCAGCTTGCAGAAGTTTTTGTATTGAAGTAAATTTAACTGGCATCTATTTAATTTCAAGAACTTTATTTGGGTGTGAAAATCCCTCATATATCTTGCACAACTGTACAAATAACACTTATGTCCATTTTAGGCATAAACATCGTTATCGTCACACTAGGTGCTATCAAAGATTTTATTTACAAAACAATTACTAAAATGCCTTTTGCCATATTTCCATTTATTTATTTCTTACCCATAGGGTAATAGGTCCACCATAATTGCTTGGTGTGTTTTATAATACAGAAGGAAAAGCTATGTTAATAAAAACTAACAAAAACACGCAAACAGCTACAAATCTGACAGAAATTGTCTAAGTAAAATTCTCCCCAAAATACAATACATTTTTCCACGCATACACAGTACAGAATAACTTCAAAGGCACAGCTTTGAATTTTGTTTTTGTAGACGTATAGAGAATTATCACCACATGAAGGAACTGAGAGAACAGTTTCATACCTGTCAATAGATAATTAAGCGAATAATCATGTTTGCATTGTCATTTTCTTTATATAATTGCTTCATATCATCATATTTAACATATGTGGCTCTGAATCCAAAATCTTCCCAGTCCCCAAGTCCCATCTTTACCTTGTCAGTACTGACCAGAGAAGTTAGATTTTTCCAGATTGTGCAAACTCAACACAAATACATATACAGTAAGAACAATAGTCAACTTAAGGCAGTGTAGAATTCAATGCTACATGTCTTTTCTTCTCTTTTGTAAAGATCAAACTTACTGGATCAACAGAAAGGTGCATCAATATACAGAGTTAGGTGTAAACTGAAACCTACAGCAACACCTGTCCTTTTAAGGAACCAGATAGAGGAATTGATATGAATAAGTGATGACTTGGCAGAATGGTTTTTAAGGCATGCATCAAGAGCTTAATAGAAGAACAGATGACAGAGTTCTGCTGAGGGTGAATTTCCTACCTTTAATTCAAAGTATAAATAGGTCCTGTTTCAGTACTTTTTTGTAAGACTCACTAATGTTTGTCAATAAGAGAGGGGGTAAAAGTGGCTCACTCAAACTGAGAGCACACAGGGTTGGCCCAGAATTAAAAAAGGCACAGGTCGGCCCAAAAAATGGTCTAGAACAGCACAAAAGTGTTTTTCAGCTATAGGAACAATCAGTCATACTGGTCTGCAATCTGCCCACGTTAGGAACTACATTTATCTGCCCAGGATCTTTTCCATTTTCACCTCCCTTGAAGAATGTCTAGGGAAAGTACCACACGGCCTGAAGCTTTTATAACTCTTCTAAGTGTGTGGGCTCAGCTGGCACCAGACATCCTCATTTAGCCCAGCCTGTGGTGGCTTCCCCATTGATGTAGGCAAAGCCAGGAAAGTGTTGCATGTGCTCGTACTCAGAATTCCTGCGTGCTGTCAGGGGTGTGTACATGTCACTGGAATTCCCATATCTCGTGGAGTGCATGGATGAGCTGGTGTAGCAGGAGTTGGCAGCTGGGACCTCTGGCCAGCGCGGAGTCACCGGTGTGGGATGCAGCCTGGGAGTACTGCTCATCAAACAGGGCTCCATTCTTGATGTTGGGCCATTGAAAGGGTACTACAATTAAAAAAAAAAATAAATTAATCATCTGCCACACACTTTGTTTTAAAATAAGGCTGGTGGTGTCAAAATTCTGTGTTTAACAAAGCCAAAATCATTTGAGTTAGTAGCTATCCAACAAGGTATCATACTGAAGGTGGAATATCAGATAACCAGTGTGTGCTTGTCCTGGGTTAGGCCAGAGGGGTCAAAATCTAGGAAGTGATCTGGGCTGCAGGAATGCAGGAAGAAATACAACTTCCTTCCTGCGAGAGAGAGAGCCAATAATCAGGTAGTTTTAAGAATTGATAGGTAGGTAAACCAATTAAAAAGTTAGTCCGCCTTCAAGGAAAAAACCATATATAAGCAGAGACTTTCTGACGCTCTTCCTCTTTGGACCTGCTGCTGCTGTGTAGAGAGGAGCAGCTCCTGCTTCTCTCACTGGTGAGGCCCAAGCGCTTTCCCCCCCCCCCCGCCTTTCCAAAGGAGGGATGGGGGGGGGAAGGGAGGTTTTTACGGCAGCCGTGCCGCTGCAGCCGGGCAGGCATGGGGGAGGAAACGATTGGAATTTTCAGCAAATCCAGCTCAGCCGGTGTGTCAGCTACACAAGAGGGAGAGCCGGGCCAGGCAAGGACCGGGCCGGACTCCATCCAGCTCGGGCCAGGCCCTGCCCTGTCATCCCGGGCCCAGATGGCCCTACCAGGCCGAGCCAGCTCCGCAGAGCCAGGCAGAGACTCTTGAGAGCGTCTGGCATCCAGCTCGGACCTGTTCAAGCAGCCTGGCAAAGAGCACGTGATCCTCACACTGCCAGAGAGAGAGAGAGAGAGAGAGACAGAGATTAACTCTCTCCATGCCTGGACTAAACTCACAGACATCCATCCTTCCTCGCAGAGAGAGGAACGAGTGAAGACATCTACATAGTGCAGCGCAGAGACTTTACAGTCAGTGAAGAAAGCAGAACTGATACCTAGAGGGAGGTGCATGGGAAGTTGCTTCAAGAGTAAAGCTGAAAACTCTTTTGGAGAACCATGGTTGGGGACTGAGCTAATAAATTCTCTGTAATATATGAAGATATAGTCCAAAGGGGGATGTGAGGTTCTTATTGCAGCCAATGAACTGAAATACCTAAGTACAGACAAGTAAGTGTTAAAAAAGTACAGCCTGATGAGAAACTGGAACCAAGAGAGAGGAGAGGCTGTGACTCAGAGCCCTGGTCCCGGGGAGAATGCTAGAGAACCTGAGTTGTCAGGAGAACCTGTGCTGCTAAGCACAGAAGAAGGGATTTTCTTTGTTGCTGCAATTGAACTAGGCATCCTTAAAACAGGTACCCTGTGGACTGTTCATAACCCACCATAGTGGCTGTGGGAAGGCTACTGGTGTGGGAGAGATCCACCATTAAGTTTGGACTTTGCTCCGGGCGGCGGTTAATGGTGAGGCAGAAGACCCATAAAAACTGTATTTTTCTTACAGAAGATCCATGGTGTAAGCAAAAGAAACTTCTCTCCCTAAATGAACTGGAACAAAAGCTGTTTCTGAAGTGGTAAACTGACTAGAGGTCAAAGTGTTGTCTTTTGTATGTTGTCAGGAAGAATGAAATGGAGAGGTGGGGAAGGAGGGGTGGTCTGGGGAGTTTGTTCTGGTTTTTTTTTCTTGAGTTTTTTTTTCTTTTTTCCCTTTGTCTTAGATATATTAATAAAACTTCTTTGTACTTTATAAAGTTTGAGCCTGCTTTGCCTACTCCTAATCCTTATCTCACAACAAGCAATCAAGTAAATTTAGGTAAGTGTGCTGGCATTTAGCCACAAACCTGAATAAGCAAACTAAAACCACGACATTCAATGGTGCGTTGGCCGGGAAATCGAACCAAATAATAGGCAAATTGATGAGAGTTTTGAGATAAAGATTGATTAGGAGAAATAATAGGCAAAGCATGTATTAAAATACAAGATAAAGTAAATGGTAGTAGAAACTGTGTATTGTAGTAGTCATATAAAGTCTAGAGGTGGAGGTTTGTGTAAGAAGCTTTCTGCTTAGTTTAGTAATTTTTCTTATTCTAAGTAAAGATTGTATAATTAATGTAATTTTGATAATAAGTCTTATATATGGTTTTTCCTGAAGGCGAGAGGTGGAATGTCCTGGGTTAGGCCAGAGGGGTCAAAATCTAGGAAGTGATCTGGGCTGCAGGAATGCAGGAAGAAATACAACTTCCTTCCTGCGAGAGAGAGAGCCAATAATCAGGTAGTTTTAAGAATTGATAGGTAGGTAAACCAATTAAAAAGTTGGTCCGCCTTCAAGGAAAAAACCATATATAAGCAGAGACTCTCTGACGCTCTTCCTCTTTGGACCTGCTGCTGCTGTGTAGAGAGGAGCAGCTCCTGCTTCTCTCACTGGTGAGGCCCAAGCGCTTCCCCCCCCCCCTCCCCCCCTTTCCAAAGGAGGGATGGGGGGGGGGAAGGGAGGTTTTTACGGCAGCCGTGCCGCTGCAGCCGGGCAGGCATGGGGGAGGAAACGATTGGAATTTTCAGCAAATCCAGCTCAGCCGGTGTGTCAGCTACACAAGAGGGAGAGCCGGGCCAGGCAAGGACCGGGCCGGACTCCATCCAGCTCGGGCCAGGCCCTGCCCTGTCACCCGGGCCCAGATGGCCCTACCAGGCCGAGCCAGCTCCGCAGAGCCAGGCAGAGACTCTTGAGAGCGTCTGGCATCCAGCTCGGACCTGTTCAAGCAGCCCGGCAAAGAGCACGTGATCCTCACACTGCCGGAGAGAGAGAGACAGAGATTAACTCTCTCCATGCCTGGACTAAACTCACAGACATCCATCCTTCCTCGCAGAGAGAGGAACGAGTGAAGACATCTACATAGTGCAGCGCAGAGACTTTACAGTCAGTGAAGAAAGCAGAACTGATACCTAGAGGGAGGTGCATGGAAGTTGCTTCAAGAGTAAAGCTGAAAACTCTTTTGGAGAACCATGGTTAGAGACTGAGCTAATAAATTCTCTGTAATATATGAAGATATAGTCCAAAGGGGGATGTGAGGTTCTTATTGCAGCCAATGAACTGAAATACCTAAGTACAGACAAGTAAGTGTTGAAAAAGTACAGCCTGATGAGAAACTAGAACCAAGAGAGAGGAGAGGCTGTGACTCAGAGCCCTGGTCCTGGGGAGAATGCTAGAGAACCTGAGTTGTCAGGAGAACCTGTGTTGCTAAGCACAGAAGAAGGAATTTTCTTTGTTGCTGCAATTGAACTGGGCATCCTTAAAACAGGTACCCTGTGGACTGTTCATAACCCACCATAGTGGCTGTGGGAAGGCTACTGGTGTGGGAGAGATCCACCATTAAGCTGGACTTTGCTCCGGGCGGCGGTTAATGGTGAAGCAGAAGACCCATAAAAACTGTATTTTTCTTACAGAAGATCCATGGTGTAAGCAAAAGAAACTTCTCTCCCTAAATGAACTAGAACAAAAGCTGTTTCTGAGGTGGTAAACTGACTAGAAGTCAAAGTGTTGTCTTTTGTATGTTGTCAAGAAGAATGAAATGGAGAGGTGGGGAAGGAGGGGTAGTCTGAGGAGTTTGTTCTGGTTTTTTTTTCTTGAGTTTTTTTTTTCTTTTTTTCCCTTTGTCTTAGATATATTAATAAAACTTCTTTGTACTTTATAAAGTTTGAGCCTGCTTTGCCTACTCCTAATCCTTATCTCACAACAAGCAATCAAGTAAATTTAGGTAAGTGTGCTGGCATTTAGCCACAAACCTAAATAAGCGAATTAAAACCACGACAGTGCTGTAAACCCAGCTTTCGGGGAAAGTCTTGCAAAACAGTCGCTGATTTTAAATATTTAATTAATTAATCAAGGTGCTAGGTGTATCTGAGAGTAGATTGAATTAATTTAATTTTTTTCTCCCACTTTTACTGAAAAACTTGCTATTTACTAAAAATCAGAAAATAAAATGTCCCAACTCTTTCTCACTCAAATGAGTTTTGAGGGAGGAGAGCAAAAGAATCTTTATTTCTAGGAAGGTGCCTTCCCTTTAAAGTGTTCCCAAGACATCCTGACAGTTTCTGCAGGAAAATAGTATGGTCTGGCCCAAGAGCCAGCAGTTTAATTGGAAAGGTTATGAAAAGAGGCAGGCAGGAGAAGAATTCCTCTATTCCCCAGCTGTTCACAGTGACACTTGGAAAGCAGAAATCAAGGAAGTTTGACAAATGGCTTCCACTACGGAGAAGATCTGCTGAGGACAGCATAGGCAGGAAAACAGAAGAGCTTTTGCACTCTATAGCCACAGGCTGCCCAACAACAGAATGTAAATTGTGATTGTGAATGCTTGCTTGGCATGTATTTATCTTATTGCCTATCTGTGGATAGGAGCAGATCATCTGTGTCCTGTGTCTGAGGAATGGCTCTCCCTGGTTTGTCGCCCTGTTACCCATCTGCATCACAGAGGTGGTAAGGATCCCTGTTACCCTTGACCAGCCATGTATCTTCAGAGTTTCTACATTTTACATCCTTATACCTTTTCTGCAAGAAGTGTCGCATTTAAAATTTCAGTATCTTGGGCCATTTGACACCATGGTATTTCTTTAACTAGAAAGCTGTCACCAAAGTAGGACTATCACCTCTTCTGGTGCTTACAAACCTTGCAAGCTGCATGCCAAAGCTTCCTGTGGCTGTAAAACCACTTCTCTATATTTTGGAGGCCTATGGAGAGAACAGCTGGAGTAGTTGCTCCTAGGAGGGAGATGGCAGAGATTCCCAAGGGGTCTCATTACATTACTCCACTGTGGATAGACCTGGGGTTAATCAGTTGCATAAGCAACTGTTACATAAGCCCGAGGCAATTACAGCCATGTCTCCATGAGGAGTTTGTGCTGTCTCCCTTCAGACCACAGCCAGGAAGGCAGCCCAGCCTTGGCAAACGGATTTGAACAGTTCACAAACCTCATGCGACTCAGAGCCACACGCTGGCCACTCCCAAACAGAGAGGAGAAAAATAAGACTTTTTGACCAACATACTGTAGTTAGTGATTGAGCATGTTCCTGGGGAGACAGGCCAGTAGGCAGATGAGAGGGGAGACATCAGAGGTGTTATCTAGCCTCTACTTCCCAGCACCACACAGGCTGGATCTACCTGTGCCATCACAGATGCTGAAATAGGGTGTTAAACTGCAGCACCACCCTGGAACATCTGCACTTCCACATGGGTACTGCTAATCCAGCTGTCAGAATAAGTTGTACTGGCAACACTGACAACAGGTCTGTACAACACCATCTAAACTTCCATCCTCACCTCAGAGAAAGGTTTTTCAGTAGGAAAGTTCAGCAGAGCTTACATTCTGAGTATAGAGCCTTATGTTCCTTTGAAGGAGAATCAAGTTTTCAGATTAGTTGGCTTTTCAAAAGATTTCACTGAAGATGAGAACTTCCAGTGACCAGCAACAATGAAACTCAAGCTTTGAAGCAATGTGTGGCCAAGCTAAAAACTTTCTTCTTTGTATTCTTTGTCTTTTAATGTTTTACTTGATACCCATTACTGTAGGTTTTGCTTTTATTACCCATTGATCAATACTTGAAGTCACTGTAGATTCTTGCCCTAAAGAGTGTACTTACAAGAGGGTTACCCTAGACTTCTCCCATAGTACACCAGTGATTCTCTCTTGTCTTCTTCCCAGTGAGATAATTGATCTGTTCAGTTGTTAACCATAAGAGAAGCCTTTGCCATCCTGACTCAGTGCAATTTTCCTCTGAGGGTTTGAAACAAAGGTTGTGATTTCTAACAGGGAAATTACTTGCTTTCATATCCCTTACAAATGCCAAGAGAAATCCCCGTCTTCAGTCAGGATAATTTGCTATTTGAAAATCTATAGACTTCACTATCATCAAGAAGAAGAGAATTAACTCTGTGAATATTGTGGTGGGTCTCCGTGTTGTACACAGCAGTCTGTGGGGAAACCACATTGTGTCTTTTTGATCGTTTGGAACCACAAAACCTGTGCCACTGGGCAAATGAAATCTTGGCTCCCAAAATAAACTCCAGGATGCGCTGGAAGAGAAAGTTCTTCCTCCTCCAATGTGCAGCCCAGAGGCCATGCTTAGGCTTACTGAGAAGGCTGGGGAATGGCTGTGCATGAGGGGACAGGGTACAGTGTGCTGCTTTTCCTTTTCATCAAGCGCACTCGATGCAGCTGTGTTTATGATGTGTCATGAATGTAAAAAGAATAATTGCTTGAAAATAACATGGACTCTAAATATCCAGTATTTTACAATAAATTCTGTTATGACTGAATGCAAGATGGAAAGTTTTGTAATGGTAGGTCAGCTAATCGCAAATGACTCAGTGGCTTCTTTTTCCCTACAGTGAAGAGACTATTGAAAGACAATATTTTTAAAGTACTCATTGGCCCCTGCCTGACTATTAACTCACCCAGTGAAGCATCTATTCAGCCTTGTTGGAGTGTCCAAAGCAGAGCCATCTGGGCGGATGCCTGCTCATGCTGCCTGAATCACCTTTCACACTCTACATCCGGTTTAATGAAGAGTGCTTAAGCTGAACTCAAAACACTGGGGCCTAGTGATCTTTGCCAGATACAAAAGCGACATTTGTTGGAGGACTCTTGACAGGAAATTACCATTTTCTGGGTTGACTCACACTTGTTACTACTGCTGCCATTAGACCGAGACAAGAAGCTCTTTAAGCCAGTAAGACTTCGAGCTGATTATTGTTAAGGCCTTGCCCAAAAAAAGTAAAATTAATTCAATTTCTTTTAGTATTATTTTAGAAAATACAACGTTAAATATGTCTTCCCATGAAGTGAAGGCTGAGTTTCTGCAGTGAAGGGATGGAGAATAATCTCTTTATCCTTATTCTCAACTCACCAACCAACTATACATGGAAGTGAAAGGTTTCAATGTCCAAACAGCAAAATATTTTCCTTATGGATGTGGCTCTGACTTTACATTGTATTAGCTCCCACTTTTGCTGAATGCTGTAAATTACTGTTGCATGTTAGCCATTACTTTAGGACTTGCAAATAACACATACCAGAAACTACTGAATTGTGGAGAGCTGGCTATAAATTAACTTCATAAAAACATGTTTAAATCTTTTAAAATAACATAATTGAAACTATTGATTAATTACATCTTTATAACCCTTAATCTGACCATTTTCTCCAGAAATTGAACCTTATTGAATCTGTTAATTAGGCTGAGTGAAACTTTGAAGTCCATCTAAGTGATTTTGGTACTTTTGGGAGTGGCATTTGGAGCCTTCGGAAAATACTATTTGCAATTATCTCAAAAGAAGTTTAGACATCTGTTTCCGGTTGCATTCAGTACATAATTACTTCAATTACATGCTAACAGTCTCGAGGCCCTTATGAAGCCATACAGTTGGGAACAATGACTCTTGCTGCATGGGTGGGATTTGGGCAGTATTTTTGTCTTTCTGTCATTACCAGCTGTTTGATGACAGAGTGGTTATTGGAGACGTTATTTTTACTGCATTGGTATAGTCATGAGTTTATAATGTGTATGTGCTGGAGAATAAAGAACCTTTCCCCTTCTTTTTTTTTTTTCCAAGGTAGATGGGCCAGAACAACATGAATGGACACTAAAGCTGAGAGTGGTTCTCAAATTTAGGTGGCTGATCTGGCAGCTTCTTGACTGAGTCCCTCCCACCTACTCTGAGATCAGCTTTGCACAGAAAGGCTGGAGGGGAGCTCCAACCTCATCAGATTCCATGCTCAGCACAACTGGGAGAACAGGACATTCACACTCCCCAGACTAAGCCTGCCCTGCAGTCCTGGAATAACTCCTGTGCACAGAGCACCTGTCACAACAGAAACTAAAGAGATGATAACACTTAACTCTGGAAGAGAGATGACAGGGAGGAGGTGAGGAAGGAAGGATGCAGATCTGTAATGTCTTAAATAGTGAGAGTAGATAAACAGGGAATGAATGAATGAATGAATATTCCCTGTTCTTATCATCCAAAAAACCCTAGGGCACCCAATGCAATTGTGAGAAAACAGACTTAAAATTAACAAGTGAATGAGTGTTCATGCAACCCCTGGTAAAGTCTACATGTGCAAAAAAGCTCAAAGACAGGGTAATGGAGAGTGGTTTGCAACAAAAGACGTCATTCCAGCTGCTAGTTCCTACTCAGGATATCCCTAGGTTAGCTCTTGCCAAAGTCATCATAGTTATGCTGGTTAAAGGACCACCTTCTACTTACCCTGCTTCTAAGACTTTTCCTCCACACATCTGTTTCTGGTCATTGCTAGAGGTAAGACCTGGATAAATGAACCTATGCTGTGATTTACTACAGGTACACATTAAGGTCCTTACACTTAATGATGTGCATCTTTATATGTTACCAAATATATTAAAATATATACTGCTGCAGATTTCTCTAGTCTTCCTACTAAAAGTGTTAGCCTTGAAATTTACAAAGGAAAATTACTGCAGCGTGAATTAGTTTGTGTTTAAGGAAAAGGCAGAACTACATGAATTTAAATACTTTGGATAGCCTGAAAGAAGATTAAGAAGATTAAGACCTGTCCAGCCAGGGTGAATGTAGCAGATAAAAGCTGTGCTCAGAAGCCAGTCAAGCCTACACTGTGGAGATGGAATAGGTGTGACTTTGTGAAGAGGTTACCTTTGAAGGAGGTAACTCTCTGCTAAACTCAACATGGGTTGATGAGACCTCTCAGAGGCTTTTAGACAGAGTTGTTGCCTATTTTCTACCCTGGCACCTGGTACCTAAAACTGCAGAAGCAGAGAACTGATGAAACAAAGTCTCAGCATAGATGTGTTTATATACACACACACACTAAACACTCCCCTTCTATATGATGGTGGAGTAGCATCAGAGTATGGTATGCACTCCTGCACTACGGCTTAGAGAATTAAATAGTAGCAGATCAATCTGGAGATAATTTTTCATTTGTCTGCCAGGCTTGTGGCCAGTAAACCAAGTCAAAAAACTAGCAATCAGGCCTGGAATTACAAGTAAGGAAGTGTTCTGAGAATTATTCACAGATGGTGAGGGAAGAAGAAAACATTTGGATTAAGACCAAGGTTTGAATAGATTGTTCCTGTCATCAAACAGAGTCTTAGCCATCAGTGGGAATTAGTCTATACTGCCAGATCCCCACCTGCACTTTTTGAGAGCTGCAAAGTAATAGTTAATTGTAAACAGTAAAATTGTAAATAGTGAAATATCTACATCTGTGTGACTTCTTCCCCAGCATAGACTCACTATAAAGAGTCCAATGACAGAACCAAAACCCTCAAAGTAGCTGATAAAACCTGGAATGTGTTACTCTTTTCCACAGAAAGAGGTTGGTTATAATTTTCTTCAAGACCAAAATAGTTATTAATAGTTGCAGCTTAAACCCATCCTCAAATACATGTCACCTGTCTGGGACAAGGGCTCTCCCTGAATCCATGTTTGTAGAGAATTTGCCACACACACAGATCTTTTTTTTCTTAGGAGTTAATCCCTAGACACTATCCTAAAGAGCATAGTAGAATAGCTGCTAAAGTTGAGCCAAAGTTCTATATTTGGCCAGAATGTAGATTATAACAAAGAGTTCTTTTGAAAGTTATGGTCACTGCCCCCTCTTCTCAGCTGATTATACTTCCACAGCTCTGCACATTGCAGCCCCTTTGGTTTCAGTACAGTGGCAGCTGTTGATATATTCATTGTAAATTTGGTTTCCTGTGTTTTTATTTTGCAACATCATGAATCCTACTGCAACTCCTTGCAACATGTTCCCCTCACAAAAACCACTAGAAAAAGAGCAGTTTCCTAACATTTTGTTGGGGACATCTTATGTACTTTTTTTTGTTAAAAGTAGCTAAGAAAAGACTTATTATCAGAGTAGGCATTTTACAGATGCTAATTTAGCTTTAAAAACACTGTCAGCACATTCTATATCAAACTGTTAAAAACTTTTAGATAATTTTTAAAAAGTAAGTTTCCAGTTTGTAGCTCCTTTCAGTACAGAATAAGCACATTAATAGGGTTTTGTTGGCTGTGTCCTGCTGTGCAATTCCATCTCAGTTTATAAGCAGCCTGACAAAGAACATGCCACATAGAAACTGAAATAATTTTCCTTTAAAGTGTGATTATTAAAGTATAGCTGTCCTTCATATGTGTTCAGGACAGTTCAAAGACTAGAAAGAGAGGAAAAAATTATCTCATATCTGCACTAGTAGAGACAGCCTACTACAGTATGAAAAGTATTTGCCTGAGTTCAATGTTTGCTACTGTTTGCACATAGCATGTTAACTGGGACATAAGTAAACTAAAAATGTGCTGGTCTTGATTTGCTTTACTTGTTTCTTGAGATAACAGGGTAAGCCCTATACTGAAAAATGGAAGAAAACAAACCTGTCTCAGGACACTGCACTTAAAAGTTCACTCACTTTCCTGCTGAAGATACAGCAGCTGCAAAAAGCCTCAGACAAACCTGGACACCTCGAGTAGTCTGCCAGACCAGGTGCTACACACCCGGGTGAGAAGTCATAGCTTGTCCTTTCCATGAGCCAGGGAGCCATTGTTGAGCTGCTCCAAATGAGCTCATTGGGTTTGTACAGATCCCAAAAAGCTTTAAGGAGATCAATACCATTGTTCTTATCTTACAGCTAGGGAAAATGAAGCATAAAAAGGAGAAATGACTCCTCTAAGATCATGTGGCAGACTGATGCCAAAGACAGAATGAGATGCAGCTTTCATGTGCTCAGTTTCAAAGCACTCCCAAATTCACATCTTTGCATCTGTTACGAAACTGTTGCAGTCCAGTGATGATAGTTAAGCATTGCAGTCCCTGATACATTTTTGTAAATTTCCAGTAAAGTGTAAGTGGTGCCATGTGGGTGGAGTACCCTGGTGACATAATCTCCTCCCTGTATCTGCCCTTTGCTAAGCTTCCAGCAGAGAGCCCAGACAGCAGCTGCCTAGGCTGCGGGAGCACCAGCTGCATGAGGCACTAAGGCCCTCTCACAGAGGCACTGCTTTGGAACTCTTGCCAGATCTGATCTTCATACCTAATCTATTGGCTCAGTTTTCTGAGGTGGAGGAGTTACTGATATAATTTCTCAGCATTGTAGTAGGAGACTATAGGATACAGACTGAACAGCCTCTGCAGTGGTGGCCTGAAATTATTTGAACTTTATGCACAACTCGCTAGCAAATTCCTAAACATGGTTATCCTCAGAAGCAGAGACCCCAGAAGAATTCACTATACCCTCTGCATCTCCAGCTGTATGAAAACAGTTTTATTTCTTCTTAGGGATCTCCTCCTGTTCCCAACACCTAAGAATCATACAACTAGTTACATTCATTTTTGCTTTAGCTACTCCTTAGAACAGAAACACTTTCCATGTGTTTCTAAAATCCACTGCTGGATTTTAGAGTTAATACTTTATATTCACAATCTAAAGCTACTTCTGATCTCCACCAAAATGAAAAGATACCTAGGTAATATTAGATAATAAAAAAAATTAGGAGCCATCAATATCTAGACAGCTTATTGATTCAGATAGCTAATATGCTGATAAATTTACAAACTAAATTTATTTTATATGTTGTAACAACTATCACCAAGTAATAAATGCAAATTACCTGTGAAGAGCTTCTGTGATACGCTGAGTAGTGAAGTGGTCCAGAAATAGCAGTATCATGTGGTAAGGATGGATACTGACTCTGCATTGGGTGGGGATGCTGGTTGCTATAGCTACCATAGTTGTAACTTCCTGTGTATCTAAAAAATACATTAAAAATCACTTTTAGTAAGCACAATCATTTAATTCCACTAATCATTCCACAACTTTTACGAAACATACCATTGTTTTGGAGGTTTTTTTGTAATGGGAAGATGATATTTTAAATCTTTTTCAAAAAGATATTTTCCAGCTCAGATGGGAAGCAGATGCCGCTAGTGAAAGTATGTGTCCAGCACAACATCCAACAGAGAGACCCAGCATGTTTCTGTGACTAATTTTAAACTGCAGACTCAGCTCTGCACTTTATGAGGAGAAAGTGTCTTTCCCTTCTCTTGTTATCTAATGCCGTTTTCCAAGTAAACTGCTGTCCAGGCTGAGGAAATATGGTAAGCCCTGACTTGAAGAACTACAATGAGTTCAGCTATCTCCTTGTACTGCAGTCAGATGTTCCTTTTTTGTGAGGGAGAGACGTGAATTAGTTTGAATCTGAAGCACACAACATTCAACTTTAGCACAGCCAACTCATTATGGGAGGGGGATGTGAGGGTGGTGAACCTCTCTACTTTCTTTTTTTGATTCCCAGCCTTCTGTCTAGGGATACCCAGAGGCAAAGGAGAGAGCAGTTTCCTTAGCTATTGAGTCAGTGTTTGTTTGCCACCATTGTTTGGCTCATTAACTAGCAGAAGATGTATGGACACTTTCTGCAATCTCCCCATCTATGTGAACACGTGAACATTTGATCTTCATAGTCTTTCAGAAAAGCTGATTCACCTAGATTAAAATGTTTCCTCAAATCACCATAATCCATCTAATATCAGAGGCAAGAGATTCCCGCAGAAACAACAAATTCTTACATATATGCACACATATGTATATAACATAGACACTGCCTTACTGTGATCTGTTTCAAGTCTTGAAGGGAGTCTGTACATCAGCAAGGATGGATCCTCTATAGCCTCTCTGGGCAACCTGCCCCAGTGTTTGATCACACTTACAAGTTTGCAAAACAAGTTTTTTGTTCATTTATGTTTAAACTGAATTTCTTTTACTTCTATTTGTGCTTGTCCTGTCACTAAATACCACTGAAAAGAACCTGTCTCAGTCTTCTTATCATCCCCCACTGATAAGACCCTCCCTGAGCCCTCTCTGCCTGATGCTAAATAACCTCAGCTCTCTCAGCCTCTCTTTGTATGACAGACAGCCCAGTCCCACAATCTTCATCACAGTGGCCCTTTTCTGGACTTACTCCAGTGGGTCTGGGTCTGTCTGGTACTGAGGAGCACAGAATTAGATCCAGATGTGGTCTCAGAAGTGCTGGGCAAAGAAGGAGAATCCCCTCTCCTGAGACATTATATAGTAGGGTTGTTCTCTAGGCACATCTAGCTTTTTCAAACATGGCACAGGAAAACAGGAATCAGAAAAGAAATCTACTTAAGCCTTCTCTTTTAGAAAATGTCCTCCAGGCCTACTGTGGTTTTGAATAGAATTAAATGAGATTATAAAACTAAGACATAATATAATTATACAACAGCAACAACAGCCAAAGAATTATGATACCAGCATCTTCGCAGTACAGATTGCAAAGCTACATCAAGAAACAGCTTTTAGTATATTTCAAAAAAACCAGCTAAGCAGAAGTTCATCCCAATCCCACCAAAAACACATTAAAAACCCCAAGAGACTGGGAAGGGCCTTACCCATGTTCCTCTCTGTGGGGATAGACAGGTATCCGGTGTGTGACGGATGAGGAAGGTACATGTGGGCTCCTCATGCAGGGCAGCTGTTGGGAATTCTCAGCAGGCGACCCAGCAGCTGTTGTCACCGTGTAGGTGAGTGACCATGTGTAGGATTGCATAGCCCCTGCAGGCAGAGGAGAGCCAAAGGAACACAGTCAACATGGGCTGTCACCCACAGAGGTGCCTTGAAACGACTATGGGAAAACAACCAAACAGGCAATGATCATGGAAAGTGCATCAACCAAAGTGAACAAACCAGTCATATCTAAGGCATAAATATAAACACACATGGAGCATTTGGGGCATGCAAGGATCCAGAAGAATGAAATGTATCTGGAATGGCTCACACTGTGGACTTCCAGTGTGGTGTTGAAATAATTTTGCAGAATAAAACAAAACCCTGGAATAGGACTTAGAAATGGAAGAACACCAGTGCTAAGATTTCTCAGGCGTAGTACACCAAACCCTGAGGTCTCTCTCACATGGAGAGGGCTGCTGGCCTGCTCAGCTCTGAGGCCTGGACTGAGACAGGAAGTATGATTAGAACAATGAAAGATTAGAAAAAAATGGGTGTTATGCATATAAATTTCTTGAATCCTTTTGTAGTTTGTACCTGTTCCACCCAACTAGGTACCAATCCTTGTAGTGGCAACACTGCAAAGATCCCCAAATTATAACAAGTAAATAGAAATAGCTTGGTTGTTTCCTTTCTGCAAATAACGTTTCTTTCCTTTTTTTAGTGGCAGCAGAGACTGGACTTAATTTGTTTTTGTCATGTAGAGCATTTGTGGGAAGAGCAAAGCAAAGAAGTGGGTTTTCCATCTTGCTTAGAAGGTGCTGAGTTTTTTTAATCATCCTGATCCCTTCCAGGCAGGAACTCCAGTTTCATGAGCCAGCTGCTGGGAAACCTTTGTCCTTTGCACACACCCCTTTCACTCAGGAGGCTGACAGATCCATTGTTCCAGTATAACATAGTTCTTGCTGGAGGTCATGACCATACTGGCTGAGATTACCCTGCAAATGAGGACCAGAACACTGAATTGAACCCAATAAGAACATGGGTTTGGGGGGCTCTGGGCACTCTTGACTCTTTTCCTTCAGCTAAAAGAAATTGCAGGAGGTGTCTCAGTTTCTTTCAGTATGGATTCTAGGACTTCCTGTAGCATGAAAAGGCCTAATTCAGAGGGGGAAGCGATTGTACTCCCAGGTCTGTGTCCACTTCATGGCTGTGGGAAATGAAAAGCCTATTTCAAATGTACGTAATATTCTTCAGGTGTGTGTGATTTCATGTGGCAAAATCAGGCAAATGTTTTTTTTTAAATGGGAAATTCTTAATTCTGGGACTGAATGAAAGCATTCTGAGCTTTACAAGGTAAGACCAACTTTAAATAGTTCAGCAGGGTGTGATTTGTTGCCCTTACAATAGAAATCCTTGGATGTTTTATGGCCAAGAGTATTTGTGATAAGTCTGTTTTCACATGCCTGCATTTTCTGCCACTGACACTTTAATTTTCTGTCTTCATCCCATCTCCCAATGCAAAGAACCCCTGGGACTCCCAAGACCCTAAGAAGAAAAGCTAGCTCCTGTTGCCATGGACAAATAAACATTCATAGTTCCTTGAGTTGGGAAAATATTTAGGGAAGCCTGCCTTGACTAAAAAATAGTTTAGGTGGAAGGCACCAGAAGTACTTATGCAGTTACCAAACAGCTTAATTTGAAAACAAGAGAGTTTTGAAAATATCAACAACTTGTCTACAGAATATTTTAATGAAACATTTCAATTTCAAAAGGTCAACATATTTTCCCAGTGTTATCTTCCAAAAGAAAATTTGCAACTTTCTTTCAAAACAGGCCTGAATGCAAGAGGCAAAAACAAAAAGAAAAGAAAGGACAACAAAGAGGCTGAAAAACCCCAAGTACTTATTTTTAGGTAACATTATTGTTTGGGTTTTTTTCCCAGTTTTTCACTTCACCATAAAACAAAAGTTTTACTTTGACCTGATTTTATTTTTTGCCACAAAAAAAAATGTGACATTGATCCAAAAATCTCATGACCTTCCCAGCTCCAACAAGAAGCAGTAATAACAAAGCCAAAAGATCCTTTGCCTTTTATCTAATGTAGTGACTTGACTGGCCTCAGATATTGTGACACTCTCCTTTTCTCTTTTTTTAAAAAATGGTAAGAATCAGTCTGAAGAAAATGAGTAAGTCCAGGACAGCAAGTTGTTTCATGTGCTCCTTGTAGGAAGTCAAATTCCTTGGATGAGAGATGCAACTCCTGGCATTCAAATCTAACTGGCAGCCACCTCAGCTCAACTTTAAAATAAATTGGAGAACAACAAGCTTTGTACTTGTCCAGATGTCACAGAAACAAATGTAGAAAGTAGGTCTTGCAGTGCGAGAGCTGTGAATATCTTTGTTTAATTCTCCTAACCAAGAATTGTCTGAGGTACTACAGGATAGTACCTCACACAGCTGCTCGAGGGAATACTCCTTTTCTTTTGCAGGTTATGGCTTAGAAACGAAGTTATGTTGGGTTTTACTCTGGATTTACAGAATCACAGGAAGCAGTGCAAGTATTTTTTTCAGAATGTTCTGGGGAACCTACAGTTGCCTAACTTCTCTTTGCCTTTGTGGAAGGGATGCCATTATTTTCAGTGACCTAATTACAAAGACGGAGGAAGGGTAGAAGATGACAATGGATTTGCAGACTGTGTGTAAGTATGTATGAGGTCAACCAGGATGCTGCCAATGTTGTGGTGGGTGAAAAAGGAGGAATGAGTTAAGTCTGCAAGGTTTTCATAGTTAGCTTTTCAATACCTGCCTAGGTCCCAGTCCTATATGATTAATTTCCTCAGCTGGTTGCAGAATTGAACTCCAAGAGATGAAGTCCCTTTTAGATATGACTGAACCCAACTGAACTGCACTTTTGAAAAAAGCAAAAACAATAGTGATTGAGCAACAATTTGCTCTGCTTTGTGTTCTGAACATGCAGGGTTTGATTAAAATAGGGAGGTTCATTTATTATCACTCTTTTTTCTTTTCTCTTTTGAAAAAAAAAGTTATTTTGAGGATACTAACCAAGGGGCTATCTGATCTGTAGGGGACCCAAATATAAATGGAACTGCTATTAGTCCAACAACAACTCTGTTGTCATTGATGCCATCACGTACTAGTGCAGAAAAAAAACAGAAGCTGCTTCATGATGCTGCATTTTGTATCAGCTTTAGGCTGGAGCAAACGACCACCAAGACAAAATAAGCCACTCCCAGCACTGTGCATGATGTCTGATAGTGATCAGTACTGTCAGCCTCAAGCAGTCAGAAATCCAGAGTCAGACCCCCATTCTGTCCCCACACCGCAAACAGATCACTTTACCTATAAAGCTTCAGACAAACACAAGCTCTTCCATTTGAAGGGGAGAATTGCCTTTTGAAATTGAAACCTTTGAGTTTTGCACTCTGTAGCTATGAGAATTAAACTCTGATTGTTGAACAAGAGCTGATGTTCTGAAATACTCATATGAGTCCAGGATCTGAAGCTTTAGGAAAAGAACCAAGAATATGAGAGGTGCTAGGTCTATGCCAGTATTGCCAGAACTTTAATATCAAGCCCAGACTAGGAAGAACAGTGACTTTTAATGACCATTGCTGACCTGAAGACTTATTTCATGCATAGATTTCTTAAAACTAAACAGCAAACTCCATAGTTTACTAACATTTTAGGAACTAACAATTTAGAGTTCATTTTGTGTTGTCTAAAAACGATTGCATTGGCAAATGAGTAGTCAGAGCTTAAAGAGGGGCTTTAGGAGAGAACAGCATAGTCAACCATATAGCTATCACTTTTATTACAATATTGTTGCAGTTTGAACAATCATTAATCTGGCCTTTGTGATTTAGGAAGGATGGAGGCTAATTAGCCTTTTAACTGTCTAGTAACCTAACAAAAATTTTAAATAAAATATTACCGGTGCCATGACAGATGTTCTACCACAGAGTGTGATACATAGGATTCACCTTCCTTTTGCTCAGTATCATGTAAATGCAACAGTTTGATTTGCTGGTTTTGTACTGACCACTGACTGAAGGCAAAAAGGTTAAAATGCAAGTTTAATAGTTAACTTTTATTGCTAATGTCACAAGCAAGAAAGAGTAAACGATGCCCTAAACTGGGGAGCTGAGAGCTAATGGTGACCAATGGAATTAGTTCCCAAGATCTGCAAAGCATTTGTAAAGTTGTATATTTAACTTATAAAAGACACATAAGAAAATCAATGGTGTACTTTAAATACATCTTTCCAGAGCAGAGGTTTCTGTTTCAAAATATTCTATGTAATGCTACAGATCTGTATTAAAAGTAGTTTGAGTGTGTGTAATACATCTTCAGCACTCCTATTTTAAAGTGTAGCAATTTCCTTTAGCTGAGACACAGTGGTTATTTTGTGTTGCTTTATGTGAATAAACACTGCATTAGATGGTGTAATGGTTAGCAAACTGAAAAGCAAACTAAAATTAGTCTGTCTACATGATGAACATGGGAAACAGAGGTATTACTAATTGCTTAAATTAAGAAAAAAGAAATAGCCACATATTCATATTTAATCTTAACCCCAGAGCATTACTTGCATTGACAAATTTGGCTTGTGCAAGACAAAAATGATTTTCACACTCTCAAAAGTGAGACTGTACCAGACCATAAGAGTAAAATCCAATTCAGCCAAACAAAAGCTTTTAAAGCAGCCTAAAAATGAAAAGCTGAGAAAAAAAGAACTAAAATAATCAGAAACAGCCTTCTTGCTTAAAAAGTTCTAGTATGGGAACAATTGTGATCTTTCAGTACCTGAAGGGATAGATGGAAAGGGACTTCTTACAAGGACATGTAGTGACAGGACAAGGGTGAATGGCTTTTGGTTAACTGTCACAGTCACATGGAGTGACAGATTCTGCAGCCCAAACACAAGTCCCTCAAATCTCCATTCTTGTCAATGGTCCTGGAGAACACACACGGTTCCCTTCTGGATACAGTCCTATATGATACTAAGTTCTGGCATCACAACCATCCCACAATGACTACAGGTCAAGTTCCACAAAATATCAATGTTTCAACAAGAGTCAAAGATCCTCACCTCCTCACCTCCACTGTCACCTGGACTGAAGCTGTGTGGTCACCTGCCCTGTCTAGGAATCATCTGTCTCTTGTCTAACTGTCCTGGGGGTAATAACTTCCTATTTCCCTCCTAACTATTGTGATGCCTCCAACAGTGAAAAATCTTAAGTTGTGATGTAGGGACAAATATTTTTAAATCTCTTTCCAACACAACATGCATTGTGCTTCCCTGTGGCGCCTTTGAAAACATGAAAAACATTTTTCAGAAAGATTTATTAGTTCTTTAGCCCCTGGCAAATTCTCTAGTGTGGTAAATCATTACTTTATGACATTCTTTCAAGAAGATTTTGTAACTTTTCTAGTACATCACAAAAGCGATAGTTTCCACATTCTGATTCTACATCCTATTCAATGAGGAGCAGCAAAGCTGGAATTCCACTGCCTGGAATGGCTTCTGAAAGTCACTCACATTTCTGCCTTTTTTTCCACGAATTAACAGAACACTGTCTTTTGATCATACAGACAGATTGTCCTGCCCACATCCAAAAGGTAATGAGTTTTGTTCTAGAGCACAGAGGATGTTGGCCATTTATGCAGCCCAAACAAGGAGCTAGTTTTATGATTAAATTGTTTTCTTTCGATCCTACCCACAAGTTTAAGCAGATTAAAGTGTGGATTTTTTTAATTTGCGCGCCCACCAGAATGCAACAATCTTATCAGTTGCCAAAATAGAGTAAAACACTAAAAACAGACTTCAAACATATAATTCCTAATCTCTAACATTGATTGATGAAAGTTATCAGCAATGTGTAAAACATTCCCAAGAGAAACTTGCACAGTTATTTAAACATATTTGGGTGTTAAATATATTGAAAGACCCATCTCCCATTTTACCAGCTAGGAATTCTTGAACTGCTAGTGTTTTAGGATTTTGCAAACCTCACCAAACATTAACAATTTGGCACAGTTCCTTCAGGTGTATAAAAAATCCAAACATCAGATCTTTTCCTGGTGCACATCATGTGTGGATACAGTGAGAGAAGATTTCTGGCTTGGGAAGGCTTCTCATATCTTGCAAGCCAGTACATTGTGTTCTGAGGCTCAGTTTTAAGAGACTAAGTGCAAAAGCCACCCTCAAGCAGATTTATCTGCCAGAAGCCAACCTACCTGTAGTAGCTGTTATGCCACCATACTCTGGGGACTGGTTGCTGATGGGTGATGGGGCAGAGGGCACTTCCACAGAGGTGGCAGATTTGGCTGGGGAGAACGGCGCTGGGGAGGAAGTTGGAGCAGCTGGTTCACTCAGAATAATTTCTTCTCGTATTTCTGCTGCAGAACAAGAGAAAACCCATCAAACATAGCTAAAGGTAGAGCCAAGGAACATGAGAAACTAAAATAAATAAATAAATAATGCAAGCAGTTAGGTTCTGTAGAGTGTATTTCAAGAAATACAGAGCAAGAACCACAAATCGTTCAAAGAAGTAATGCTTTAACATTCTGCATTACAACCTCCACTTTATCTTCAAAAGACCTGTTAAAGGAAACTGCTATTTTTCCTCTTGCATAGGCAGGAAAGTGGTGCATGGACAGCTTAAGGGTTATACTCCTGTAATGTAACATATCTAAAACCAGGAGTCCAGTCTGAGTTAGGCATTCCTGCACCTTCTAGAGACATTGGAAAGAAACAGGACTCTCCAGGGCATTCCTGTGGCTTTGGGTCATGATCTTCTTTCTTTGTTGACTAAAAAAGGAGGATATTCTGCATGGGTGCAGCTGCTAAAGGTATGTGGAAAATATGCGAGGATAAGCAACTTGTTTTTAAAAACTCAAGAGGCTATGGCAGGGCAATGAATTAAATTTTAAATTCAAGTCTTTCACCACACAGAGATAGTACCCTAATCACTAAAATGTTTTTCTTCCCATAAATATACAGTGACAAATTAAGCCACAGCTTAAAACTTTCCAAAGGTGACAGAGAGGTTTAATTTGCCAAAATTAATGGGAGATGCAAGTAAAGATCAGTGAGGACCTCTCATTACAAAAGATTGCCCAGAGTAGAAAAACTAAAGGCAATCCCTGCTTGCTTTTGCTCTGGCAAGGCAGTGTGGAGTGGGCAGGACTCAGAATCTCCTTCTGTACAGGCACTCAGAACATAAGTATACCAGAAACAACAGCTTTGCCGTTTGTCTTTTCTCACTCCTGCTATTTCTTCCTCTTATTTAGACCGGTACAAATCCACTGACATCAGTGAACTTATTAACACCAAGTCCACTGAAATTCAAAGGTGGCTTAGAAAGATTAACTAAAGAAAAAGGCTCAGTACAAAAATTTCTTACTGAAACACCAAATGAGTGCTTAGGAATGGGGTCTCAGACATCCAGAGTGATGTTGTGAAGCAGGCAGCTCTTTTTCAGAATGTATTAACCAGGGATGCCTCCCAAAGGATTTATTTCACATCATGATAGAAGTGAAAACCACTTTGCTCCTGGATAAGCCTAAGTGAGTTAGATAAGAATAAATATATGTCCTAACATAAGAAAATAAGACAAACCAGTGGAATAAAACAAATAATGAATAAAAGAACTGACTCACCTGTGCTTCCCTCTCCCTTCATTGCCCTCATTAGCTCATTAGCTTTCTCCTGACAATGGAGTGATTCCAGCAGGTACAATACATAGTCATCGAACATCAAGTGAATAAGGTGAAAAGACCCTGGTAATAAAGTGAACAAACAAAAAAGCCATTGACTATCTCAATACACTCGTTAAACCAATTATTATGGTTCTCAACACAAACAGCACTGAATAAAACCGCCTCCATGTACTGAAATATCTCTTACTCAAGGTAAGAGAGGTCAAAGTAAAACCGGTGAGTAGCAAACTGTTCATTTATACAGGCCTGTACGACCAGTTGTGGTTTAGGGTGCAAGAAAGCTGCCTAGCTGAGAGCTGGAACTTGGAGGCTTCTTTTTCTCTTACATTAGCACTGAATGTCAGTTTTGACAATTGCACTACAGTAGAATTGTTTCCTTTTGTCTAAAGGATGTATCATTCCCTGTCAGAAGCAGAATCTTAAACTGGCTTCCTTAGTGACACATCCTGGTATGAATTTTCTGAACTACCTGCACAGAAAGGAAGTGAGTTGCTCCCCATAATTTATAAAGAATACTTATCAGGAATGGTGAAGAAATGTTTGCCCTAGATCACAAATCACAAGAAAAAAAAAGATATTTAGAAAGACACCACAGATGCATTTGGGGGGGCAAAGTAAGAGGAGAAAAGCATCAGAGCTGAGACATTGTGCAGTGCCCTTCCTGAAAGGACTAACACCCATCTGCAGGGGGACACTGACAAGTATCAAGGTGGAGTTCAATTTATGCAATAGACTCCATGACATGAAGCACCTGTAATAGTTCCAGACAGGACTTTATCACACAAAGGGTTTGGTTTTTTAAGGCTCCTTTGTTCATTTAGACTTGCATGGAGTGTTTAACACATGTTCATTAAGTCACTAAGAAACTCTGACAAGTACAAGTACAGTGAGGTTAAAATAATAGCTCATCCATCAGCTAGCTTAACTCAGAGAAAAGTCATCATCTGAGATAGAAACAGAGATCAACTACTGCCAGACAAACCCTCCCCCAAAATACCTCCTATGGAAATTCCATTATTGCATTTGAGGAGAAATACTTTCATGGGTAAAAGATCAAAGAATTTTCAAATTCATTTGCATTTCATAATGACTTCTTTCTTCACAGGTAAGTTAGACTTATCTTCAGATACTGGCTTTTATTAAAATGAAGCATAACTATCCCTACTCCAACTTCTGTACTCAAACATGCTGCTGTAGGGCAGAAGTGGTTTGAAAGACCCAATACCCTTATTTAATTCTAGCTGGCAATTCAGCTTTCAGAGTGATTCTGAGCATATTCTTTTTCTTTGTGACCCTGATGGTCTTTGTGTTTCATTCTCTCCCTCCACGCCTGCATGGTTTTGTCGCCACTGATACAAGCTGGGCACACACCTGGGAGGAGAACATGTGTCCCTGAGTTTTTGGGCAAGGCAGCACAGGAACAGGACATACCTGACTGCAACACCTTTGCTACGGGGAGGAAATCTGGCTGCTGGTGAACCTGAAACATGCAGTTCTTCATTTGTTTCATGGGACTAAGCAGATCAACATGGTAACAAGTTTCCCCAGCCTTTCAAAGGTAAAAAGTGGGGTTCTTCTCTTAACTACTGCAGAGAACTTGTTTTTGGAAATCCTTTCGGTTCAAAGTCTTGTTAAATAAAGCCCTATTCTATTTAAAAGTGCAATAAAGACAGCAGACATGGCTGAGCACCTTGTTAGTGACCTAGGATTTCCCCAGTGGAAACTTAGATTTTCAAGAATCTGCACAAAATGCTCACTCTTCTCCAGACTACAGTTTTCAGTGGGAAGTTTCTATAGACTTTAGTGCAGTTACTTCTGATAAGTATCTTCAAGGTAAGAAAAACACGCTAAAATGCTGGCAAACTTCATGCAATGGTATAAAGCTCAGGATATTTACTATTTTCCATCAAACTCCTCACTCAGCCTTCATTTTTTAAAAAAAGGAAAGTTGCTTGTAGTTTCATAAAAACATTTAGAAGTGCAAACTCTAAACACTGTAATGCTAGCAAGCAAACAACAAGAACCCAAGATCTGCTATTTTAAAAAATGTCTTTGTTTTTGGGGGGTCTGATGCTTTATTTTGAAGACTTGGGGTTGGCAATACTGAATGCAGCATTTGAAAACACTCCAGTGCCCTTGTCACTCTTTTGAATTTCTCTCTTCCTCTCCTATTATTTCTCCCACTGTGTATTTTTAAGCTTTGCATAGAGTTTTTGAGCCCAGAATTTGCATGAAAGACACCAGACAAACAAGGTTTTGGTACTGAATGAATGCAATATTTTTATATTTTTAAATGAGTCAAATGAAATGTAAGCTATAGAGTGAAACTGATATCAAGGCATGCATTTCAGCCTCACAGTGAATGGCTATTCAGCACAATCTACCATAATCTATTCTGTGTTTGCAAGCTACTGTTTCTCACATGAAACTGTTGGGTTCTTTCAAGTCTACATTTAAGTACTGAAATGGATCCAGTTGTAGCCAGCAAATTAATCACTTCTTTAAGAAAAGGTAAGAAGTCATTCAAGAGACTGTAGTTACATCAATAAATAGCATTTGGCTCTAATTTTACGGGGTTAACAGAAATCATGGCAATGCCCAGCTAAGGCACAGTAAGTATCAGCATCTATTAGGAGATACAGCAATTTTGTGTAAGTAGCAAAACATCATCGAGATTTCCAGATCTGGAGAAAATCATGGAGTTTCTGTCACTAATTAGTTACTTTATACACTGGGTGCATTACCCAAACATTGCCACCAACTGTGCCTTTGATATGCATAAGCAGGAAAGAGGGAGGCAGGCAGAGAGAAAAAGAGAGAGGGAGAAAGAGAGAGAGCAACTTTTTTTTTTTTTTCTGCCAGAGATTGTTTCAAACTGCCCATGTCACCATGCTTAAAAGCCTTGCAAATCAAATCTTTGTGCCAGGCACTCCAGTGCCAGGTATTATAACTTCCTTCAATCAGACTTCGGAATCATCTGTTTCAAAGGTAAAAATATACTGTCCTGTACATAGTAAAAATCCCATCATATTAACACATTATTTCACTTTTAAAAATTTATATTGTGAGCATCTGAGTCTATATATTGTTTGAGGTGGAAAAAAATAACTAAAAATGAGTCCACTGAAACAGTTTCCAACACAGTAAAAATTCAAAACTTTTTATCTAGGTTAGGAACAAAGTATATATATGTAAATATTTAGAATAGGAGAGTCTTTGTTTCTCCCCATAGAAATCACCTAATGCATATATAAATCTGCAAAGCTAGAAAGAACTGTATAAATTAAGTGCTGAAGAGTTTGTGCTATCTAGCTCTGAGCTTCTTACATTCAGGGGTTATTCTTTTGGAATTTGCTCAACTCTAATTCACACACAATATATCCAATGGCCTTGCAGTGAAAGAGTAGCATCATTGATGCAGATTATTATAAATTTGTGTCTATGGCTAAATGAAATTTATGACACTTGGGTAGGGTTAACCCAGGCTGCTGCCTGATAGAATAAGGATATGGATTTGATATTCAAAACGTCAGGGCTCCTCCTGCCTCTACTAGCATTGCACAGATGGAAATTCACCTTGGGGACACTCACTACCCTGATGTGTAATGATGACTCACTAATATCTGTTTGGAACATCTTTTACAATGGAAATGAAAGTAGTTTCAGATTAAAATATAAACATGTTATATAAATATATATTACATTTATTATAAATATAGAAAAACATATTACATAAATACCATATTGTATCTAACTGAGAGCATCCAAATTTATGCTATGAGATGGTTCTAAAAGCATAAAGGTCATCGAAGCTCAGCCAGCAGAAAACCTTGCAGTTGTTCAATGCAATACCCATGTAAAACCATTCTTTACTGATCTTCCTAGAAACATATTTGGACAAATGTACATTTATAAAGAGCATCCTTCATGCAAAGTCTGGTCCCAAGTGACTGAACGTTCACATTCATGGCACACCAGTCTAGTCATTCTTGCTTTTAACTGACTTTAATCTGAACTGTTTGTATCCCAGCACAAAGCCCCCTTTCAAACAGTGTAGAAAAGCAATATGATTTTTCATTTAAAAAGTAGAAATCTATTTTTTCATCCTGACTGACTTCTTAAAAAATGGAAGAGACTCCCTCTAGGTTATAGAAGCACTCACTTTGCAAAGACCAGTTTCAAATGTTATGTCCTTTAAGAGAAGAGTTAGCAAAGTGTTTCACTGGAGAGCTTTTCATCCACTTCAGCACAAAGTCACCTCTCTTGCCTCAACATGTGGCCAGAGTGGTTTGGTTAAGAAAGCTCACTTTGCACTGAAGTGCATGAGGGAATGCTCCTGTAATGGACTCCCCCAGCTGCCCTGTGACTGATCCCTGCAGCTCCTAACAGCAAACAGAAGGAAGCAGCAATGTTTTCATCTCCCCTGGCTGCAGCTTGCAAACAAGCTGAGCATTATTTCCAAATGCCAATAGCCCCAACCTATTTTTAATGGAACACTAGACATGTGAAAACTGGCTATGTCTTCACTTAAAATATACATTGCAAGCTGGAACACAGATTTTTTTGACTGTGGCATGCAATTATTACAACAAAATCCAAGTACCAAAGCTGGGTGCGCTGTGCAAAGTCATGTCCCGAATTACTCGAGTGCCAAAACAGGACCACATCAGGAGAAACTGCTGAGCTACTTTCTTCAAAGAGCCTTGTCTCTTGGCAGCTACCTGCAAGAAGAAAGATGTGTCTGACATGGAGAAACTTTTATTTCTACTAGCAACACAGCTGAATTATGCACATATCCACCTTCTTTTTTTTAATACTGAAAAAATTACTGACTATCATCTTCAGATTAAAATACACACTACAAATTAAAAAACCCAAATTCAAGATGGCCTTAGACAGAAAACCACCTTCTAACCATGGACAACCTTCAGAAAGAGGAAACAAACTGGATCTCCTTTATACATGATAAAAGGATTGTGAAAAATTTGTTCTGATCTTCATCTTAACCTAATCACTAACATGTTCATTCTTGTTTCCTAGTCAAGCAAGCAGCCTATAATCTATAATGTTTGATCTACACTGCAAATCTATATTACTATTTCAAATAAGGTTTAATATTGAGTATAAAGGTTGTTGTTCATTCTCATTTTTATTTTTGTGAATTCACTGAGTCATTTTAATAGGAAAAATACTTTCCAGAAAGCACACTTTAGGCATCAACTCATCAAAAATGTATTTATTATAGCCATATGTGAGTTAAAGAATTAGATTCACCCAATCAGCTATTAAAATTCATTTATTAAAATTCATGTCAAGTTCTTCATTAAAATTAACAGCTCTGGCCTGAATTTCAGATTGCATTCCACTGACCAGAAGAGAAGTTCCCCAAAAGAATCAAAGTATTTCAAGTAATCTAGGGAATTATCTGCTTTCTATATGGCTATTTTGCAGCAGAAAGAGAGGCAGAATATTTTGGCTTGTTTTTGCTTTACTTTGGAGCTCTAACAACTGGAGTGGAGAGTTGAAATTCTAACAGAACATCCTAATACAAAGAAGTAACAGAAGTTAAAATAGTCAGTTGTATATTTTCATACTCTATGTAAAATTACGGTAATGTTGGATCAAATGTATTTTTGAAAATACATTTTAAAACTTAAATAGTAGGTTTCTGCATGCACTTTAATTAAAATAAAATACAAGTCCTTGATATTCCATATCAGCTCAAAAGGATCATAAATGTGTCCTTGACTGAATAGTAATGCATTCTTACATTTGATTACATGTAAATTAATTAGCTGGCTTAAATATCCTTTTCCTTAAAATCTTAAAAGGCCAGATTATGTTTTTCTTTGCACTATACCATTAGGATGACTCTGTCTCTGAATTCATCTCTCCATACCCCTGAAATATTGATTGGATTGGAAACCTCAACCCTGTTCATTCTTAAATACCATCTTTTGGAATAAAATAAACAAGAGCAGAATAAAACAAAATCCTGAATATGAGCAATTCTCCATGAAAACTGGTGAGATTTTGCCCACTATTGCTTTAGTCCTGCTCATTACCAACTTCGTTTTTTCTTTTTTTTGATAATTATTTTTACTTTTCTCTAAAAATGTATTACCTGAATAGAGCTCATAATGCACACCAGTGACTCACTCCTCC
Organism: Eopsaltria australis; assembly: GCA_034509425.1. NCBI lineage: Eukaryota > Metazoa > Chordata > Aves > Passeriformes > Petroicidae > Eopsaltria > Eopsaltria australis. Next base: position 408,884 of record JAVTVJ010001589.1, read on the forward strand.
TTACCAACCTTTACAACACATCTGTCCACCATGGAATCCAGCCACTCGATGTACGACTCAATGGGGGACTGCTCCTCCAAGAGGTGATCAAACTCCTGATACACTGGCACACAAAACAAAAAAAAGAGCCCACCTTAGAACTTGGATTCTGTTTCAAACAAAAACAAACAAAAAAAACCAAACAAATCACAAAAGGCTACCAAAAGAATCACAAGCTTACTGTGTTTTTTTATAATAGATTGTTTAACTGAAACAAATGCGTTTTTATTGGTGCTGACCCAAAAAGTTTGCTGGGTCTCTTATTTTGTTTCTACTGAAAGTGATGAAGTCATTCAAAGTGTTATTTTAATGTGAGCCAATCAGAACCTATTTTTTTAAATTAGTGTTTTTATTAAAGTTGTCTGGTGTGCCCAGAAGTGAAATGTTTATGGTGTTCTCTACGAAGAGTGAGAAACTAGGCCTTGACCCTGTTGATGAAAAAATGTCATGCATGAAATTGATTTAGAAATGCATAAAGAATCTTCTAGGCACCAAGTGAATGAGTATTGTTGATAGGGCACTCATCTGTATAATGCTTTAGTTGCAAAAACATTATTTAACTGCTGCAAATCATCTATTTGCAATCCCAGATACACACACACAAAGAATGTCCATAAACAACTTCTTCAAAACAAATTGCTATCAGTGCAGAAATACTCTACTTGTTATCAAGAAGAGTTGCAAAAAGCAGCCTGTATACTTTTTAATCTTTTCCAGGTACACATACTAATATATTAATACAAAAAGATAAAGCAAGTCATTAAAGTGCAGTCCTTAAAACTTCAAGTCTCATTTATATATGAGAACCAATGGCTGGAAGACAAAGAATCATGTGCTTTGACACCTCAACAAACTATTCTTCAACTCAGCTAAAATGAATGGCCCAGTAGGTGAAGAAGAAAGATAGTTTCCACCTGCTGTGTTACAGGATGATTTCAATGTGCTAAGCAATTCCATTTATGATTAATTATAAATAACAGGAGGAAGGAATTTCCCTCCACAGGAAAGATAGTGAAGGGGGTGGAGGAGGCAAAGCGTAGAGATGATAGCTAGGGAAATGAGCCAGAGAAGCTATCCAACAATAATGGAAAGAACAACCTCACTGATTCTGTTGGATCAGGAGGATGAGCAGGAATGCATTTGCTAAACACCTTTGTTTAACTGAGACTTGCAAAGGCTGAGTTACCAGAAACAATAGCTGGGGAAGAGAGGAAGTGATGTATGGGCCACCCTTCTTCTTTCATTCTTTTATTGAGTGGGCAACCTCCCTTTATTCAGAACAGGATCACAGACAAATCTAAATGTTGTCTCCTTACCTGAGTATTTGGCTGGACAAAAACTGCCTGATACAACAGATGAAGTAATTCATATGCTGTGCAAAGAGGGGAGCAAGAGCAGAAAAACAAATTTTGGCATTCCATCTCATGAGCTATTAGCTGACCACTTCTGAGTAACTGCTTATTGGACAGTTATATATTATATTGTAGAGGCCTAAAATATGGAAAATGCCTTCTTTGCTGCTGGAGCAATGCAACTGTGTACAACAACCTATTTGAGAAAATTAAATGTTTAGCCTTTAGTGATTGTTAAAAACACCTCAACAGGATCTGAGAATGAGGGAATAAAGCAGAAACCATGTCAGAGATAGGTAGCCCAGAAGAGCAGGAAAGAGGTTCTTTTATACCCAGTGATTTTTCTCTGTTTCTCTCTAAGTTTGTTTCTAGGCTTATAAACCTGTTTGGTTTTTTCTAGTTACAGTGGCTGAAATTGAACTTTCTTGATTATTGGTACCAAGAGTATGAAAGTAGGCCTTAAATCCATGCCATATAAGTCATACAAAGCATAGTGAAAAGATCTTTGGTCAAGCAGAATAAACATCAAAGATGGGGGGGTGAGCGGAAATCTAGGTTCTACAATAATTTCTATACGTATCTGAACACTTTATTGGCATTCCATCTCATGAGCTATTAGCTGACCACTTCTGAGTAACTGCTTATTGGACAGTTATATATTATATTGTAGAGGCCTAAAATATGGAAAAACTTGCACAAATCTGAGAGCATTCAAGAAAATTCCATTTGATTTTATTATGCTAATAGCACATACACAAGAAGCTTCCTTAAACATTAAGGATGTTCTGAATGGCAGCCAAAAATGTTGCTGCTACTAGGAAGTAAACTTTGAAAACTCTCTTTTTTGGCCAGTGGTAGAATGCTGGATAGATCTTGAAAACATAACAGATGACAGAATGATTCATTCAGTTTCTGGATTTCAGTCTCACTGTGTGCTACCTCCTTTGCTGCCACATCGAGTTTCTATCTCCTCCAAAAGGGAAGACGGCCATGAAATGAATCAAGGGTTAAGAAAGAGAGGAAAGAATACCAAGAACCTCTCCCTGGAAAACAGAGCTAGCAGAGAATGCAAGGCCCATCCCTGAACAGAGAAGAATTCAAGTGTTAACACAGGGGGATGACTGCCAAAACCTTGTAGAGTCCAGGATACATATGAAGGTGTCACCGCTTGTCTTCCAGCAACTCCTTGAAAGAGTTACCTCACTAGAAAACCTATCCTTGCTGGCCTCCCACAAGTGGTTGCCTGGCTTGTGCCCTGTTCAGGCAGATTCTAGGTAAAAGATGACTGGTCCTCCTCAGGAGAGAGATGGCAATAGAACAGGTGGGTTCACAGGAAGTGAGGTCATGTGAAGGATGTTAAAGACAAAGCTCTGTTGCCTCAGAGCAACAAAATTTGGTGTGCTTCAGGTTACACCTAAGCTTATAACTACACAACACTTGCTAGATGATGGAAGGAATATTTTGTACTTGCAAAAGATCTCTGATTGTAAAACGAATTTGCCAATATCTCCAAAGTCACTTTTAAGTCCCCATCCTTCTCTATACTAGACAGAAGCTAAATTAGCCAATGAGCTTGTCTGATACGGGATTTCATCTTAGTCATAAAAGTACAGGGTGAAAGCTTATCCCATCAAATGCTCTTGGTTATGAGAGCACTGTGTAAAAAGGAGCTTTTCATAAACAAGTTTACAAGGGATTCAAATAATTTGCCACTTAAGTGTCAAAGCCATTCAAAAGAAAATTCTCCTGTAATTCTACACCAGGAAAGACTGGACTTTCACATGTTCAATGGTTAACTCATAGATTTAGTTTGCTCAGGTTCATGGAAAATAGCCTCCTGAATTTGGGTGCAAGTTTTGTGCCATTAGCTGTTCTGGATACTAGAAAGGAACACATCATGGAACGGTGCCAAATCTATGCTCCAAAACACAAGACCTTGACAGGGCTTTGATTTACATTTTGGTAAATGTCTCTATATTGATCTTTAGCCTCCAAGCAAACCAATGGCTGCAAAACCAGCACTACTTTCTCTGAGCTTTGTTTGCAGCAGGAAGTCAAGTTCACCTGGCTTTATTTGAAGATTCTGCTCTTACATTGTATGATGAGCTTTCTGTGTTCCTCCCGTGAGTCCTCCATAGTATAGAGGGTTTGTTTGGTAATGCTATTCAGATCCACATTCCTCCAGTCCTCCAGCATTTGAAATGTGATGTCTGCACTGTGGATCACTGTTCTTGATGCCTGTAATCCAATCCAATCTATTCATTAGTTCATGCTTTATTAGGTTAAAAAATAGGCTTTATCCCCTTTTACGCTTCCTTAGCTGGGCTCACTAAGTTGATTCTCCTCATGGACCCCCACCCACCAGCTTGATGCCTTATGGATATTTACAGGGCCCTCTAATAAGAGAACTCTTCAGTCATTTTTCCTGCTTTAATCAACTGCAAGCATTTTGACTGCATCCACCACAAACCCTAACGTGCAATACTAATTTGATGCTGCTGTTGCTAGGCCCCTCAATCTCTAACAGCTCTGCTGGTTTTCATTTCAAGCTTCAGTTCAGAACAAAAAAGGAACAAGAAAAACCAAAAGAAAAACCAAGCCAATACCAAACAAACTCCACTCAGGTTTGCACCCTCCCCTCTCCCAATCTATGAAGACTCTTATTCTTCCCTTGGCCTCCTCATCAGATCCATGTCTTGTCTGGTTGAGACAGGGATCTGCAGTTGGTAATGGACAGGATGGACTGAGAGGAAAGGAAGTGACACAAGGTCATGGTCATGTACACAGATCTCTGTAAGTAAAGCAGAGACGATAACACACACCAAGGTTATCAGCTTCCCCTAGGGAGTGATGCACTTGAAGAGTCCTTCACCTAAGAGATTTGATCCCAGGTTTGGTGCAGAAGGTTGTGGTTTTTTTATCTTGATTTCCTCTGAATCGCTATGGACCTCCAGAGTTCAGTGATCATCTGTGGTATTTGGGGAAAGGTAGCACAGGTATCTCTGTCTCCACCACTAAAATAATGTGGGGAAAAACCCACCAAAAATTCCTCACAGGAGTGGGTTTTTTTTCCCCAGAGTTTCTTCCTGTGGGCTTCACCTCTCACAAGGTTAACCTGGGGTTTTGGAAACACCCTCCAAAAATGGAACTTTCAGGTGTCAGTGAAAAAACCTATCCCCTCCAATACATGGATGAAATGTTAATGAATGCAATGCATTCTCTTTCTTTTTGTACTGCACAGAATTTGGCTTCATGACCGTTTTACACGTAATTCTGATGTAAACTGGTGAAAATCAAACACTTTGGAGCAGTTTCTATATTCACTGCCTATGGCTGCAAGGACATGCCTATTTAAAATCCCATTTCAGCAGTTTTCCCCTTTACTAATTTGCATTTGATTTATAATATACAATTAGACTTGGAATTTATGTTAGGCATGTAGAAATTTTTCTTACTTTGCAATTGGCCAAATACAAACTTCTCTGAAATCAGTGGAACGCCTCTCATTTATTTCCTGAAAATGAATCATCTCTTCAAATCAAATAATTTTGTTTCATGAAAGTACCATGCTGAATTTTATGATCAGGGGTTGCCAGTTGTCTAGAAAAGCATTTTTCAATGATTAATTTTTGATTTTGTAAAGGTGGCCACAACAAATATTGGAGACAAACTGCTAATGTGATCTGCACCTCTGAATAAAGTCCAACCTGTCAATTCATAAAATTATTTGAAAATTCAGTAAAAATGGCATTTATCAAACTTGGTTAACTGAAATATTTACTTGGCAGAGATGATTTAGGGATGTCTGTCGCCGTAGTATTTGTGAGAATCTTCTGGACACTGCAGGAAAGAAGAGATACATATTTACATACTGTGCTAAATAAAGCTAATTTCTTCAGAAATTATTAAATTAAAACAAGAACAAAAATTACAAAATAGATCCAGTTTCCTATACAAAATTGTGGCTACATAAAATTCACTCAAATAGCCCAGTTTTAACTTACTTTAAACCTTGACCTAAACCCTTAAATCTGGACGCTCAATCAATTTTACAGAGGCATATTACAAGCAATTATTTATAGATGCTGTGAATAATGAGAAGACAAGAGAAACAGAGGACAATGGAAAAGCTTTACTTGTTCAGCATAGCAAATTTTTTCTTGCTAAACAAAGGAACTGGAGAACAGAAAGAACTATTTAATAGAAAGAAAAATGTTGGTGCAAGAATAAGTGCACATAAAATAACAATAGCTACATTACCTGTGGAAATGAGAAAAGCTTGCTAAATCTTCACGCAATCAAGTTTTGGAGGAGTCTTTTGACTGAACTGGTAGGGGCAAAACTCTGATTCAGTTTCAGGTAGAATTTGATCAAAGTTTCTGAGAGCAATTGCATCACATACTAATACATTATGGGCTGAAATGGTCCAGGAGGTACTTGCCACTCCTCTGTTCCTAGTTTAGCTCTTTGCAATTGATATGGACCTTGTATTAAGATATTTCCTATTACTGGAAATGACCTTTGAAAATGTTGTATTGTGCTGTTTTCTGTCTGAAATCAGTAACTTGGGAACTGCAAAAATGACCCAAGCTTGCATTTCCTTCTGTCAGTACCTCCATTGGCTGTGTACTCTGTCAAAAATTCTGATGAGGAGGAAACAGCTGCAGAAGCAACAAAGGCTCATGTAAAATGCAGGGTGCACACAATATTTTCCGTATATCAAAAGCACCAGATTTGCAGATCTATCCAAAGCGATGTGGTCATAGACTGAGTTTTCCCTCTGCATTGTACATAGAGGCAGTTAAAAAATATAGATTGAGAATGACTAGAGGGTGCACTGTGCATCTTTTTCTGACTGCTTCTAAGATTGGAAAAGATATTGCTGTTGAAGATTCTTGATATTTTTGAACTGAAAAACATGTGGTAAAGCATATTTCCAGTTCAGACTTCGTTTAGTTTTTAAAATAAATTAGTAAACAATTCAAACCACCCTGAAATTAGTTGTTCCAACTTCCATCCTGACTGTTCTCAGTAACATATATACCTAATTATCCACGCTGATCAAAATAGTTAATCCTTCTCCTAAATTAGGGGGTTTTTTTCCCTTTAACTTTGTGGTGTGGAATTTAGTGCTCATGAAAGGCAAAGAATTGAGAGCTGTGAAATAAAGCAGTCTTTATCAATAGGTGATGTGCACTGCAGGCATCTACAAAGCACGTCTGAAAAGGACTAGTGCCCTTTCCTGTGGTGACAGGGTAATTTGATCTCCTTCATTGCTAACTCTGGCACTTTTCTGAGTAAGGGCCTCAAGCTGTATTCAAATTCTGCTAGCCTAAAGGTTTGTTTAATAATTTTCTTTGCCTAATATCGTCCTTAATGCTTGCTAACTATCAACAAAATTAATTTCTTATCAGAACCCACAGGAAAGGAAAAGAAATTCTCATTTTGAGCAGTGCCTCATTTCACTAAATGAGATTGGTTCTCATGAACAAGCGGAGATTCTAAGTGAATGCAAGATTTATAATGATGACAGGTTTTAATTCCTAAAAGAATACTACTTTCACTTCCAATTAATTTGTCATCAATAAACATTGTCCATCCCAGTTTAACAGGAGAGAGACTGGGCAATACATACACTCAAATTTGATATTTCGTAGGTTTTCAGGCAAATCATGGAGAGCTACTTTCAGCCACTCATCCAGTTGCTTTGCAAACTTTCGGATCACCTGCGTCAAACTGAAAAAAGGAATCACAACATCACGTCATGTTTACTCTGTGCATGCTACTATAAAACCTTTGAACGTGTGAAGACCATGAGTCATTTATTTAGAACTCATTGTTATGTAAAGCTGCTAACATAACTGGTTTGTAGGCATGAAGAAAAACTTCTGAAACTTCTGAAAGCTTTTGCACGAAAAGTAAAACATATCACCATGTTCAAAACTTCACATCTCTGTATGGCATTGCTTTGATACTTACAAACAGTATTTTTACTTTAAATAAAATCATTCCCACTCCCTACAAATATAAATTCACAACTGTTAAAAGAAGGCAATAAATCAAGCTTCAGATTTCAGCTAAGTTGTGCCCACATTGATACAATACAGATGTACAAAGGGATATTCAAAAGGAGCAACAGCCAGCTCCTACTGCAGAGCCAGTGAGTGGGTGATGATGGTGGTGGGGAGGAATTTTCAGGCCAAGCCCCCTTAAGGTGGGGGAAGTGGAGGTGGAGCAGGACCTACCTGCTTAGCCCTGCACAGGACTGGAACTTCCCCAGACAAGAGAAATTTCTCCTTTCTCTCTTGCTACCATTTCCTGATGGTTCCATAGTTTCCTGTTAAGCTTGGAAGGCAGCTCATTCTGCCCTTCTTGTAATCCTCAGTATAAAGTGACAGTTCCCGGGGACAGTTGCGGAGTGTTTTGCAGAGGAACCTAACAGCTGGTTCTGACAGACAAAGATGCACTGCCCATAGCAATGCTAGAAATGCACAAAGGCGAGAGAAAATATACAAGGAATTTCCCCCTTTCAATCAAGGAACTTTTTCTGTTTATACTCCTAGCACACTGCACTGACAACAGAGTTGGTAAAATAAACAGGGCCACAGGTCTGCTCTGCTCCACAAAAACAGCTAAAGAGAACAGGGGATGGATGACAACTACTGAGCTCACTAAAAGGTGCCTTTTCTGGATAGCCAGAATTTGTTCCCAGGAAGCATCTCAGAGGATTCTGGCTGAGTCAGCAAGATTTCCTTCAGGAGCTTCCATTGCAATGAGACCCTTCTTCACCCCCTCCAGTGCAGGCTATGGCTTAATAGCCACAATCTGGCCTTTTATATGCATTACAAAAGTCTATATTCACACTCGAGTCTCTCCTTATTTGCTATGAAAGAACTAAGCAGCTTGAGAAAAGGACTGCTGTTCTGTTTAATCCTTCCAATGAAATAGATTGGGGGGGGGGGGGGGGGGAGGGGCAAAGCCTGTAAAAATGTACATGTCTTACCAAGAACAGCCCATGCTTATAGCAGATTTCTTGTGTAAAATACTTTCACTTTAGCAGTCGTGAAAAGCACATGAAAAGTAGGAGAGCAGAACAACACCGTGAAAAGATTTTCCTTGATTGGAGACACTTAAAAATCTTAAAGGGCTAAATGCACAGCATCAAAAAAAAAAACTCCTAACAAATTATTCAATGTCAAGAACTCATCAGTCAAATAATATTAAAGGTGTACAAGACTATTTAGAAAAAGATGGTTTCCTGCTGCTCATATAAGTAAAACCAGATGGGAAAACATGTTGACTGCACTCAGTGGTTACACTTTTTGCTGTGGACTGTTGATCTCTGTCCTGCTTTACCTCCATGAACAAGAATTATTGGACGCATACGAATGCCAGGTAGGAAGAGATCAGCTGAAATCTACCACATGGATTGGAAAAGTGAATTTAGTTTGAGTTTAGCTGAACATTAAGAAACCAAGAAGAAGGTGGTATCCTTCATCACATAAAAACCCCCAGCTCTCCAAGTTTTTTATAACACGGGTCTTGTTGAAATCTGAACATCATTTCAGGAACACATAAGCTCTTCAACTCCTTTCAAATGACACTGTGATTTAAAGTCAGAAAACAAGTGGCAGCAAGCAGCTCTCTGAGAACTGGTGTTATTCTGAAGAAAAGAAATGTAAGAAAGACAGCTGAGCTGGAAGGGGTCAGTTACCTGTCAGGTAAGGCTTGTAGTACTGTTGGCATCAAAACTCCAGAAATTGCCTTGTACAGAATTGAGTCACAAACTCCCACTATATTTACTACAGTTGAAGAACCCAGCACGGGCAGCATGTGAGGAGGCATCCCTTGCCAAAAGTGCAGAAGAAAACTTTGAACCTGCAATCATGAGAAGAAGCAGGGATGTTAGAATTAAAACAATCAAGGGCCACAAATACCATTCTCTTTATATGATCCTGCTTACACAGCACTTGTTTTGGTCCCAGAGCTGGGCTAATGGGGTGCAACACAGGCAAGGCATGCTCTTTAACTAGACAGGACTAGACTAGACTAGGCTCCTATGGTAATGCAGCACACAATAGGATAAACAACTAAAGGGAGAGGAGACACTCAGAGTTGGTTTTCTGCATGCAATCTGTAGTGAAGTAAACAACCACACCACGTGTAGCAAAAAGTATTTGCCATTTATATATTGTTGCTGCTCAGCCCCTTCCCTACCATAGATCCTGATAAACCTAATAAAATACAATACCTTGCTCTCAAGGAACTATTCTGAGACTCATCCAGCTAAAGTTCCTGAATGTGTCATGTATTTTTCTCACATGGAAATTTCTAGACTGGGTACAATGGTGCAAAACCAGCTTTAAATCAGCAGAATGTGAGAATTAAACTGTAAGAAGAAGAAAAGCAGGGATTTTCTTCCCATTGTTCAGGAGACAGAGTCAAAAGATCCATTTCCTTTGAACTTTTTCTTCCAGGACCTGAATGTCATACTTGAATCAGATCCTCAGTATCGCTATAGTCAGATTTGTTATCCTGAATAAGAAGCTGTCTTCCCATATAATATAAACCTGCTTGCATTCCAGTAACATTTTATTTTTCAGCTCTAATTATGGAACTGTCTGCATGTACTGCCAGAAACCCCTCAGGTTCAGGCAGATATAAACAGGTACAAGCCTTACCCATTTCTAAGAGATGGTATTAACTGTTGAGCAGTGTCTGTGTGTGTTCCTAGCTGCACTGCAGTACAACTGAGCAACTGGAGACTTCAGCTGTGGCTCTCAGGGATATCTGTGAGGCTGTAATCCCCCCACCACTCTGCATCATTGTTAACAGACCAGCAAAGCCCACTGTTGTGGCTGTCAGACCTACCCTGGCTCTGCCCAACACTCACAGGAATTCCTTCAGACAGCTCAGTACCAACAAAAAGCTTTGAAAAGTGGTGGTGGACACACTTCTTGAGCTGTAAGAACTGAATTGTCCAACATTTTATTAGGGGATATTGCTACCTTAATCCTGCTGGAGAATAGAGGACAAAAAAACTTCTCATTGCTTGTGTTTCTACAACTCACACACAGTATTATAAGTGAGATTTAGTGCTATCAGTCACATATTAGATACTCAAGTACAGCGATTGTTCCTTACTCCTGAAAAGCATCGAGCACCACAAACTCCTAAATCTGTAATATAACATCCAAAATAAGGCCTCAAATCCATTGGTACCTTATGTATCATTAAACTGCAACTGCAGTTTCTAACCATACCTCATCGAAGTTTGCTCTTATTACAGTGTCTAATATCCTCTGACAGTGAGTCCTATACATCATAATAAAGGTAGAAACCTGAAAGAGAATGAGGGAGACACACAAAAGATCATGCTGCTCTAAGAAATCCACTTTTAAAGTACCACAACACAGAGCACAGAAAAAGCAACTTTTTTTCTTATCTATGCGCTACTGCAAAAATAATGAAATCAGTTAAAGTCTAGTTAGATTAGCTGTAAGATGAGTTTTCTTCTCAAAAGTAAATTCCCCCTTTGAATTCATGGATTTTTCTGTCAATGGGATTCTTCAAATGTAAGAGGAGCAAAAAGCCTCAGAGAGATCAAAGACGAGAATGTGGCCCTAATTAGGACATAAAGAACTAAAAAACCCTATTCTTTTGTCCACTTCACACTGATACTACACATGTGAATAGAACCAGAAACCTAGCAAGCTCAGCCAGGAGGAGCCAGAGCATTTTTTCTCATGTGCAGATAGGATTCTCTGAATTTCTGCTCTAGAAGGATAAGAAATGCACCAAGTCCCTCTCTGCTCAAGAAAGCATTAGAACTGTTTTTCAGTTTGCCATCGAATGTGTTCACAGATTAGAAAGTTGTAACATATTTTAAAAGTTGCACTCAAACATCACATAATTTTAAAAGTTGTCCTACTGTATGTAATGTAACCTTTAAAGAAAAGTGCATGGGTGTTAGAAATATTGTACAGCTGATAGTGTCAGGTCCCCTTTTTAAGGGAAGATATTTCTTCCTATTAGATGAAGTAATTCAGTTCCCTATAAATCAAGTCAAAGCATTATTAAACTTACTCTAGTTTAAAGTCTTTATATATTAGACAAAGCTTTCATCCAGAGCAGGGGGAAAAAAAACAAAAAACCAAGACAAGCTGAGAAAAGATTTCCAAAGTGTTACCTTCTCCTCTGGCAGACTGGCTGGCAGATTTAGATCTTTGACATTTGGAAACTCTGGCAGCAATGTTCCCAGTTTGGATCGTGGTGAATACGCCACTGTCTGTTTGGTTACTTCTTTTTTTCCTGTTTCGTTGACCCAGGCTGCTCCTTTTTTAGAATACATCACATCATAATACTGGGAGTTTTCTTTCACTGCAATTCCATAATAATGGTACCTGATACATAGAGATGTGTATTTTATAAAGCAGATTGTTTGAAAATTAAAGAAAAATATATGGAGGCAAGGGCAACTGATAATGCAAATCATTTCTACAGCCAAACACACTGAGCAATAGTTTATATATTATTAACAAGCATTGATTCAGCAGCAGAATACTATGGTAATGTATTGAGCTTACAATTTTCATTCCTTGTGGTAAAAGTAAGGTGACTCTGTTGTAGGGTAGGAAAATAACGTACTTCTATTTTTTAACTTCTTACTAAAAGAAAGCATCCTAAAGCTACTTGTTGGCAGAGCTCTGCTGTGCAGCTGCTCCTTTAGTTCAGCAATAAGCAGAGGTACACACCCTCTGGACTGGCCCTTCTGTTATTTCAGCTCCCTTACTCTCAGGCTGTTGAGGGCTGGTTTGGTCCCTGAAAAGCACAAATCTTTATTGCAAATGAGTTGAACAGAAATGTTCCAAAAATTGAAAATCCTTCAACAAAAATGGGGTGGGGGGGGACAACGCAGAAAGGCTTGTGCTGGAAAGCAATGAATGGCAGGAAATGTACAAGTCCAATTATTTTCTTCATACCCCAGCATCAGCACTGGACTTTGATCAGCGAGGGATAGGACACAGCACTAACTCTGTGAGGCCACTCTGGGAATTACAGTGTGACTATGCCATGGGAATAGATCAGTGGCCTTATGGCACAAGTCTGTGCTACCACTCAGCTTTATTTTAAGTGCTGATGGAAGCACTGATTACCAAGCAAAACTCTTGCCTTAAAGTAGCAAAGGTTATTTTAGTCTTTCTGTAACTTCCTAAGTTTTATTGCAGTAAATTTGTAATGATCACAAAAGGCATCACAAGATTGTATTGCTGGTATCCTTCTGCTTCAGCCAAATTCTACACAGACTTTTCAACGATCCTCCACTTCTCTCCTTAGAGCCTATCAAAAGCCTGTCTGATCATCATGAGACTCTCTCTTCTGGATCCCACTATGGTGGCACAAGAAGTTTGCACCTCTGGATGATTCTTTGACTCTTCAGTCAGTTCGGATTTCAGAGTGCTGCCACCAGATCTTTTCACTTGAATAGACACAAATTTGTTTTAGGCAGTTCTACGAAGGTCATCAATGAAATTAATTAAAGAGAAGCACCTAAGTGATGGTAGTTTAAATTAACTAATGACTTTTTCTTTTTCCACTCATAGTCATTCACTCACAGATCAGTGCATGTCATAATCCCCAGTAGAAAATGGTAGCAAAGAGCTGGAAGTCCAAGCTTTTCTATCAGTGGAAATTGACTGAGAGGAGGTCTGGGGTGCTCTAACAAATTTCTAGTTCCTGGTTCCTGGCCATACCCACTGAGGACATTCCCTATTTTCCTTTTAAAATAAAAGCTATCTTGAACTCAACATTGAATAATCCAAGTGAAATATCTTAAAACATTACACTGACATTGTATGAATGGAATTTCCTAGCTTCAATACCTGTGAAAGCCATACTATTGGCTCCAAACTTTCCCATCAGAGCTTAGGTCAAAATATGCATTCTACACGAGAAATCAGGCTCCAGACTGTTCCTAACCTGTTACAGGTAACTATTGCCAAGGGGTTACAACACCAGCTGTAGAACTTTGGCTTTTTAGCTTGAATGGCAACGCCTTCAGCTCTTGGTTAAAGTGCCCAGTGTGGTCCCTGGCAGCTGCCAGGTGAGCACTGCAATAACAGCCATACAACTCACATATGGTCTGCGTGCTATATCTGGGGTAGGGGAACCCAAAAGGAAATGCTGTGGGGAGCCAGCAGCGCAAATTCCTCAGGGAAGGGTGGGAAAAGGGAAAAAGTCAGAGCAAGCAGGACTGAAAGGCTTGTATAATTTAAACAGGGGTCAGTCTCATATCAAGTTCTGTCTTAAATCAGTGACGGGAAAAAAAAGGAAGTCTGGAAAATGTAGTAGAATTTCACTGTGCAGTGTTTAGTTTCTGGTATATTGCACTTGGTAGCAAACTGTGTAAAAGAATTTTCCATGTAGCTTCAAAGTCATAGAGACAGCAGTAACCAATTAACTCCAACATTTTTCTAGATAGCTTCTTCCTTCAGTAATTTTACCATCCCAAAAGGCAAAAACTCACCACAGTAGTTTACACAGATTATTTTCCAATTACTTTTTTATTTTTATCAGAAAAAAAATAGCTTAATTCAATAAATAGGGCTTGAAAGTTTGATATGTAGAAGAATAATATGCTGACAACAAAATAGTTTTTGTGTTAGAGTGGAACACCTTTTACCCTCATGGACCTGTTATATACAGCACTCCTTTAAAGAAAGAAGCAAAATTCCCTTCACACCATGTAGCTTCCACTGGTTTAACTCACACTTTGTGTACCAAATGGAAGAGTTTCAGACTACAGTACAGAAAGAAATTGGCTTTTATATTCAGCTGCCTTCTCACAGCTCACCTGTGGTGGAAGTGTTTTTGAGTTCAGCGCGACAGAGAACAGCTGCACGCTCACATCAATAAACCAGCTGCAGAACAGAAAACTCACAACTGATGGGCAAGAGTACGGCACCACTGTAGCTCTGAACTTTGTAATACTACAAGGCAGCCGTGCTATAAAAAGCCTGAAGGCAGAACAGTATGAAGTCAGATAATCTTAACCACTTCTACAGCTGAATTTCCTTTGGCAGTAGCAGGGAAGTGGAACGAAAACAAAACTGGCAGCAATCGGTCGGCACAGTTGGTGATAAAGGGACCGAAGTGTTAATGCTAAAGTAATTTCTTTACATAACACTTAACTGGAATGCAGTCAGAAGTTTCTGAAAACAAAACCAGAGCTCAGTTACAGCTGTGCTGGGTCTACCAAGGACAGTGTTTATCCTAAAGTATAGCATGCAGGTATACTGTGTGTATGACAGAAACCCCTTATTTGCTAGAGAGGGAGTGGAACCAGTGCACAAATGGCATGAAAGGAGTATGTGACCTGAAAGCTGCCCTGACAAGCAGGCAGGTGAGGGGGAAATTGTGCAAGAAATATTAAGTCTCACTGACTTCTAGCCTCAATGAGAGCAAAGAGACAGTATTTGGTGCAAGACATCTCTACTCAGCAGATCAAGAGCGTTTTGCCCTCTGAGACTCCTGGAGCTGTGAGAGGAGCTCCAGTTTGGAAATAAAGCAGTGTTCACTCCTTTCATTAAATGGAAGGACAAGTAACAAAATTGTAGCTGATGTCAGGATGATTTGATGTCCAATAGGGGGTACTCATGGGAATGTGCTCACAAAGGAACTTGTACACACTTTCACTCTTTATAAGGAATCTTTATGAACCTCCATATTATAAAAAAACTTAGAGTCAGTACTAAATCCTGACTCTCTGATTATGGACCTGTCATGCTTTCCTAGTATGCTGTTGGGCTAGCTCAGAATTTTCATCTGAGAGATTACAGGTGTCTTTGGTGAGTGATGCTATGGCAGCTCTGAATTTGCATTTGGGAATGGATTTCAAATCTTCAATTGGCTGCTTAAATATGTCTGCTCTAGAAAAAGAAAGCTTAGTTATAAAAACTAAGAAACTATCAAGCTGTGGGAAAGAACATTTTGTCCCATCAAAGAAATACCGCTTGGCATGGACCACTTATTAGAAGAACACAGTAAATCTATCTTTAATAGCATTTCTTTTAGTTTCTTTTTACCTTAAAAGGGCAGGTCATTCTAGCTTTAGTATGTAAGCTCAATCCTAATAGCATATTTCATTCTCAGCATTTAGCAATATCATGTTTTTCAGGCTTTATTTTGAAAGAGAAGCTTTACCAACAAAATTTTGCAAACACACCATCTCACATTTTCATTTCCCCTTCCACAGTTTTTCTTTTGTGATCTGCAGACACTACACTTTTGCTACTTTGTAGGATTCTGTGAAAGCTAATCAAGAAAAACAGATTTTATTATGTGAGGGGCCTCATGCTTGTCAGAAAAGGATTCAAAGCTCCATTGGAAAAATTTCCTGGAATGCACAAGCAGAAAAAAAGTATAAAACATCACTGTATTCTCTACATAAGTTTGTAGAATCACATCTTATCAACAACTGGAAAAATTCAAATACCCCAGCAAATGCATTCTTAATTCTAAACCAGTTTCTCATTCTGGAATTAGGATGAACTGTTTGCAGAAAATACCATCTTTTGGTTAAGGCAATAAGCTAATTCTTTAACCACCTAAAGGTATGTTGGATTTCATTACATGGGAAAAATGGGGGTTAAATACAGGTTTGTGGGCAATTTCAGTTTAGGTCAATATATGTTTGTACCTAAATTCTAAAGAGCATTCTGAGACTGAAACATGATGCTAACCAGTCGTTATTTCCCAGCCTCCAACAGCAGCTCCATTACCCCTGAGTGTGAATGTCCTTTACATTGTGTAAAGTGAGTTGAAATGAAAAACAATATGGAAAATATTGCTGATCAAATCAGTAAAAGGCCTCCATTACACCACCTTTGCAGGATCACTGCTGAATCTATAAGATAATGTAAAGACTACAACAGAACTTCCATCAAAGTTGTCCCCAGTTGGACAAATTATTCTCTGTTCTCATTCCCCATTCAGTAAAACCAGAGCCAGATGGGGCAATGTGAGAGATGATAATAATACCATACACTGCTTACTTTGATTGGCCTCTGGTTCCAAGTCTTCTTGTCGTTAGTTGTGGAAACTGTTGTCTTATTATCTGCAAATAAATGGAACTGATATTAATACAAATGGAAAAGCATATTTACCAATACTTAATTTAATATGGACTTTTAAGGCAGAAAAGCAGAAAAACTGCATTGTGATATCAATAAAATATATGGTAGGAGAAAACAGAAATAAAGCTTTTGATTTTTTCTGTTACTGAAAGAGGGCAAAGAGACTTTAAATGTCACTATAATTCCATTAACTACCATTAAGTTAAATACTTCCAGAAATTACTGAAGTAGAACATATTTCCTTAAAAATCTAAGATCAGCTCTCCCTCTAAACTAAGGAGGACTGTAATTAGAATTGGCCTACTATTTATTTATGCCACTTTGCAGAATCAATAAACTTCTCTACAGACTTTCATAAACCAGCCACTAAACACTTCTTTTTCTAAAAGATGGTTATTGGAAAAGATTTTGGTATTTGACAGGGGCGTCATTTCTACCACAGAAAACTCGTCATGGCATTTGTAAAGTTACCTCATAATCAATTTATCCTCTATGGAAAACAAGTGGATCTCAGGAACAGCAGGATGTCATCAAGAATCCAAACTCTAGTGTGTCAGCAGAGTTTGCTACTGCAACCCAAAACTTCTTCAGTGCCAGTTGCATTTAAGGAAATGAATCAATGAATGCAGATTGTGCCTTCTGTCATCAGAGCCTCTAACAACCAGGCTAATCCTGATGAAAAAGCTTTGCTGTTGTTGCTGGTAAGGAGATGCTCAGTACCTCACAGGATTGAACCACATTCTCAGTGGGGTCTGCAGTAGGAGGAAAGCTTTTCTGCAAGAACAGTCATACAACAAAAACTGCAGCAAATCTTGAAGATTTACTTGCGAAGGAGTTACTTCCTTTTAAAATTTGTAATCAGTTTTAATTGTGTTTTTGTTACATAAATTGCTAAATGTTTCCTCTTTGGGGGGTAATACCAACTAATATTAAAGGAAAACAAGCCTTCAGGATAGAATATAACTGTTCAACTAGGAAAAAAGTAAATTTAAATTATTAAATAATATAGATTTTTTTTCTCCATTAGCCATTTTGCCACCGAGATAAATATTTAATCCTGATTGATGACTGAAAGCTTTGGAACATGTATTTAGATCAAAAGGTGCTATTTAAATGAAGACATTACAATGTCACATATTTGACCATTTCTTCAGTACTTTTGGGGGGGTTTTAGCAAAGATACAACTGTCTTCCCTTAGTACCATGTAAAAATTGACCTGTGTTGGTTTCCAAGAGCTTTGCACAAGGTGGCTGATGTCAGAAATGCAGCAAAGACTCAGAGTCGCTAGGTTGCTCAGCTTTAATTTCTGGAGCAAAACTTCAGCAAACAGTAAAACACTTTTGTGGAGCTGTGAAAGTTCAGCCTGGCTGTTTGATAAATGAGCAGACAGGCAAGCAGCCCTTCTTTCTTTTTTTGTATGGATTCAATGAAGCCTGCCTAAAGAACACCACATGCTGTTCCAGCTACTGATCTAACATTCCGCAACATCTCAGCCTTCCAAATTCCCTTTAATTACACATTAATCCCACCCCTCTCTCTTTCATTTTCTCCAGACAGGGTTGGGGGCTCCACAAGGCTGTGGGAAAAAAGGCAGTGTTGAAGAACTACTTTCTGAGGATGGTTTTTTTGGGCTAGGGGATTTTTTTTAATGTTGGTTGTGTTAGTTTTTTGATTGTTTTTTTGGGTTTGGATTTTTTTCTGCGGCATTTGT
Organism: Eopsaltria australis; assembly: GCA_034509425.1. NCBI lineage: Eukaryota > Metazoa > Chordata > Aves > Passeriformes > Petroicidae > Eopsaltria > Eopsaltria australis. The sequence continues at coordinate 427,121 of JAVTVJ010001589.1, forward strand.
AATTCAGATAATACCATCCCTCTTCCAAAGCTGTTTTTACAGCAGTTGACGTAATATTAGAGATAGTTTTACTCTATTTTTTCTTTTGGAACAGCATCAAACCACATTACTTTCAAGTATTTCTAGTAGCAGTGAAGTGTTACAATGCACACTGTAAATGCTACTTTACAAACCATATGCTCTGGGAGTTGCTGGGATTTAAATAAATCAGCCAATTTCTACATACCAGGGCAGAGGTGATCAAGGAAAGAGAATAATAATGAAGCAGTTGATCAGATGATCCCTTTTTCTTTTCTTTGTTTCCTTTTCAAATCCAGCACATTTGAGATGAGATAAACCTCTCAGAATGTATCTTAGAAGTATGCATCACTTAAAACACTATTTCCCAGTAATTTACAAAACAAAAAAAGGAGTATAATCAAGCAAACCTTTGGAAAAAAAGTCAGGAGTTTTTAAACTAATACTGCATATGCAAAATATAACATGGTATACTTACACCTAGGTGCTTGTGCACATATGCATGGTTATTAATGTCTGTGTTTGAAATAAAACAAGTCAAGTACTAAAAGAACTCTCTGTTCATATAAATGTTTATATTCAGCTATGCTTATGCAAATCACTGTGCAATGATACTGATAAAGGCAGGAAGATTTCCCTGAAAGGGGACAGGAAGTCAGATCAGGCAGGACAAAGTGGAGTTCACGGTGTGCTGAAATCAGTGGAAAAAGCAGAGACTTCAGTATGTTTGGGCTTTCTTTAAATTTAAATCACTGTCAGCCTGAAAAATCACTGCACAAGTAAGTCATTGTTGGTTTAATGTTTAATAACTTTTAAAGACCTATCAAAAAAATATGTTAATTTTACAGTTGTATGGGGAGGGAAGTGGGTTCTAATTGTCAGACATGAAAATCCAGGTTTGGATCTGCAAGCCAAGTTGGATCATTTTCCTCTCATCACTGCAGTGAGATTTGCACAAGCAAAGGAATCAAGACCAGAGCATGCAGTCTGAGCTGCTTTCTGAAAGGAAAGTCGCTGTTCTCACAGCAGTTCTGGCTTTCCAACAGAAATAGTGGTAAAAAGATCTCATGAGTGGTATCCAAGAGAATTTTGGAGTAAACGGGTCATTTACAACTGTCCTTCAGTGGAGCTAAAATTTCATCTCACACTTCTCCAACGTGACCGTAAGTCCAGCTGCCATGTAAGATCTACAGAGTAAAAAGGTACAGGTTTTGCCGTTTCCATGTGAAATTTCACCTAAGTTACACGGCAGTTT